>JARQOD010000001.1:624162423-624282632 GCA_033576555.1 Oophaga sylvatica | reverse complement strand
ATTTTTACCTCTTTTTACTTTTTGCTTACACAGCTTGCATTTAACATAGCAAATATCATCTGCAAGTCTGTCAAAAAAGGACCACGCAGTGCAAGTCCTGGGAGCGCCCATTTTGACTTTTGGAAGAGAACTGCTCCCAACAGGTGCCAAACTGGAGGCTAGAGGCAACCGAGTCTGCAGCCTACCTCTCCCTACTGTTTGTACCGTTGGGACAATCTCATACCCAGAGCTGCTCCCACCACCTTCCTGTCCCTCACGCCATGTTGGGTCTTGGACCTCATCATCTCCACTACCCTCTTCCAACACCTGCTGCTGTTGGGTGGTCTGGCCAGCACCATGCTCAACAGAAACTGGCACCTGAGTCTCATCATCATCAGATGCGTTCTGCGGTGTGCTGACCATCGGCACTGGCTCACCCGCCTCTTCTGATTCAGAGAGACACAGCTGTTGCGCATCACTGCATACTCCCTCTTCTTCACATTCCAGAATGCTGCTTGGCTGGGCCCCTGTTTGCAAGCCAACAGATTCTGAGAACAGAAGCAGAGACTCAGCTGGCTCCAGTTCAGAACTCTCTGACTGCCTGGGCAATTTGACAGGCGGTGAACAGACAGATGGTTGCTCAACAGTGTTGTGGTCCTGAGAGGAGGTGAAAGCAATTGAAGTCGATGCATTGGCTGCCATCCAACCAACAACGGCTTCAATTTGTTCTTCCCGCAGCAGGGGGGTACGCCGAGCTCCTACAAAACTGCACATAAAGGAACGCTCACGGGGAAAACTGGTGGATGCTGTGTCACTGGGGGCGGCAGCAGCCACAGAATCCCCACGTCCTCTCCCTGCTGAAACTCCACGGCCACGACCACGTGCCTTACTCCCTGCCTTCTTCATCTTGGTAGATTGATAAAGAAAGTCAGAAAAGTTAAAAGGCCTAAGTGTTGTTATTCCGCAGAGACTGCAGTGAACACTGCAGACAACTGTTCACTAGCTGTGAAAGGCCCCTTTGTGTACTTCTATAGTGTTTGCAACCAATGTATTGTATACGATGGAAGCGCGTCACACTAATAGATTAGAGTTATTTGAAATAGAATGGAGCAGCAACAATTCTAGAAAAATTACAAGGATGAGGCAGTGACACACGTTCAGCAGACTATAACCAGCAGTGGTTTAAGAACTAACTGGAGCGTGATCTGCACTCAGCAAAAAAAAATATATCACAGACTAAAGTGAACACTGCAGTGCACACAACTGGTCACTATCTGTGAAAGGCTCCTTTGTGGACTTCTATAGTGTTTGCAACCAATGTATTGGATACAGATGGAAGCGCGTCACACTAATAGATTGGAGTTATTTGAAATAGAATGGAACAGCAACAATTCTAGAAAAATCACAAGGATGAGGCAGTGACACACGTTCAGCAGACTATAACCAGCAGTGGTTTAAGAACTAACTGGAGCGTGATCTGCACTCAGCAAAAAAAAAATATATCACAGACTAGAGTGAACACTGCAGTGCACACAACTGGTCACTATCTGTGAAAGGCTCCTTTGTGGACTTCTATAGTGTTTGCAACCAATGTATTGGATACGGATGGAAGCGCGTCACACTAATAGATTGGAGTTATTTGAAATAGAATGGAGCAGCAACAATTCTAGAAAAATCACAAGGATGAGGCAGTGACACACGTTCAGCAGACTATAACCAGCAGTGGTTTAAGAACTAACTGGAGCGTGATCTGCACTCAGCAAAAAAAAAATATATCACAGACTAGAGTGAACACTGCAGTGCACACAACTGGTCACTATCTGTGAAAGGCTCCTTTGTGTACTTCTATAGTGTTTGCAACCAATGTATTGGATACGGATGGAAGCGCGTCACACTAATAGATTGGAGTTATTTTAAATAGAATGGAGCAGCAACAATTCTAGAAAAATGACAAGGATGAGGCAGTGACACACGTTCAGCAGACTATAACCAGCAGTGGTTTAAGAACTAACTGGAGCGTGATCTGCACTCAGCAAAAAAAAAAAAATATCACAGACTAGAGTGAACACTGCAGTGCACACAACTGGTCACTATCTGTGAAAGGCTCCTTTGTGGACTTCTATAGTGTTTGCAACCAATGTATTGGATACGGATGGAAGCGCGTCACACTAATAGATTGGAGTTATTTTAAATAGATTGGAGCAGCAACAATTCTAGAAAAATCACAAGGATGAGGCAGTGACACACGTTCAGCAGACTACAACCAGCAGTGGTTTAAGAACTAACTGGAGCGTGATCTGCACTCAGCAAAAAATAAATATATCACAGACTAGAGTGAACACTGCAGTGCACACAACTGGTCACTATCTGTGAAAGGCTCCTTTGTGGACTTCTATAGTGTTTGCAACCAATGTATTGGATACGGATGGAAGCGCGTCACACTAATAGATTGGAGTTATTTGAAATAGAATGGAGCAGCAACAATTCTAGAAAAATCACAAGGATGAGGCAGTGACACACGTTCAGCAGACTATAACCAGCAGTGGTTTAAGAACTAACTGGAGCGTGATCTGCACTCAGCAAAAAAAAATATATCACAGACTAGAGTGAACACTGCAGTGCACACAACTGGTCACTATCTGTGAAAGGCTCCTTTGTGGACTTCTATAGTGTTTGCAACCAATGTATTGGATACGGATGGAAGCACGTCACACTATAATTTCAATTGAATGGAGCTGCAAGATTTACACTAAAGAAAAAAAAAAAGAGTCTGTGAGTGACACGTGCAGATGCCTACAAACAGCGTTGGATGCAGAGCAAACTGCAGCGTTACCTGCACTCACACACACACCTTGCAGAGCTGTGAAAACAACACTGCAAGGCTAAAGGAAGCTTTACACAGCGGTTGTTAAACTAGCCTGCCTAAAGCACAGTACACAAAATCGCAATCTCTAACTGTCCCTCAGAGTCAGCAGAGCAGCGTTCTGTCCCTAACTGAATTCACAGCACAGTGACGCTAAAATGGCGGCGGCGCCTTTTATAGTGCATTCTGACATCATTTCAGCATCCAATCACAGCCATGCCATTAGTTAACATGACCGCAGCAGTACAGGATGTGCCCACACTTCTTAGGATTCCTCATTGGCTGACTAAAATCACATTGCCTCTCAAAGAATTATGGGAACTTCCGATTCCGGTATACGATATATGGAAAATATCGGAACTAAGTATCTAAAGTCCGATACAGCGAATATCGGCCGATACCCGATACTTGCGGTATCGGAATGCTCAACTCTGTTCATAACGTGTTCCACAAGCCCTTATTGAAGAGGTTTGTCGAGCCAGTGGTTCCTATGGCTGCGCCTCCTGACCCTGTTTTGGTTGAGGGCAATCTGGAGTATGTGGTTGAGAAAATATTGGATTCTCGTTTTTCTAGACGGAAACTCCAGTATTTGGTTAAGTGGAGAGGTTATGGTCAGGAGGACAATTCTTGGGTGTTTGCTTCGGACATCCATGCTAGGAGACTGATCCATGCGTATCACAGAGCTCATCCTGACCGACCTAGTTGCCCAAATGAGGGTTCGGTGACCTCTCCTCAAGGGGGGGTAGTGTTGTGAATGTGTTAGAAATGAATTCTGAGCAGAAGCTCCCTCTGGTGGTTACAAACAGTACTGAACCATTCAATGAAGATTGGCAATCAGGAGTTACAGACTGGTCTTATATAAGGGAGGTTCCCTCCCATCAAGGTTGCCGGTGATCAATTGTTCTTGTCTCAACTGTGGTTCCTGGTTCACTTGGAAGCTTGCTGAGTCTTGCCTGCATCTTCTGCTATCAGATAAGATATTTTCTGCTTTTATTTTTGTGCTTGCTTTTTGCATTGTTCCCTGCACTTCTGTGGAGGTCAGCCAGGTCCCCTCCGGGGGCTTGTGCTCCTCTCAGTTTATCTGAGCCACTGTTATTTGTTCATTTGACTTTTCCAGTTTTTTCAGTGGCTGCGGCTTAGTTTTGTGACACCAGAGAACTAATTTAGGTGGTAGAGGTCGTGTGATCTCAGGTGTTTTTTGCAATTAGTAGAGTTGGTATTTTTTAGGGTTTTTTGGATTGCAGTAAGTGTCCTTCCTATCCTTTTCTGTCCAGGTAGATTGGGCCCCAGATAGCTTTCCTCTTTCTATCTTTAGGTGTAGTTAACCTCTTTAGGCTGTGACGAGGCGTCTAGGACCAACGTAGGAACACTCCACGGCTGCCTTTAGTTGTGGTGGTTAGTCAGGGTACCGCAATCCAGTAGATTCCAACCTTGCCGTTTTTGCCTGCTCTCCTCAGCTACCAAATCATAACAGATGCCCAGTCATCCTGCCTAGCTGAAACAAAATGTCGCAGATATGTGACCAAGGTCTGGTAGGCCCTCTCTACCAACCCATTCGTCTCGGGATGATAGGCAGAAGATAGATTTAATTCAATACTGAGAAGGCGACAAAGCTCTCTCCAGAAGCGAGACGCAAACTGGGGACCCCGGTCACTGACAATTTTGTCCGGCATACCGTGTAAGCGGAATATGTGTCTAAAAAACAGTGCGGCCAAGGCCTGTGCAGAAGGTAACCGGGTAGTGGCACCAAGTGCACCATTTTAGAGAAGTGGTCGGTGATAACCCATATGATGGTGCAACCACGAGACTTGGGTAGGCCTACCACAAAGTCCATCCCGACCATCTCCCAGGGCCTGTCTGCCACCAGCAATGGATAAAGTAACCCAGCTGGCCGTTGACGAGGGGACTTATTTTTGGCACAGGAGACACATGCCCGAATATAGTCTCCAACATCTCGGACCATATTCGGCCACCAGTACGTCCTCGCCAGCAATTCAGATGTCCTTTTGGTCCCAAAATGTTCACCCACCCTGGACGAATGAGCCCAAGGGAGAACCTCCGGTCGCAAATTGGGTGGTACAAAAGTCTTGCCCGGAGGCGCACAGACTCTAGCTAGACCGGCGCTACGGTTCTCAGGCTCTCAGAAGGGACAATAAGCCGAGGCTCCCCCTCCTCCGAGGACACCACGGAGCGAGAGAGAGCGTCAGCCCGAATGTTCTTCTCTCCCGAGAGATAATGGAGGTAAAGTGAAACCGTGAGAAAAACAAGGACCATCTGGCCTGACCTGAATTTAGCCGCTGGGCTGTTTGTAAGTACACCAAATTCTTGTGGTCAGTAAAGACTTGGAAGGGAAAGCGAGCCCCCTCCAACAGATGTCTCCACTCAGAGAAAGCCAACTTCATTGCTAGCAACTCCCTTTCCCGGAAGGAATAATTCCTCTCCACTGGTGTGAAGGTCTTGGAGAAGAAGAAACAAGGATGCTTCCGACCTTGAGCATCCTTTTGAAAGAGGACTGCTCCAGCACCAACGGATGAGGCATCCACCTCCAATATGAATGGCTTATCAACATCAGGGCGGTGTAGGATGGGAGCACTAGCAAAATGAGACTTAATTGAGGTGAAAGCCTTGGAGACTTCTTCGGACCACTTATTTGGGATTTGCTCCCTTCTTGGTGAGGGCTACCAAGGGAGCTACCAAAGTTGAGAAATGGGGAATGAACTGGCGATAATAATTAATGAACCCCATAAATCGCTGCACCGCTTTAAGGGAATGGGGTTCTTGCCAGTCCATCACAGCCTGTAGTTTGGCAGGATCCATAGCCAATCCCTGGGCGGAGATGATATAGCCCAGGAATGGTAAAGACTCCTGCTCAAACACACATTTCTCCAACTTTGCATAAAGGGAATTTGCCCACAAGAGGTCGAAGACTCTGCAGACATCTCTCTGGTGGGAGTCAATATCAGGAAAGAAGATGAGAATATCATCCAGATAGACTTCGACCGAGGTGGAAAGCATATCCCGGAAGATGTCATTAACAAAGTCTTGGAAAATGACTGGGGCATTACAGAGCACGAAAGGCATCACCAGATATTCATAGTGCCCATCCCTGGTATTAAAAGCCGTCTTCCATTCGTCCCCCTCACGGATGCGAATCAGGTTATAAGCTCCCCGCAGGTCTAATTTGGTAAATACCCTTGCTCCCCGGAGCATATCAAAGAGCTCAGAAATCAGGGGCAACAGGTATTTATTCTTAACGGTGATGGTGTTAAGACCCCTGTAATCTATGCAGGGACGTAATTCTCCGTTCTTCTTCTGCACGAAGAAGAACCCCGCCCCAGCAGGTGACACTGACTTCCTTATGAACCCTCTTGCCAGATACTCCTGGATGTATTGGGACATAGCCTCCATCTCAGGTAGAGAGAGGTGATAGACCCTTCCCCGGGGCGATTCTGCTCCAGGCAAGAGGTCAATAGGACAGTCATAGGGGCGGTGAGGCGGAAGAGTCTCCGCAGCCTTTTTGGAGAACACGTCTACATAGGACCAATAACACTTGGGAAGGGAAGTGATATTTGCGGGTATCCCTGTAGTAGTAACCTGAACACTCTCCCTCACATATCTACCTTTACAAGATTCACTCCAACTTGTATCCTCCCAGAGGACCACTCAATATGTGGGGAGTGAAGACGAAGCCAGAGTACTCCCAGCAGAGCCTCATCTATACCTTCGGGAAGGACTAGGAAAGAGATAATCTCCTGATGGGAAGGAGACATAGATAATGTGAGAGGGATTGTCTGATGTGTGATCTGTGAGGGCAGTATTGATCCATTCACCACTCGAACAGTCACCGGTTTGGTGAGCATCACCTGAGGTATTGTGTGGCGGAGAGCGAAGGCAGAGGACAAAAAATTCCCCTCTGCTCCAGAATCCACACAAAGCTCAACTGTTAGAGTGGATGGACCAAAAGAGATTGTCCCTTTAAAGGACAGCTTGGAGGCAAAAGCCCTGAATCTAGTGAACCTCCTCCCATGGTTACTAGACGCGATCGTGTTCTCTATCGCTGGGGACATCTATTGGCATAATGTTCTAACTTTTGGCAATTGTTACAAACCATGGGTACTCGAACCGAGCCGTGACTTAGGTCCCGCTCGAGCAACCTCCATGGCCTCCTGGGAGTCGGACGCCTGAATGGGAGATTCTAGAGGTTTGGCAAAGGTGGGAGCCAGCCGGAACCTCTGCCTACACTAGGCCCGCTCCAACCTCCGCTCGTGAAAACGAAGGTCGATGCGGATAGATATGGAAATAAGCTTCTCCAGTGGGGCAGAAATCTCCCTGGTGGCCAAAGCGTCCTTTACATGGTCAGCCAGACCTCTCCAGTATAACAGAATAAGGACTTTATCCAGCCACTCTAACTTGGAGGCCAGTATCTGAAATTGGACCGAAAACTGGCTGACCATGGACGAACCCTGTCACATTGCCAGCAGTTGGAGCGCCATATCGTCGGTGACCTGAGGGCCTAAAAAGACCTTTTTAAGAGCCTCCAGAAACCGAAGAGCACTCTGCACCACACGATCGTCGCGCTCCCACAGCGGCGTTGCCCATTCCAATGCTCTGCCCGACAGAAGTGATACTATGAAACCCACTTGTGCCCGCTCCATGGGAAAACGTGCAGCCAGAAGCTCGAGCTGTATAGAGCACTGGCTTACGAATCCCTGACAATGTTTACTGTCACCAGAAAACTTGTCTGGAAGAGGGAGATGGGATAAGGTCGGGGCAGAGGTGGCGGAGGACAAACTGGCTGCCGCTGCCTGAACAGCGACTGCAGTATTATCCACAGCTGAGGTTATGCGCTCGAGAGTCGCCAACTTACCCTCCAGCTGCTGGATGAACTGCCCTAGGCACTGCTTGTCCGCCATTTACTAGCCAGACCCTGGCGCTAGTATACTGTTAGAACTGCGGAACGCACCAAATAAATATATAATAGATGCGTTCGCAGCCCGGTGTCCACCGTGCAGGCAGAGACTGCTGCTAATAAGATGACAGGATATGGCGGTATGAGCGAACTCTGTTACACCACAGAGTCGCTGAGGTAGAGACGCAGAGATAGAGACTGTGTCCTGTTAACACCACAAGGGTACACAGATAACTGCTGTGCGGATAGCAGTCCATGGTCATGCAGTCAGCAACGCAAACAAGCAGCTCCTCACCGGAGTAGCCTGTATTCTAGAGGCTATTTCAGCCAAGCACTGAACACGTGCATACAAAACTCCTCACCAGAGGTGCCGGTATTCTAGGGGCTTATTTCAGCCGAGCCCTAACCGCATGCGTGCATGATCACACTGGTGCAAAGCACATAACACAAATGATACTAGCGCATGGCCGAGCGGCCATGCAACCCTTTTATAGAAGCAACTACAAGACCTTCCAGAATAGGACCAATGAGAAACTGTTTCAGAACACAAGCAGTTTCAGGACCTTCCTGGCGGACCAATAGGAGTTGCTGCAGTACCTGAGCATGTGACCCCTGATCTCCAATGAGAGATCTTACCCTGGGCATGCTCAGAAGTGGAAACGCAGGACTTAGTCCCAAAGACGTCTGCTCTCCGCTGACCAGTACTGGCTACAATAGCAGAACCTGGAGAGGCAGCAGTAATCCTCTGCACAGTATTAGGCTGTGCAAGATGCTGGGACCGACGTCTCTGCTGAGGAGGCTCCACTGTGGCCGGAGACAGATGGGGGACCACAGCGGGAATGGCTCGAGATTCCCCCTGTGCAGAAGCGGGAACTCGACCTCTAACACCAGATCCCTTGCATCAGGCTAATCTGCTATTTTTTTCCATATTTCTGTGTTTCTAGAATTTGTTACTTTATCTCCTTTGTAATAATAATAATTGTATACTGTTAAAGACATAATAGGTGGAAGCAGATATGAATTATTTTTTCTTTTCTGATATGTCCAGCTGTTGGGTGTTTGCTTCTCTATTGCTAGAGGACTACAGAATGAGGAATATTACTATCCACTTGTTTAAAAACCTGTTTAAAGCTTACATATTATGAATTTATTATGCATTTATCCTTTTTTGTATTCTAAGTAATGATAATCTAGGTTATTTTGATGATTATTTAAAAAAGTGGATTCAAGGCATAATGCCCTTTTAAGAGATTTTTAAAGCTCAACCTATTACAAGATACAAGATTGTTTTATGAATAGAGTTGAGCGATACTTTCCGATATCCAAAAATATCGGATCGGAATGGTATCGATTATATCCACAAAATATCGGCGATACTCGATACCGATACCGGAAATCCAATGTAAGTCTATGGGAACAAAATATCGGAATTAAAAAAAAACCATTCTTGCCTTGTTGGATAATTGTACATGAAGGAAAACAACAAAGAGTAATGTAGAATGTATTGGGGGAGGTTGAGGAGACATTAAAGGCATAGATGTTTAACCCAATCCAATGGAATAGCATTAATAATTTTTTTTTTTAAAGACGTTTGGATTGACGAAGAAATTGACAATGTTGTTAACCTTTTTTCTATTTTGGCAAATATGTATGTTTCACAACTTCCATGCTCTTGACCTTTTTAACTTTTGCCACACTTTCACCTTCATAATCTTCAGCAGCATCATCTTTGTCATCTAATTATTCTTCATCTTCACCTTCTTTATCTTCTTCTTAAACTTCTTGTTATTCATCTTTTTGTTAACATTACTCATATTGTTCTTATTAAACAATTATTCTTCTTCATATTCTACTTCTTCATCTTCTTCCTCTTCATCTTCTTCATCATATTCTTATTTGTGACAGAGATTCCTGTACTTGTAATCTGTAAAAGTATGAATTTTTCTTCCTTCCGTTCTTGCTGTCACAAAAGATTTAAATTACAACAGTATTTGTCCGTGTTCAGTTTAGCCTGCAGCAGCAGGCATTTTCCAGGGGCACCACGAGGAGGAACGGACTCACCCCCATACACTGCTTAGTCTTCTTCTGCTTATAATTTACAGCATATATTTTGCTCTTCATTTTGGTCTTATTTTTCATGTTCTTCTGCTTTTTGATCTTCTGCTTATTGTTCTTCTGTCTCTTGTTCTGTATCTTGTAGTTTGTCTTAACCTTCTTTGTCCTGTTGGTGATCTTCTTCTGGGTAATCTTTTATTTCCTCTTTGTGATGGTGTTCAGGCTGGTTGGCTTGATGCTCGTCGTCCTTGGGGTTGTCATCTTCTTCGGGGTGGTCTTTACGGTTGTCTAACTTCCGAGAACCAGTTGACGGTACTGGAACCCGGACGGGTAGCAGAAGGTACAAGAGCCAATGCAAGTAACGAGGACCAGCTGACTGTGCTGGAACCCGGAGGGGCAGCAGAAGGAAAAGAGCCAATGGCACAACCGAGGACCAGCTGACGTTACTGGGACACGGTTACTAAGCAGGAGGTACCTGTGCTCAAAAGCACTACCAAGGACCAGCAGACGTTGCTGGAACTCGGATACCGACATGGAGGCACCGAGGCCAAAGGCACTGCGGAGAACCAGCTGACGGTACTGGAACCCGGACAGGTACCATAAGGCACCCATGAAAATGTAAGTTGACAGGCCGCAAGCTGTCCGCAGTTACCGAATCACACAGTCCTACAGTGGGTGCTTGTCCTATTGTCACAACGGAAACAGACTTTATTTAGATATCCCACAGCACACATAGGAATCACCTAAACTGCAGGCACCATAGAGTCGGCTAACCCGAATGCAACACGACAGGACAACTTATTGGAGGCTAATTAACGTTGACACTGCCAGTAAACAGCTGTTGTGCTGTAACCAGGCTGGGCAGGAGTCAGTACCCGTGCCAATTACTTCCGAGCAACAACTGGCGGTGTTGGAGCCCAGGGATGAGAGGAGGACAGGGTGGAGGCAGCATGACTTTTTGGCGTACACACAGCAGGGGAACAGCTGACATTACTGAACCCCAGTAACACAGGAGCAAGTGTTGACTGTGCTAACAGCACTTCCGAGCGTTCCTTTATGTGCACTTTAGTAGGAGGTCAGCGTACCCCCCTGCTGCGGGAAGAACAAATTGAAGCCGTTGTTGCTTGGATGCAGCCAATGCATCGACTTCAATTGCTTCCACCTCCTCTCAGGAACACAGCACTGTTGAGCAACCATCTGTCTCTTCACCGCCTGCCAAATTGCCCAGGCAGTCAGACAGTTCTGTACAGGATCCAGCTGAGTCTCTGCTTCTGTTCTCAGAATCTGTTGGCTTGCAAACAGGGGCCCAGCCAAGCAGCATTCTGGAATGTGAAGAAGAGGGAGTATGCAGTGATGCGCAACAGCTGTGTCTCTCAGAATCTGAAGAGGCAGGTGAGCTAGTGCCGATGCTCAGCACACCGCAGAACGCATCTGATGATGATGAGACTCAGGTGCCAGTTTCTGTTGAGCATGGTGCTGGCCAGACCACCCAACAGCAGCAGGTTTTGGAAGAGGGTAGTGGAGATGATGAGGTCCAAGTCCCAACATGGCGTGAGGGACAGGAAGGTGGTGGGAGAAGCTCTGAGGAAGAGATTGCCCCAACGGTACAAACAGGAGGGAGAGTTAGGCTGCAGACTCGGTTGACTGTAGCCTCCAGTTTGGAACCTGTTCGGAGCAGTTCTCTTCCAAAAGTCAAAACGGGCGCTCCCAGGACTTGCACTGCGTGGTCCTTTTTTGACACACTTGCAGATGATATTTGCTATGTGAAATGCAAGCTGTGTAATCTAAAAGTAAAAACAGGTAAAAGTGTCAGTAACGTCAATACCAGTAATATTATTATTATTATAGATTTTAATAGCGCCATTTATTCCATGGCGCTTTACATGTGAAGAGGGGCAAATATAGACAATTACAGTAAACATGAGCAATACAAGGCACACACAAGTACAGAAGGAGAGAGGATCCAGCCCGCGAGGGCTCACAATCTACAGGGGTGGTTGAGGATACACTAGGAGAGGGAAGAGCTGATCGTGTGGTGGTTCAGTAGACTGATGATCATTGCAGGTTGTAGGCTTGTCGGAAGAGGTGGGAAATATGTGCAAACATGTGGGTACAAAGCACGTAGTTGAGTTACAAAGACACACTGGAGATGTAGGCCAACCTACAGCAGCACCTACATCTTCAGGTCGTGTCGGAGCCTCTTCCTCCAGCTGACACACAGCTGGTTCTGCTTTCTCACAGGATCGCCATGGAAGAACCTCGGTCAATGTTGTCCAGAGACAAAGTGTTATTCCACCCACAGCAGCAAGTTCCCTGTCATCCTCACACACCCAGGCCACAAAACAGCCATCGGTACCACAGGCATGGGATAAAAGACGGCCATACTCGGCAAACCATCCACGAGCACAGGCTCTGAATGCTGGCATTGCAAAACTCCTGTCCCTTGAAATGCTGTCATTCAGGCTGGTGGAGACTGACAGTTTCCGTAACTTAATGGCATTGGCAGTCCCACAATACAATGTGCCAAGCCGATTTTATTTCAGCAGGCAAGCCGTCCCTGGTCTGCAAAAGCATGTTGCGTGAAAAATTAAACATGCACTACTAAACTTCGTCAGTAGCAATGTCCACCTGACCACCGCTGCGTGGACCAGTACCCATGGCCAGGGACGATACCTTTCCCTCACTGACCATTGGGTCAATGTTCTGTAGCCGGGTACAGATCTTGCGAGTGGCGCTGTACGTGTTCAGCCAACTCCAAGGATTGCAGGAATCAAGTCTGTACACATTGACTCCTCCTCCTACTCCAGTTCCTCAGAAACATTGCTGCAGGAGCCGTCACAGTCTACCTCCACATGGACCAGTGAACGCTTAATAATAATAATAATCTTTATTTATGTAGCGCAAACAGATTCCGCTGCGCTTTACAGTTTAACAGTTTCAGAACACAAGTAATAAGTAACAACGTTAACAATAAAATAATTAAAGCAATAGAAGCCGCCCCTGCTCTTGAGAGCTTACAATTTACAATGAGGTGGGGGAGCTACAAAGTACAGGTTTTTATACAATGGTCTATTTACAATGATGGTCCAGCCATTTTGAGGGAGTGAGGGATGGATGGAGATAGTGAATGGGCTACACACACACACTTACACATAGAATGACTTTGGGCCTGGGGTCCGATATATGACCGCTACTCTGAGGGAGAGGGGACGAAAGAGCATGATGGTGTGGACCTCAAAAGAAGGGAATGAGAGTGATGGAATTGGGGGGATGACCTGGAAAGTGCATTGTGGGGACAGGAGTATGCCGACTCCACCACCATGTCTGTTTGAGGGTCTCGGGGAATGTGAGAACTATAAGCCACCATAGGAAATGGGGAAACCGTGTCAGAATCCTGAATCCAGGTTTCAGTCAGGGCCAACAGATGAAGAGAGTTGTTCAGAAAGTAGTTGTGCAGGAGGTTAGCTTGTTGCATGCAGACCGTGGATTCCAGAGGGCACAGTTAAACGAAGGCGTGAGTGCAATTAATATTAATAAGATTATTATGGTTTCAATATGAGGTAGGGTAGGGATTGAGGTTGGGGGATGGTGGACCAGGGTTGGGGGAGATGTCCCCTGAAATCAATAGGAGTAGGAAGATAAAGAGCAGGTAGTTGTTGGTGTTGTAAGTTGGTTTTTTCAGTGATGTGTTTCGGATAGATGGGCTGAGGTTTCTCAGGAAGGTGATGAGTGTATGGGAACTGTACATGGGAGAGGGAAGTATGGAGGGGCTCATGTGTATGAGTCGTGATGAAGGGGGGATGGGGCGGTGTTTGTGGAAGGCAAGGGAACACAGGAGGATACAGTTAATGTACATAATTAAAAACATAACAAAAAACAAGAAACAAATATCCTAAAATAAAATTTAAAATATATTGCAAAACATGCATGAGGTTGTAATAATAATAATAATAATAAGGGTATTTGATAAACATAATATTTATGAAAATGTTTTGTTCAGGATTAAAAATATAGCAAAGTGTGGACTACCTTATTCCAGCCCTGATTAACTGCCATGAATAACTGCCGTTTACTCAATGCTTGTCTTCTATGATGCTTTGCTTTCTGTGATGCGTGCACCCCACACATGCACCACACGACGCTTAGCTGTTGCGACCGATATGAGCACTGCCGTGGGCAAACGTCAACAGGTCGTCCTGAAATTAATTTCCATGGGGAATCGAAGCCACACAGCGCAGGAGCTCTGGAATGCCATGAAGCAGGAGAGCGACGTGTGGTTTTTGACAGCGAATCTCCAGCTAGGCTAGGTAGTGTGTGACAATGGCCGAAATTGGTGGCAGCTCTGGGCCTTGTCAACCTCACTCACATACCATGTCTGGCACATGTGCTCAACTTGGTCGTGCAGAGTTTTTTGAGGGACTATACGGATATTGATGCACTGCTGCACAAGGTCCGCCTACAGTGCGCTCACTTGCGACGTTCCAGCATGGTCAGATCGCGCACTGCAGCTCTGCAACGCTGATTTCGCCTTCCTGATCATCGCATCATATGTGACGTACCCACCAGGTGGAATTCCACGTTACATATGTTGGAGCGGTTGTGTGAGCAGCAGCCAGCAAATAATGGAGTATCAGCTGCATCAGGCGCAATCAACTTGCAATTTGCGCCGTTCACACTTCACCACTACTGAGTGGGCCTCTATAATAATAATAATCTTTATTTATATAGCGCCAACAGATTCCGCAGCGCTTTACAGTTTAACAGTTTCAGAACAAAAGTCATAAGTAACAACATTAACAATACAATAATTAAAGCAATATAAGCCGGCCCTGCTCGTGAGAGCTTACAATCTACAATGAGGTGGGGAGATACAAAGTACAGGTGTTTATATACAATGGTGTATTTACAATGATGGTCCAGCCATTTTGAGGGAGTGAGGGATGGATGGATGGAGATAGTGAATGGGCTACACACACACACACACACACACACACACACACACATAGAATGACTTTGATTAGTGAATGTGATAGGCCGCTCTGAACAAATGTGTTTAGAGGGAGCGCCTGAAACCATGCAAATTGCGGATAGTCCTAATTTCTTGGGGTACAGCATTTCAGAGGATTGGCGCAGCGCGGGAGAAGTCTTGGAGTCGGGAGTGGGAGGTACGGATTAGTGCAGAGGTTAGTCCAAGGTCGTTTGCAGAGCGCAGCAGTCGGTTAGGCCGATAGATAGAAATGAGGGAGGAGATGTAGGGGGGTGCTGCACTGTGGAGAGCTTTGTGGGTGAGAACAAGTACTTTGAATTGGATCCTATAATGGATGGGCAGCCAGTGTAAGGACTGGCGAAGGACTCTATGAAGGACATCTGCCACGTTTTGCGTGCGTTTGATGAGTCAACGCGGATGGCGAGTGCAGATGATGCACTAGTCAGCCTGACTGTCCCCCTTATCTGCCTGCTTGAAAAAACACTGCAAGCACTAAGGGATGAGGTTTTGGAAGAGGTGGAGGATGAGGAGTCACAAATTCCATCACCTTATGTACAGTCAGCGCAACGTGGTTCCTCACAAAGGGCTGGGCAGGGCTCACTTTGTGAGGAGGATGAGGAGGAGTCAATGGAGGAGGAAGACATCGCTCCAGAGGGAGGTACACAACGCTTTAGTCAGTATGTAGAGCGAGGGTGGGGTGATGCAGAGCAGGCAGAGATGACGCCTCTTGCAGGGGACAGCGTTTCTTGGCCAGTTGGAAGTCTGCAGCACATGGTTGATTTGATGCTGCAGTGCCTGAGAAACGACAGCCACATCACCCACATTCTCACCATGTCTGATTATTGGGTGTACACCCTCCTAGACCCTCGCTACCGGGACAACTTTCAAAGCCTCATCAGACCGTTGAATCGGGAGCGTAAAATTCGGGAGTAACAAGACACACTGCTGCAATTATTATTATTATTATTATACATTTATGTAGCGCCATTTATTCCTTGGCGCTTCACATATGACAAGGGAAAAATATAGACAGGTACAATAAAGATGTGCTGGACAAGGGACACACAAGTACAGAAGGAGAGAGGACCCTGCCCGCGAGGGCTCACAGTCTGCAGGGATGGGTGAGAATTAGTGTTGAGCATTCCGATACTGCAAATATCGGGTATCGGCCGATATTGGCTGTATCGGAATTCCGATTCCGAGTACCGATATTTTCGTCATATCGGATACCGGAATCGGAATGTCACTGTCACTGTCAGTGTCCGTCGGTCGGGTCTGTCAGGAGCCAGCGGCACTTACCCGGCAGAAGATCTCCGGCGGTCACATCCCGGACTGCTTAATGGCTGCCATCCTCTTCTCCCTGGCGGTCACATGCAGTTTCTCGCGATAACTGCAGTGACTGCTGGGTAATCGCGGCCGTAAAGCAGTCCGATGACGTCACCGCCGGGGAAGCTGGTAAGCAGCTGTGCTGCGCCGGGATGTCAGGCTCTGCCTGTCATTGCGATGTAGCAGAGCTGGATCGTCGTGGGACAGTCTTTACTATGGACTGCAACGGACAGGTGGTATACTGTTGGTTTGTTTTTTTTATTTTTTTACAGGAGATCGATGGCGTCGCAGGAATGAGAGAGTAATAAAAGAAATGAAAACCGTGTTGTCTCTTTTATTTCATTAAAATACTTTTTTCTTGCTGTGTCTTTTTTTTAAACATTTAAAAACTTTGGGATTAATAATGGATCGGTGTCTTATTGACGCCTCCATTATTAACCGGGCTTATTGTCACCGTGCAATCAACGGTGACATTAACCCCTTATTACCCCGCTTGCCACCGCTACAGGGCAAGTGGGAAGAGCCGGGTAAAGTGCCACAATTGGCACATCTTTTGATGCGCCAAATGTGGGGCTGCTGTAGCCTGGTATTATCAGGCTGTTGAGGGCCAAAATCCATGGGCCTTGACAGTCTTTTAATACCAGGCCGCAGCAGTCTGCATTTTACTTGGCTGGTTAACAAAAATAGGGGGACCCCTACGCCGTTTTTTTTTTCGAGGGGATCCCCTATTTTTGTTATCCAGCCAAGCTAAGCAGACTGCTGTGGCCTGGTATTATCAGGCTGGCAAGGTCCAAAGGATATTGGATCCTTACCAGCCTGAAAAACCAGGCCTCAGCGGTCTGCTTCATCTGGCTGGTTAACAAAAATAGGGGGACCCCACGCCAATTTTTTTCGAGGGGATCCCCTATTTTTGTTAATCAGCCAAGATATGCAGACTGCTGTGGCCTGGTATTATCAGGCTGGCAAGGTCCATGGATCTTGGCTCCTTAACAGCCTGAAAATCCAGGCCTCAGCGGTCTGCTTCATCTGGCTGGTTAACAAAAATAGGGGGGACCCCATGCCAATTTTTTTCGAGGGGATCCCCTATTTTTGTTAATCAGCCAAGATATGCAGACTGCTGTGGCCTGGTATTATCAGGCTGGCAAGGTCCATGGATCTTGGCTCCTTAACAGCCTGAAAATCCAGGCCTCAGCGGTCTGCTTCATCTGGCTGGTTAACAAAAATAGGGGGGACCCCACACCATTTTTTTTTCGAAGGGAACCCCTATTTTTGTTAATCAGTTCCCTCTGATGTCACTGATTGTGTCCCTGGCTGACCTGAAGTGAAAGTGGAAAGCAATCAATTAAGCTTTCCACTTAAGGGCCCGTCTCACATAGCGATATCGCTACCGAGATCGCTGCTGAGTCACTACTTTTGTGACGCAGCAGCGAGCTCACCAGCGATATCGCTGTGTGTGACATTCAGCGACGATCAGCCCCCTTGCCGGGTATCGCTGATCGTCGCTGAAATGTCAGGACCTTTTTTTGATCGCTGGTTTCCCGCTGACAGGCACGCATCGCTGCGTGTGACAGGCGGGAGACCAGCGATCCGCTGGTAACCAAGGTACACAGCGGGTTTCCAGGCGCGGGGCTGTGCCTAGAAACCCGCTGTGTACCTTGGATACCAGCGCCCTGATGCAGGGAGCTGGTATCCAAGGTACACAGCAGATTTCCAGGCACCGCGCAGCGCTTGGAAACCCGCTGTGTACCTTGGTTACCAGCTCCCTGCATCAGGGCGCTGGTATCCAACGTACACTGCGGGTAACTAAAGGCTGGGTCTCACATAACGATACACCAGCGATCCCGACAACGATATGCACTTGTCAGGATCGCTGGTGTATCGCTACATGATCGCTGCTGAGCTGCCAAACAGGCAGCTCAGGCAGCGATCTGGGACAGCGACACTGCGGGTAACATCGCTTAGTTACCCGCAGTGTACCTTGGATACCAGCGCCCTGATGCAAGGAGCTGGTATCCAAGGTACACAGCGGGTTTCCAAGCGCTGCGCGGTGCCTGGAAACCCGCTGTGTACCTTGGATACCAGCTCCCCTGCATCAGGGCGCTGGTATCCAAGGTACACAGCGGGTTTCTAGGCACAGCCCCGCGCCTGGAAACTCGCTGTGTACCTTGGTTACCAGCGGATCGCTGGTCTCCCGCCTGTCACACGCAGCGATGCGTGCCTGTCAGCGGGAAACCAGCGATCAAAAAAAGGTCCTGACATTTCAGCGACGATCAGCGATACCCGGCAGGGGGGCTGATCATCGCTGAATGTCACACACAGCGATATCGCTGGTGAGCTCGCTGCTGCGTCACAAAACTAGTGACTCAGCAGCGATCTCGGTAGCGATATCGCTATGTGAGACGGGCCCTTAAGCGATGTTACCCGCAGTGTCGCTGTCCCAGATCGCTGCCTGAGCTGCCTGTTTGGCAGCTCAGCAGCGATCATGTAGCGATACACCAGCGATCCTGACAAGTGCATATCGTTGTCGGGATCGCTGGTGTATCGTTATGTGAGACCCAGCCTTTAGTTACCCGCAGTGTACGTTGGATACCAGCGCCCTGATGCAGGGAGCTGGTAACCAAGGTACACAGCGGGTTTCCAAGCGCTGCGCGGTGCCTGGAAACCTGCTGTGTACCTTGGATACCAGCTCCCTGCATCAGGGCGCTGGTATCCAAGGTACACAGCGGGTTTCTAGGCACAGCCCCGCGCCTGGAAACCCGCTGTGTACCTTGGTTACCAGCGGATCGCTGGTCTCCCGCCTGTCACACGCAGCGATGCGTGCCTGTCAGCGGGAAACCAGCGATCAAAAAAGGTCCTGACATTTCAGCGACGATCAGCGATACCCGGCAGGGGGGCTGATCATCGCTGAATGTCACACACAGTGATATCGCTGGTGAGCTCGCTGCTGCATCACAAAACTAGTGACTCAGCAGCGATCTCGGTAGCGATATCGCTATGTGAGACGGGCCCTTAAGCGATGTTACCCGCAGTGTCGCTGTCCCAGATCGCTGCCTGAGCTGCCTGTTTGGCAGCTCAGCAGCGATCATGTAGCGATACACCAGCGATCCTGACAAGTGCATATCGTTGTCGGGATCGCTGGTGTATCGTTATGTGAGACCCAGCCTTTACTCTCCTGTCAGCCAGGAGAGGAACTCATTCATTTGGGGGTTTACTGTGAGGCTGCAGCATTAGCTGCGGTCCATGCAGTAAACATTAACCCTTTCTGAAGGATTACACCGTGGGACCTGACTGTGCATGGGGATAGGTAAGAATAATTTTGCTTTTTTATTTTATTTTTATTACAGGAAATGGTTTTTGCAGTAAAATAAAAGATGGTCAAAATATGTGTCTTTATTTCATTAAAATGATTTTTAATTAAAGTGTGTGTGTTTTATTTTTATTTCATGCAATAGGATTAATAATTGATAGTTGTCTAATTGACAGCTCTCAATTATTAACCTGGCTTAAGGTCACCTTTCAACAGCAAGGTGGCTTTAACCCCATATTAACCCATTCACCACCGCTACAGGGCAATGGGAATAGACGGGCAAAGTGCCAGAAAGGGCGAATCTAATTATAGATTTGTCTATCCTGGGGTGTCTGGGGGCAGATGTTAGTAGCCAGGGGGGGGCAAAAATAATGGTCCCTCTCTGGGCTATTATTATCTGCCCCCACTCACTGGCTTTGTCTGTCTGGTTGCGAAAATAGGGCGGGAGCCCACGCATTTTTTTTCAGCAATTTTACACCTCACATATATATATACATGTCATTGAATTTGTGACACATATATATATATATTTATAGTTCATACACTTCTACATAGTATAATAGCCGCTAATTCAATTGCCGGCTTTTGTGAAAATGCAGAACCCGACATGAAATGACACTTGGTTTACATAGAGTTAACCATGTCTTTTCATGTAGTTTGATATCTGATTTGCACAAACAATTACATGAGTGTAAGTGTGCAAAATTTCACACCTGTAGGGGTTAATTAAAGGTGTAAATTCGTAGCAAAAAAGTCCGTTTTTTTTACGAATTTACACCTTTAATTAACCCCTACAGGTGTGAAATTTTGCACACAGCCACTCATGTAATTGTTTGTGCAAATCATATATCAAACTACATGAAAAGACATGGTTAACTCTATGTAAACCAAGTGTCATTTCATGTCGGGTGCTTCTGTCTTTTCACAAAAGCCGGCTTTACCCGGCAATTGAATCAGAGGCTATTTTACTATGTAGAAGTGTATAAACTATAAATATATGTATATATATATGTCACAATGACATGTATATATATATATATTATTCTATGTGTGTATATTTAGTGTTTACAAGGAAAGAATGGGGTTTTTTTAGTTACGATATTTTGTTCCCATAGACTTACATTGGATTTCCGGTATCGGTATCGGGTATCGCCGATATTTTAATGGTATCGGCGATACCATTCCGATTCCGATACTTTTGGATATCGGAAAGTATCGCTCAACTCTAGTGAGAATGCAATAGGAAAGGGTAGAGCTGGTCGTACGATGGTTGAGTACACTGAGGATCATTGCAGGTTGTAAGCTTGTCGGAATCCATAATGTTCTCCATTCCAGCCGAGAGCACTGCTGCTGCTACTGCTTTACAAAGCAGCTCTGTGCGTCGAGGCAGTGGAGACAGCTCTGCAACAAGAGGGAGCACAAGCAGCGCCTCTGCACAGGGCAAGACCAGTATGTTCCAAATGTGGCGAAGTTTTGTGGCAGCGCCACCAATGTCTACACCATCCGAGACGGCTCCAGTCAGCAGGAGGCAACGTTTACGTAAGATGGTGACAGACGACATGTCTTGCCCTCTCAGTGTACTCCCAGATGGCTCTTCCCCATTCAAGTTTTGAGTCTCTAAGCTGGATACATGGCCAGAGCTTAGCCAGTATGCATTGGAGGTGCTGGCTTGCCCTGCTGGCAGTGTATTATCGGAGCGCGTCTTTTGTGCTTCAGGTGGTGTACTAACAGACCGTCGCATGTGACTATCCTCCGATAATGTAGACCGGCTTACTTTGCTGAAAATGAACAAGGCATGGATCACGCATGAATTTGCCTGTCCTGTTTCCGATTAAATAACTGGTTGGCAACGTTATACATGTATCCTGTTATGTTCATCTTTCTACCACCTGAACTGTACAGTCATGGGCAAAAGTTTTGATAATGACACAAATATGATATTTTCACATGATCTGCTGCCCTCTGGTTTTTATGTGTGTTTGACAGATTTTTTTATCACAGACAGAAATATAATTGCAAACATATGAGTAACAAAAGCTTATATTGACAGTTAGAATGAGTTAATGCAGCAAGTCTAATTTTACAGTGTTGACCCTTCTTCTTCAGGACCTCTGCAATTCTCCCTGGCATGCTCTCACTCAACTTCTGGACCAAATCCTGGCTGATAGCAGTCCATTCTTGCACAATCAATGCTTTCATTTTGTCAGAATTTTTAATTTTTTGTTTGTCCACCCATCTCTTGATGATTGACCACAAGTTCTCAATGGGATTAAGATCTGGGGAGTTTCCAGCCCATGGACCCAAAATCTCTATGTTTTGTTCCCTGAGCCATTTTGTCACTCCATAACTTAGGCAAATCAAACTCACATCATGCCTCAAAAGTGCATAATGTGGGTTGAACTTTGACAACAGCTGCAGTGCGAATGTTTGGCTTCATTGTTCTTGGCTTTTAAATAAAAGCATACAAGTAAATATAATAATACCTGAAAACCTCAGACTACAGTGAACACTTCACACAACTGTTCAATAGCTGTGAAAGCCCTCTTTGTGTAATTCTATATTCTTTGCAACCAATGTATTGGATACGGATGGAAGCATGTCACACTAATAGATTTTAATTATTTGAAATTGAATGTAGCAGCACCAATTTTAGAAAAATGACAAGGATGAGCCAGGGACAGACACTCAGCAGAGTACACGCAGCAGTGGTTAAAGTAAGTGGAGCGGGATCTACACTCCTACCAAAAATTTAAACCTCAGACTAGAGTGAACACTGAACACAACTGTTCACTTGCTGTGAAAGGCCTTTTTGTGGACTTCTATTATGTTTGCAAGCAATGTATTGTATTTGATGGAAGAGCGTCACACTAATAGATTTTAGTAAATTTAAAATAGAATAAAGCAGCACCAATTTTAGAAAAATGACAAGGATGAGCCAGTGACAGACACTCAGCAGAGTACACGCAGCAGTGGTTGAAGTAAGTGGAGCGGGATCTACACTCCTACCAAAAATTTAAACCTCAGACTAGAGTGAACACTGAACACAACTGTTCACTTGCTGTGAAAGGCCTTTTTGTGGACTTCTATTATGTTTGCAAGCAATGTATTGTATTTTGATGGAAGAGCGTCACACTAATAGATTTTAGTAAATTTAAAATAGAATAAAGCAGCACCAATTTTAGAAAAATGACAAGGATGAGCCAGTGACAGACGCTCAGCAGAGTTCACGCAGCATTAGTTGAAGAAGTAACTGGAGCGTGATCTGCACTCAAAAAAAAAAAAAAAACTCACAGACTGCAGTGAACACTGAAACACAACTGTTCACTATCTGTGAAAGGCTCCTTTGTGTACTTCTATAGTGTTTGCAAGCAATGTATTGTATCAGGATGGAAGCACGTCACACTCATAGATTTTAGTTTTTTTCAATAGAATGGAGCAGCAACAATTTTAGAAAAATGACAAGGATGAGGCAGTGACACACGCTCAGCAGAGTACACGCAGCATTAGTTGAAGAAGTAACTGGAGCGTGATCTGCATTTAAAAAAAAAAAAATACCTCACAGACTGCAGTGAACACTGAAACACAACTGTTCACTATCTGTGAAAGGCTCCTTTCTGTACTTCTATAGTGTTTGCAACCAATATATTGGATACGGATGGAAGCATGTCACACTATAATTTCAATTGAATGGAGCAGCAAGAATTACACTAAAGAAAAAAATAAGTCTGTGAGTGACACGTGCAGATGCCTACAAACAGCGTTGGATGCAGAGCAAACTGCAGCGTCACCTGCACGCACACACACACCTTGCAGAGCTGTGAAAACAACACTGCAAGGCAAAAGGAAGCTTTACACAGCGGTTGGTAAACTAGCCTGCCTAAAGCACAGTACACAAAATCGCAATCTCTAACTGTCCCTCAGAGTCAGCAGAGCAGCGTTCTGTCCCTATCTGAATTCACAGCACAGTGACGCTAAAATGGCGGCGGCGCCTTTTATAGTGCATTCTGACATCATTTCAGCAGCCAATCACAGCCATGCCATTAGTTAAGATGACCGCAGCATTACAGGATGTGCCCACACTTCGTAGGATTCCTCATTGGCTGACTAAAATCACAGTGCCTCTCAAAGAATTATGGGAACTTCCGATTCCGGTATACGATATAGGAAAAATATCGGAACTAAGTATCGGAATTCCGATACAGCGAATATCGGCCGATACCCGATACTTGCGGTATCGGAATGCTCAACACTATTTATGAAGTAAACACCCACAATACTTGTCAAATTAATATTAACTTCTATATAAAAGCTATAAATCTTTACTTTATTTGGAATAATGTGCAGTTCCTCCTACCTTTTCCTTAAACCTTTTATTTTGCTGGTCTAGTGAAAGTGGAACTAGACATTGACATAACTAGAATCCTGATGCCAAATTTGGACGTGAGCCCCTCCCACATGTTGGTCAGATGTGTTGGCCTCTGTAGCAGTCTAAATCCTGTAAGGAAATATATTTTTTCCCTTCATCTCCCATTTTATAGTAATATCCACTATCCTATACTAATGTTCCCCATCCTAGATATATATGGCCCCCATCCTGAGCCCACCTTGTATATATGTCCCCCATCCTGGTATATATATCTCTCATCCAGGTATATGTAAACCCCATCCTGGCATACATGTTCTCCATCCTGGCATAAATGTCCCCCATCCTGGGCTCTTCCTGATATATATGTCCCTTATTCTGCTGCTATTCTTTAAGCCTTTGAAAAAACAAACAATTCTCACCTTCTTCAGCTCCTATCATGCGCGCCATCCTCTTCTGTAGCTGGCAGCTGCCTTAGGCATGCAAGCGACAGGTAGCATATAATGTCACTGGCATGCGAAACAAGTATCTTGCATGCTGATGTCAGCTGCCAGCCTTTGCTTGGCCAGCAGTGTGTATGGTGGTGCAGGACCTGGCGAGTTCCTTCACAGCAATGCATTTCAGCTGAATGTGCATCCTCGTATGCATTTCCAGCTTAAAAATGCACTGGCATTGACAGGCCCGCCATCTGAATTGGCTCGGTCATGGTCGCACCCTCAGCGAACTGCGATCATTATGCCCCTTGGACTAGAATCTCATTGTTTTTGTGAGTCATAGAAATCCAGGATAATAGATTCTAAAATTCTCTTCTTTAATTCTTCAAAATATTAATCTGCACTGATAAATTTTCCAATTTAGCCACTAAAAGTATTGTGACTCGTAGGCATAAGCTAAATTCCAGCTGACAATGTCATCATCAGCATTATCTATGGCCAGCAGCACATTTCCACTGCAAATTAGCAAAACTTCAAATCTGAGTAATTTTCATGCTTTGGTTGAATATGGCTACCGCCCCATTATAGCAAACATTAAATAAGACAAATAAGGATTACATAGCCATGTCTCTGTCATTTACACATAGTTTTCTAAGTAAATATTCTTTAATACTCATAGATAGATAAATAGATTAGAATAGATTACATTAGATAGATGAAAAGCCTGCAGTAAAATAGCAACGTGACAGATTAGAATAGAATAGAAATATACACATGGAATAAATAGATATAAAGATATCAGTGACATATATAATTAGTACAGTGTATGTGCAGCCTACTGTGCATGTATTTAATTCATAAATGGTTATTTTTCAGAAAAAAATGGCGTGGGCTCCCGCGTTCTCTTCATAACCAGCAGAGGGAAAGCCGACGGCTGGAAGCTAATGTTTATAGCCTGGGAAGAGGGTAATACCCATGGAGCTTCCCTATTAATATTAGCTCACTACTGTATACTTAGCCTTTACTGGTTAATAAAATGGAAGACCCCAAAAAATTAATGACGTAGAGTCCCCTTATAATTAATAACCAGAAAAGGCAGCAGCTGCAGGCTGATATTAATAGGGTAGGAAGGGGCCATGTATATTGGCCACATCCCAGACTAAAAACATCAGCACTCAGCTGCCTCAGAAAAGGTGCATCCATAGAATGCGCCAAATCTGGCACTTAGCTTCTCTCTTCTCCCTTGCCTTTGCCTTTCTCGTTCCCACTTTGCCTTTCACCTTTGTATTGTCAAGTGACATCAAGCCCAGGGTTAGCAATGGAGACGCATCTATAAGACACCCCCATTACTAACTCCATAGTGATATTGTAAGAAAATACACACACCTAGAATAAAGTCCTTTAACTGAAATAATAACACAGACTCATTTAATGAATCTAAATTAAACCATACTCTCGTCATCAACTAGTCCACTGAAGCCAATGTCCCCTGTAACAAAAATAAAATAATAAAGCAACCTAATCCTCACCTCTTCAACAAGAAGATAATCCAATTGTCCAGCATTGCTTCTAGCTCTGCTACATTTAGATGGCAGCCTGAATTGTTGCATGATGCAACAATGCAGGATGCTATCCAGCAGAGATACTGAGTAGCGTGTACTAGCGCTGTTAACTCATGGTTATGGACTCCTATGACATGACTGACATCAGGGCGAGCATACAAAAGTTCACACACTCACGTTGCCACCAGAAAGGTCCTGAGAGTTGACAGCCATTGAACTCAGTTCAACTCACTAACATCAGTGCTGTTAGAACTTTTCCCACAGTGCTCGCGCTGACATCAGTGAGTAAAACTGAGTTTGAGTTTTGCATGAGATACCAGGGTTCCCAGCACAGGAAGCCTACATTGCTCCCTCACCCTCCTTGCCTTAATTTAAACTTAAATTCAAAGATGTAAATGGCACTGGCCCTGATACCACATTCATGGCCCATGGTTGAATGCTGCTGTGACATTATCAAATTTCTATTGTGGGTCAATTGCTGCCACTTTTTCTGGTGTCTGTCCATAATTTTTGGAAATGTTTTGACTCCAAGTTTGGTCTCCTTCATGTGTCTTGCCTGAATTTGGAAAGGCTCCCAGAGCACCAGACCTACACCTGTTACTTATCCATCTGTTACTGATCAATGTTTAGGGCCTGTGTACACGTTGCGGATTCCTAGCGGTTTTGCCGCGGTTTCGCGGCATTTCCGCCGCGAAACCCCGGCAAAACCGCTTACACAATACAACACATTATGCCCTATGGGATTCCGCAATGCTGTGCACATGCTGCGGGTTTTTCCGCGGCGGAATCGCATCGCGGGAGAATCCGCAGCATGCTCATTCTTTTTTGCGGAACCGCGGCGATTCCGCCGCCATAGGAATGCATTGAACCAATTACTTTCCGCATGTAGCTGTGCCCACCATGCGGAAAGTAAGCGGTTCATGTGCGGATGGTACCCAGGGTCTGGAGGAGGGGAGACTCTCCTCCAGGCCCTGGGTACCATATCCATGTAAAAACAATAATTAAAATAAAAAATAATGATATTCTCACCTTCCGGCGGCCCCCGCAGCTTTCCCGCCTCTCAGCGACGCTCCCGGTCCCAGTAATGCATTGCGAGATCACACCAGATGACGTAGCGGTCTCGCGAGATGCTACGTCATCGGGGTGATTGTCGCAAAGGACTCCTGGGAACGGGATTGGCCGGGAGCGTCGCTGAGAGGCGGGAAAGCTGCGGGGGCCGCCGGAAGGTGAGAATATCATTATTTATTATTTTTTTTATTCTTTTTACATTAGATCTTTTTACTATTGATGCGACATAGGCAGCATCAATAGTAAAAAGTTGGTCACACGAGTCAAACACTTGTTTGACTCGTGTGACCAACCTGTCAGATCGCTTGTAAAACGCAAGCATTATGCAAGCTAATTACGCTTGCAAAACGCTAGTGTTTAGCGGGAATACGCATACCTATAATATGCGGATTTCCCGCGGCAGGGATATGTTTGATGAACCATTCAGCGAACATGTTCGGCGAAAATCGGAACGTTCACCAAACCGGACCTTCAAAGGTTCACTCATCTATAGTTATATACCACTGAAATGTAACAGAAAACACCTATTACTCAATGGATGACTAACTGAATGGAGACAAATTTTTTATCACTTTTTGGAATGTTATACATCACCCTAATGTCAAAGAAATCACATAATACTCTATTGATGAGTAATTGATTCCTGAAAAAATTTTCAACCCTTTTTTGGAGTGTTATATCACATTGAAATGTAACAGAAAGCACCTAATACTTTATGGATAAGTAATTCTGTCCAGATAAATATTTTAACGCTTTTTGGAGTGTTACACACCACCGAAATGACATAAAACAGAAAGCACCTAATACGATATGGATGACTAATTGGATGTCTTTAAGGCAGCGGAAAACTTCTTGGGAATTAATTTTCAAGCCAGGCTTAGTGATGATGTACCCTAGAAATGGAAAGGAGGTTTGCTCAAAGACGCACTTTTCATATATTGCATACAGATGGTTCTTCCTTAACTTCTGCAGGACATTGCAAACATCAATGCGCTGTGAAGGCAGATCAAGAAAGAACACTAAGATGTTATCTAGGTATACTACCACACACAAGTAGAGAAGGTCCTGGAAAATGTCATTCACCAGTTCTTGAGAGACGGAAGGGGCATTACAGAGTCCGAAGGGCATTACCCATTACTCATAATGGCCATCTCGGGTATTTAAGGCTGCCTTTCTATGGAAGAATATGAATGACTAATTGTATCCAGGCACATTTTGAACTCTTTTTTTGGAGTGTGATATACCAACGAAATATACCACAATGCACATAATACTCTATTGATGACTAAATTGAATCCAAACAAATTTTTTAACGCTTTGTTGTGGTGTTATATACTACCGTAATGTACCACAAAGCACGTGATATTGTATTGATGAGTAATTGAATCCTGAAATATATTTGAACACTTTTTTGGAGTGATTCATAGCGCCTTAATGCAACAAGAACCATGTTAAATTGTATAGATGACTAATTGAATCCAGAAAAAATTTTTGAACGTAAATATTTTGAAAGTTTATTTGGTGTAATCGTACTTTCATAAAGGCTTTGAAGAAAGTGGAAAGGCAGGAAAAAATTGTAAGGAGGGTCATCCATCCATAGAGCCTGAAAGGCAACAACTGATGGGCCTCATTCAAATATTTTTAAAGTGTAGTTGCTGTACTCCTACACTCATAAAGTCTTTGCAGAAAGTTCAAAGCCAAGAAAAAATATAAGGAGGGTCATCCAGTCATCAATAGACTCCAGAAAGGAAACAAGGAAAAAATTATAAGGAGGGTAATACAGTAATTCTCTTCAGATGTCCGCTTCTTCTTCACCTTTCTTGGGAGGCTAAGGGGACTGCCTCCACCTACTTCCTGGAACCTGATTTCCAGGTGCCTTGGCTATAAGTGACCTAGCTCCAGCTAGAGCTCCCGCCATGTAGAAATGGGTGACAGCCCCACGTGTCATCTGCAGCATTGCATAGGAGGTGGGGAACCCCACAGACATTCCGATATCTCTTGGGTGATAGCAGCCCCATCTCGAGTCGCATTGAGGAGCCTCTCCCAGGCCCGTTCCTTTATTACAAAGTATTCATCCTGCTCCCTTTCTTTTTGGATCACACCCACCATATACCAGCAATGTTGCCCCTCCATTTTGAGTAATGTGACCCTGGTTCCAGCCATCAGCTCATGCAGACTTCGGGGCAAGTGTTCTGTCTCTACTACCCACTGGTTGATCGAGATGAGATGACAGGTACCAAACTCTTCAATGGACCCCATCTGCTACCGGTCCAAGTAACGAAAGCACAAATTTAGCTTTTACAAGGGCTGTTTTTATGATGTTCAGAATCAGCACCAGAATCAACGCTATATGACTCTGGTTCATTCAACGGTGCACAAACAGCCCTGGACAAGCACTCTTTTCCTCTAATAAGAACTGTCCCTGAGCTGTACAATGGCATCAGTGTGCCAAGCACGGTAGCGCCTGTCCTTTTATAACCCCTAATTATTTAATACGGCTAGTAGTTATGAGTGAGCATAATCATCGCTACTCGTTACTTGCTCGATCATCAGAAGGCTCAAGATGCTCATTACTCTGCAAGTATTTTTTAATGCTCGAGTGGGCTCTTGAGTCGCCATCCCACATGTTTGGCACATTTTAGTCAGCCAATAAACATGTGGGGATTGCCTGCCAGTCTTTGTAATGTCATAGCTATCTTGGTTGTTGCATTACTGTGATTGGCTGGCCGCACAGCGTCATCAGGTCTATATAACATCCGTGATGCTATTGTCATGATCCAGATCAGGTTTTGGTCTTGTCTCTCCTTTCCCAGTCTGGTCATGACAGGGGTTAACTTTCTCTGCCTTGTTCCTGTTCCAGGTCTTTTATATCTCTGTGCTGTATCCTGCAGGCAGTGCGAGTTATATTTCCTGCCTACGGCGTGTGTAGCTGGCTCTGGTGAACTATTGATTTGTCCTTCTGCATTTAGTTGACCTTTCCCGTGTCTGTGCACCCCTCTCCTACTCGTCCGGACTCTGTGTGTCCCTGTGTTTGGATTCCCCGGTACTCGACTCTGCTTGGTTCTGACCTGATTCTGTCTTTTCCTTCTGATACCTCTGCTGCAGACTGGCACTGAACTTTTGGCGCTCCTCTGACTCTGTGTTTTGAAATTCCTCTTTGTACTTCGCTACTCTCTGGAATCGACCCGGCTCTCTAACCATTCTGCTGCTACCTAGTGGTAGCCTCGCTGCAGTTCTGCTGGTCTGCCTTTAGCAGGATTTCAGCTCATTCTCCACTCTGCTGCCATCTAGTGGAGTTTGCGTTGCCCTGCGTTTACCTGCAGTGCTGCAGTGTGACATTTATGCTTATCATACCATAACTTGGAAACAGGCATAGTAGAGAGAGGTGCTGGGAAAGAGAGACAGAATTGTAGCTGCATATTAGCCAGGGATTCAACCACATTTACATTTCTTTCAAGTACAACAGCCCTTCTTAGGGCTAATTATAACCAATACTAATTTTGCTGTTAGCAGCACTTAGGGATAGATGGTGCTGAAGGTATCGTGTAGTACAGTTTAGGGTGAATTGCACGTCCTTTATACTAAAGCCTGCAACTCATACCAAAACCGCATCTCAGGGCTAATCTTCCTTTAAGGCTAAGTGCACACGTTCAGGAATGTTTGCAGAATATTCCTGAGCAAAAACTGACTTTTTTCGTGGTAAAAACGCACGTTTTTTTGCGTGGATTTTGCGCGTTTTTGGTGCGTTTTTTTTGCGCGGATTTGATGCGTTTTTACCGCAATTTTTCCCTGAACTTTCTAGGTCAATAATATAGCGGCAAAAACGCTAGAATTCCGCGAAATTAATGAACATGTTGCTAGATTTTCCGCGATCACAATATTGCTCCTACATTGTAACCATTCCATTCATCTGAGGTGTGCAAATTTTTCTGCAATTTTTTTCAGCAGTGAATTTTTATATGGCACTTATAGTTCTCCAGCTGTGCCTCAAACAAAAAAAATTTGGTTGGTTAGAAACAGCCTTGCTATATTGATACTGCTGTGTAATATGTCCATCTGAAGTGGGAACATTTTCCTGTGATCATAATACTGCAATATTTTACAGCAGTGAAATTTTATACGGCATTTATTGTGCTCCAGTTGTGCCACAAAGAAAAAAAACTTGCTTTTTTGAAATAGCATCGCTATATTGATACTGCAGCTTAAGTAATAGCATGCTTAGCAGTAACTTTGCTAGCACCTCCCTGTCTTTCACACTGTCCAGTCTCAGTAGCCGTGATTCTGGACCACATATTCTTCACCCATATCTTCCTTCCTGCCACCATGCCGAGTGCCCGGAGCAAGTGATCCCACACTTGGACTCTCTGAAGAGCTGTTCACATTTCCATTTATAGATTCTGGCCTCTCACACTGCCCATTCCAAGCGTTATATTAGGAGATTACATGTAGCAATGCCCAAATATTTGAGCAGCCATGATCAGAAGAAGTTGATAGTGAGAAAATGGAATTACTGTCCCAAGAGGTGGATGATGATGAAACACAATTGCCAACAAGTGGTCTTATTACATCAGCAAGTCAGGAGGACCAGGGAGCGGAAGTAAAAGACGAGGTGGTGGAAGATGAAATCACTCAACCTGGGAAGGTGAAATGCAAAGCAAGGACAGCAGTGCACAGCAGGAATGATCTGCAGTACCATAACAGGCAGGAAGAGGCAGTGGGGTGACCAGGGACACAAGGTGAGCAACTGTTCCCCAGAGCACCAACATGAGTGTAGTTGCCAAGCCAAGAGTTAAGTGTTCTCGAGACTGGCGCTTTTTTAAAGACAGCTCAGTTAACCCAAAAAAGGCCATTTGCAACACCTTCCATGCCAGCATCAGAAGTAGCAGCACACCTACCAGCCTGACCACCACCAGTTATGCTCAGGCACATGCAATTAAAGCACCCAACTAGTTGGGCCGACTGCCAGGGTCCAGAAACAGTCTCTGCAGGTGACACCACTGCCTCTTCCCCTGATCTACATGAATGCCAATCCTCTGTCCATGATGTAGGTGAAGATGACTTCCACACTGCATCTGTCGTTGCACACTTGCAACGACCATAATCAATCATATCTGCATCCTTGTCTCAGTGCAGCATTCACTGTCCCTACCCCAGTCCTTAGAACACCAGCGTAAAAACACAGCCATCAACGATATGCTACAATACTAAACAGCCACATTTCCAGACTGCTTGCCCTGGAAATGTTGCCATTTAGGCTTGTGGAAAAGAAAGCTTTCGCAACATCATGGCGGCGACCATCCCTCGGTGCTCAGTCCCCAGCTGCTACTATTTCTCCATTTCTCACGATGTTCCCATAATAACAGCTGTGCTTTGACCAACGCTGTTACTGGGAAGGTCCACTTAACCAAGGACACCTGGACATGTGTTTGTGGCCATTGATGCTGCATTTCCCTGATGGCACACTGGGTGAACATTGTGGAAGCCGGGACCCAGTCGGACCCTGGGACGGAACATGTGGTACTGAAACCAAGGATTGCGGACCCTGGTTCAATAAGGGTCACCCCCATCTTCTACAGCAGTTCATGCATCTCCTCCTCCTCACCCACAATCTCAAAAACGTCAACGTCAGTCACAAGCTGGAAGCACTGCAGCACTGCCTTGGCCAAGCTGCAACAAGCTCTGCTGAAGATAATCTGTTTAGTTGACAAACTGCACACAGCTGCAGAATTGTTGAAAGGTCTAACAGAACATGATTGAACTGTGGTTTTCGCCCCTGAACCTACAACTAGGCATGGTCATGTGTAACCATGGCTGTAACCTGATGGCAGCTCTGAAGCTTGGCAACCTCGCACACGTACCATGACTGGCCCACATGCTCAACTTAGTGGTTCAGCAGCTTATCAAGCAGGAGCCGCAACATGAAGCAAGGAGGATGACAACATCATATGAAGATTGGAGGCGCCGGACTCAGACCTGCTATGGCCATCGGACCAGACCGCTCTCGAGTGAGTATAATAAAACTTTTTCTTATCTTTCAGGTTAGATCAGTGGCTTACAGTATCTACAGCATTATAGAATGCTGTAGATAAGCCCCAAAAGGTAGTGGCCACAGCTTATAACTGAAAAACAAGGTGACAGGTTAGCTTTAAACAATTTCCATCTGACAATGCTGTCAGCAGAGGTCACTGTTCCCTGGATAACCAACTAGTGGAGATGAGGGCGACACACACCAAATGCAGCAGAGACAGGGGAACACTCTCAAAGGTCGGGGAGTTTTCTCAGACCCTCCCGTCGCTTAGTCCCTGATGAGCAGGGTACTCTGACAAGGAGTGAAAATTTTTACAAGATGCTGAAAGAGTACCTTGCCAATCATACCATCATCCTCCGTGATTCCTCTGTGCTTAACTACTATTGGGTAGCCAAATATGACACGTGGCATGAACTGTCACTCTATGCCTCGAAGGTCCTGGCCTGCCCTGACGCTAGTATTTTGTTAAGTGAGTTTTAACTGCCGCAAGGGGTATTATAAGTGAAAGGTGCATTCGCCTGTCAACTGAAAATTCTGACAGGCTGACTCATCAAAATGAACAAGGGCTGGATTAGACCATACTTCAATACACCACTGGATGACAGCTGTGGAACATAAACTTAAATTCAGCATTTTTTTTTCTGGTCTATTCCCATGCACCCCTTCCCATCAAACATGGGTATATGCTTCAGGATTTCATTTTTTGTGTTGCCCTCCTTCTCCTCTGCCACTATATCAACAGGGTGATCATGCTACCCTTGCTATAAATTTTTTAAGGGTGATTATGATGCCCGCGTTAATAATTTTTAGAGGCCTAAAGCGAACATTGTTTTACATATATCTATCTATATATCTATGCCTATCTACAGTCATGGCCAAAAGTTTTGAGAATGACACAAATATTAATTTTTACAAAGTCTACTGCTTCACTTTTTCTAATGGCAATTTGCATATACTCCAGAATGTTATAAAGAGTGATCAGCTTAACAGCAATTACTTGCAAAGTCAATATTTGGCTAGAAAATGAACTTTATCCCCCAAAACACATTTCAACATCATTGCAGCCCTGCCTTAAAATGACCAGCTAACCTCTTTTCAGTGATTGCTCCATTAACACAGGTGTGGGTGTTGATGAGGACATGGCTGGAGATCAATCTGTCATGATTAAGTAAGAATGACACCACTGGACACTTTAAAAGGAGGCTGGTGCTTGGCATCATTGTTTCTCTTCTGTTAACCATGGTTATCTCTAAAGAAACACGTGCAGTCTTCATTGCAATGCACAAAAATGGCCTAACAGGGAAGAGTATCGCAACTAGAAAGATTGCACCTCAGTCAACAATCTATCGCATCATCAAGAACTTCAAGGAGAGAGGTTCCATTGTTGCCAAAAAGGCTTCAGGGCGCCCAAGAAAGACCAGCAAGCGCCAGGACCGTCTCTTAAAAGTGTTTCAGCTGCGGGATCGGGCTACCAGCAGTGCAGAGCTTGCTCAGGAATGGCAGCAGGCAGGTGTGAGTGCATCTGCACGCACTGTGAGGCGGAGACTCTTGGAGCAAGGCCTGGTCTCAAGGAGGGCAGCAAAGAAGCCACTTCTCTCCAGAAAAAACATCATGGACAGACTGATATTCTGCAAAAGGTACAGGCAGTGGACTGCTGAGGACTGGGGTAAAGTTATTTTCTCTGATGAATCCCCTTTTCGATTGTTTGGGACATCAGGAAAACGCCTCATTCGGAGAAGACAAGGTGAGCGCTACCACCAGTCTTGTCTCATGCCAACTGTTAAACATCCTGAAACCATTCATGTGTGGGGTTGCTTCTCAGCCAAGGGAATCGGCTCTCTCACAGTCTTGCCTAAAAACACAGCCATGAATAAAGAATGGTACCAGAATGTCCTCCAAGAGCAACTTCTCCCAACCCTCCAAGAGCAGTTTGGCGATCAACAATGCCTTTTCCAGCATGATGGAGCACCTTGCCATAAAGCAAAGGTGATAACTAAATGGCTCAGGGAACAAAACATAGAGATTTTGGGTCCATGGCCAGGAAACTCCCCAGATCTTAATCTCATTGAGAACTTGTGGTCAATCATCAAGAGACGGGTGGACAAACAAAAACCCAAAAATTCTGACAAAATGAAAGCATTGATTGTGCAAGAATGGACTGCTATCCGTCAGGATTTGGTCCAGAATTTGATTGAGAGCATGCCAGGGAGAATTGCAGAGGTCCTGAAGAAGAAGGGTCAACACTGCAAATAATGACTTGCTGCATTAACTCATTCTAACTGTCAATATAAGCTTTTGTTACTCATATGTTTGCAATTATTATATTTCTGTCTGTGATAAAAACATCTGTCAAACACACATAAAAACCAGAGGGCAGCAGATCATGTGAAAATATAATATTTGTGTCATTCTCAAAACTTTTGGCCATGACTGTACTGTATATATCTATATATCTCTGAATATATATATACATATATATGTATATATATTATATATATATATATATATATATATATATATATATATAAATATGCACCCCAGGGATAAATGTTTTTTAGCCCATGCATTTAGTGCATAGGCATTATCAGTCTAGGATATCCTATCCTTAATAACGAGAAAAAAATGTTTTCCGAGATCCTCCACAACATCTCTTCAAAAAGGTATTGGAGTGCCTTCTTCTAATTTTTGGCATCCCTTGTACAGTAGTAATGGGAAAAAATGCTTTTCTGAGGCTCTATCTTCTAGTTCAGGGAACATTTTTTGAAACCAAAAGAGTCAGTGGGTTCTATTAGTAATATATGATCCAGTGCCTTGTGGTGGGTTGTCAGGTGGTCGACACACCAGGAGTTCACACACTGCATACATGATTTCACAGCCGGAACAGGAGAGTTTGTACAGTAAGTACAGAAGATCCTGGTCTCCTCCATATCAGGCAGAGTAGATGCGAAATGCTCAACTATATTTCCCAGCAGGTTTGATGAAATAACAGACCTTGATGCTGCTGCATTAAACTAATCTCTTTTTTTTAGGGCTATTTCAAATAGATTCTTTTCTGTTGTAATACTACAGCTCCTATCTTCAATTTGTCTACGGTGAGGTGTGGCAGTAGGGATAGTGTATTACAGCCATCTAGTCAGGGATTATTGCCTTATAAATTATAATCCTTGCTTCTGCTTTTTTCCATGCACTCATTGACATGTTTTTATGGTGATCTGTACTCTGAAATTTATCAAAACAGGTACGGTTGCTTGCGATCCTTTAGAGTTTGTTGCTGCCACTTACAAAAAAAATCTTTTCAGGGTCAGTTGAAATCCCTTCTACATTTTACAATAATACTAATCTTATCTGCAATTCGTGTAGGGTGAGGTGTGGCAGTAGATATAGTGTATGATAGGCATCTAGTCATGGGTTACTGCGTTATAGATTCTAAGCCTTGCTGCTGCTTTTTCCGTGCACTCATTGACCAAATCATGTTTTTTACGGTGATCTGTGCTCAGAAATTCATCAAAGCTGGCAGTATTAATTGCATTCCTCCACAATTTGTTGCTGCCACGTACAACAAAAAAAATTTTTCAGAACCAGTTCACATCCCTTCTTTATTCTGCAATAATACCTCTCTTATGTACAATTTGTCTATGGTGAGGTTTTGCAGTAGGTATAGGGTTTGACAGGCATCTAGTCAGGGATTATTGACTTATACATTCTAAGCCTTGCTGCTGCTTTTTCACATGCAGTCATTGACAAATTGGTTTTATTTACTCAGAAACTCATCAAAGCAGGCAAAATTAACTGATTTAATGTGTATATTCACGATTTTTCATCTGTATGTAAGAGTTATTGGTGGGAGTTTTATGCTACTGGAGCTGGAATTACCACTTCTGAACCCTCCAGTTCTTTATTTTCATCTATGTTTGGGGTCATTGTCCTGCTGGAAGACCCATGACCTACAATGCATTCTCAGCTTTCTGACACTGGGCACTACATTGTGACACAAAATCCATTTTAATATGGCTTGCACACAGTCAAGACACCCAGGGCCAGAGGCAGCAAAACAACCCCAAAATAAATTTGAACCTCCACCATATTTGAATGTAACTACTGTGTTTTTTTATTTGTAGGCCTCATTCCATTTACAGTAAACAGTAGAACGATGTGTTTTACCGAAAAACTTTATCTTGGTCTCATGTGTCCACGAGACGCCTGCTGGCCCTCTAAAAATAATGGGGACAACCTGCTGGCCCTCTATAAATTCTGAAGGCTACCAGCTGGACCTCCAAGTTTCAATTTTTACAGTATTAATATGAAAAAAATGCTTAGAGAGGGCAGGCTTTTGGCCCTCTAAAATAAGAGTGAGGGCTGCCTAAAGGCCTGCTGACAATAGTGAGGCCCACCTGCTGGCCCTCTAACAGTAGTAAGGGCCGCCTGCTGGCCCTCTACAAATAGCGATGGCCGCCTAGTGGTCTTGAAAAATAAATTGATGTTCAGAGTCCCCCCTTTATAAATTAAACAGGATGTGTCTGACCATGTCTCACACACCTCATGGCAAGATAAGGTGTTAAAATGATAAAATTGCATTTCCTAGGGAATGTTTTTTTCACCTTTGAAAGCAATGCTAAAATGCAAAACACTGTTTGTGAACGTATCCAAAGATGTGGAGGAGCATTTATTTTTATATTATTTATTTTGTTTTTTATACAAGTCATTATCCTGGAAAGAATGATTCTTAACATTTTTTCCAGTCAAATCCATTTTAACTCCGGTTTTGTATGTTTTATTGTCAGTCTATAAAAGTGTCATAATACCCTGACAACATTGTTCTCAGATGAGACCTGGGATTCTGAGATGCTTCTAGCGGTCTTCCCCAGGCTGTTCCCATGCCATTTCAGTACTGTTTTCATCTTTTTAAGCAATTTTTAGACCCCCTCCAGACCTACGGAGGTGGGGCACCTGAAAAATTCTTGAGTTTCTCTTTGACTTCCATTATACTTGTTACTTGGGTTGAGCACCCGCGCATTACGATTTGCTCAACTCGAGTAATGACTACCCGAGCATTTTAATGCTTGCTCATCACTAACAGCCAGCCAATCACAGTAATGCCACTACCAATATGGCTAAGGCATTACCATGACTCTCAGACTATCCATGCATGCTTATTGACTGTGTAACAGGAACCGAACATGCAGGGTGAGGATTCGAGGATTTGAGCACCAACTAATGCTCTCCGAGTACCGAGCACAACCGAGCACCCAGATACTCGAGTGATATCTGAGCATCACTGAGCATGTTCGCTCATCCCTAATAATTATCTTACAGATTATGTAATTACATTTTTAGGCAAGAATTAATTCCCCTTCTATTACCTATGTAGTTATAGCTCCAAGGAGTGTTTATAATTCATACGTATTTTCTAAGAGACGCTAAATCCAGCTCGTGCTAATAAGCTCATAACTTTTTGGTATTGTAGTTACAGAACAATGTTAAATAATTGCCAATTGTATGAAGTGCACTTACAGTATGTCACATGTCAGAAAGGAGTTAATGTGTGTATGTATGTATATACAGTATATGTATACATATACACATATACACATATATACATATATATATATACACATATATACTGTACATATATGTATATATACGTACATATATATTTATGTAAGTTTGGTTTTTAAATCACAGACACACATAGATAAAATGGATAATAGGAGAGAAAAATAAAGGAAGAGAAAATGAACTCACTGAAACATAAGTAGACCACAAATTATGGCACGGAAGTTATAATATGGTGTATCTCTACTTAGCTACAAGAGGAAAAGCTTTTAAATAATTTATATTGGTAATGTTCTCTATTCAGTTGATTGAGTTTGACTGTTTGATATTTCATATAATTGTTAAATCTTTAAATCAACAGAAATGTATTATAATAATAGCTTCTAAATAATACATGAATTTAAAATGGATGGATGAATATTAAACAGAATAAAATGAGTTATTTTACAAAATTCCATTTATCCTTGCCAGTGGTGAGTAATATTAACATATCCAAACTATAAATTTAACAGTTGCTTCTGCTGTTATTAGTTTACTGCCTTCTTGAAAACTGTATATGGGTAAAAATGTAAATAGTATGAAAAGAACACACAATGTTAAAGTATATCTAATGCTTCAGTTTTTATTCTTTATATAGCAATGTTATATGGTATACTGTATTCAAAGCTGTTATTTTTTATTGTGACTTCAAAGTTTCAAGCCAATGATATTTATGCTCACAGAAATCCAATTGGAAACATCAAAAGTTAAGTATAGATGAATAAATCAGTTTGAGGCAGTAACAGAACTTGAAATTTGTGAGCCTCAATGCAAAATCTAGAAAAGACGTCTCAAACTATCATACATCTTTAGTAGTGACAGTTTTGGGCCAAGAAGACCCTTTAGGATAACAGATGATTGCCCAATTGGGTGGAGCTTCGATCGAGGCAGGTGATGCTAGCAATGAAATAGAAGACAAGCGTCTGTATTCAAATTACTTGGCATGAATTTAATGGATTTCTGTCCCAGCTTATATCCCTGCAGGAGGGGGCGTGCATACATTTGATCAGCGTGTATTTCAGAACATATTAGTAAATCATTTATTACAGTAAGTACAACTTGTCAGTACATCTTATCGGGCATGTCAGCTTGACCATTTGTTATCTATAGAAGAATTTACATAGTCAATATATGTTCAATTTGGTGGACCCCAATTATAGTCATTAGTAGTTCTATCTTTATTACTCTATCGATTAGTTGCATACCTCATCGTCATTAGCTACAGTCATCAAGGCGGTGTCCTGTCATTAGGGTGATTATCTCATAGTCCTAAAAGGCCATGTAGACTAACCTTTGAGAGAACTTTGCTACTATGTTGTTTAATCAGCAAATAATGTCACTTTGAAATACAGAGAAGAGACTTGTTAAAGGGATTTGTATGTGAGGATTTATAAGCTCTAGCATTTAAAAGGGTCTTATAATCTAGAAGGGTCTCCTAGATTCCCTATCAGCTCCCCTTTTGAAAACAGATATGATTCTACCCTGAACCTATAGGCACTTCAAAGTCCTAGTGCCAGTGTCGGACTTCCTAACCATTTCTTTGTGCCGAATTCCCCATACTGTGAGGGAGATCATATCCTTTTCTCAACTACAGTGTTTTGTCATGTGTAAGAAGAGGGTTTCAATTATATGTGCATAGTCATACTAATAAGTACATGTACTAGTCTTTGGAGGGGTCTTTTAATGCTGTGTCCTGTTTTCTACTGTTTGTAGTAGTATCAGAGGAGATCTGACCTTGCTGATCTATTATTTCTTATATTGCATCTCCAACACACTTTATGAATCTCTGTTGATTATAATTAATGTACCGTATATACTCATGTATAAGCCGAGATTTTCAGCACCTTTTTTTGTGCTGAAAATGCCCCCTCGGCTTATACATGAGTCATATGGCAGAAACCAGTGGGGGAGGGGATGCGGGGGCAGGAGCCGGTGGCTGGGACATCATACTCACCCTCCCGTGCCATCGCTGAACGTCCCTGCAATCCTGCGTTCTCCCCGGCTTCCTGCAACTCTCCCCGGTTTCCTGCAGCTCTCCAGCGCTGAGCAGTGACGTAATACCCGCTCATTAAGGTCATGTAATATGGACGCGACGCCACTCCCATGGGCGTCGCCTCCATATTCATGGCCTTAATGAGCGGTATTACGTCACCGCTCAGCGCTGGAGAGCTGCAGGAAGCCGGGGAGAGCTGCAGGAAGCCGGGGAGAATGCAGGATTGCCGGCTGGGACGTTCAGCGATGGCACGGGGAGGGTGAGTATGATGGAGGAGGATGGGGGGAGCATGGAGGAGGACAAGGAGCATGGCGCAGGACGGGGGGAGGACGGAGAGCACGGAGCAGAAGGGGGGAGGACGGAGAGCACAGAGCAGAAGGGGGGAGGACGGAGAGCATGGAGCAGAACTGGGGGAGGACAGAGAGCACGGAGCAGGACGGGGGTGGGCACAGAGGAGAATGGGGGAGTGCAGAGCTGGATGGAGGAGCACGGAGCAGGACGGGGAGGATGGAAATCACGAGCAGGACAGGATAATGGAACAGGAGGAGGGGAGCACAGAGGAGAATGGGGGCGCACAGAGCTGGATGGGGGAGCACAGAGCAGGACGGCAACTTATACACCCAGCTTATACGCGAGTCAATAAGTTTTCCAAGTTTTTTGTGGCAAAATTAGGGGGGTCGGCTTATACACGGGTCGGCTTATACATGAGTATATATGGTAATTTATCCAGTCCACATTTTCCCAAAATCAAGTCTAAAATAAGCTACAGTCCCAGAAGTGTCACTTCGGCTTGTCTGAGCCATCTGTCCTTTGTAGGGTAGAATTGGCAGTATCATCAGAAGCAGGATCATCCCTCTTCCGTTCCAGGGCTTTGCAGTGGCTGGCATGGATCCAAGTTGGTCTTCCTTCAAGCTTTACTGTTGTGGCTGTAGTGAGGAGGACTTGGAAGGGACCATCAAACCTTGGCTCCAATGGCTTCCTTGTATGTCTTTTGACCACCACCAAGTCTTCAGGCTGTAGAGAATAGGTTCCTTCTTGACTCTCTGGGTCTGGAATAGAGTCAAAAATTGTTTATGCACAGAGGAGAGCATCTTTTGCAGGCCCTGGACATAAGCGGTGAGATTGTCGCACTGCAGTTGCAGTAACTGTGGAAAGTACAGTCCTAATCTAGGGGCTGACCCAAACAAGACCTCAAATGGTGAGAGTTTAGTCTTCCTATTGGGCATGTACCTAATGGAAAAAAGAGCTAAAGGCAGACATTCTGTCCAAGCTTTCCTCAATTCCTCACTTGATTTCTGAATTTTTAGCTTAAGGGTACCATTTAGCCGTTCAACCTTCCCACTCGCTTGGGGTCTGTATGGGGTGTGAAAAGCCTATGTCACCCCTAGCATTTGCATGACATTCTGAATTACCTCTCCAGTGAAATGGGTACCTCTGTCGGACTCTATGGTTTCAGGTAGACCGAAACTACAAAAGACTTCTGACATCAACTTCTTTGCAGTAGCCCTTGCAGTAGCTTTTGGCATCGGGAAGGCTTCTGGCCAACCTGAAAAGAGGTCAACACACACGAGAACAAATTCATACATTCCTTTTCTTGGTAATTGTATGAAGTCAATCTGCAGTCGTTGAAACGGATAGAGGGGCTTAGGCGTGTGTTTCTGTGGTACTTTCACTATGCTTCCTGGATTGTGTTGTGCACATGTTAGACATGCCTGTGTAAATCTAGTAGCAACTGTTGTGAAACCAGGGGCGATCCATTGCCTCTCTACTAAAGCACACATGGCATTTTTGGACAAATGCGCGGGGCCATGAGCCGTCTGCGCCATCATGGGGTACAAGGATCTTGGTAGACAGACTCGCTGACCCACCATCCACAGTGTCACGAATGGCACACACACGGAGGCTCGAGAGATCATGGCTTAGGATCCCGCCGATGCCACCTATATGTTGAATGCAGGGATTTATACTTATCCCACTTCCCAGTTCCACTTATGAACTTGCAGCTCTCCAGCGCCCCCTTACCCTCAGGTCATTCAGGGAACTGCACCTTGGATAATTAGTTCTCCGGACCGGCCTCTTGAACGTGTACTGGCTATTGGGTATGCTACAGTGAGGGAATTATAACTACTCCTAGCCGCAGCCAGGTAATACACTTATAAAACCCACACCGACACTGTCAGCGATGCCCAGCACACAGCACACTCACACTGGCTAGCTGCCACCAGCCTCTGGGTCTAGAATGTGGGGCAGAGGCCACCCCAATTTAGTAGCGTAGTATACTTCAGGTAAGTGCAAATTTGTTACAGAGCATAGAGAACAAACTAGTAATTTTATATCTTTACTCCAAAACGTTTGACAGTGTTTATAAAGTTTTAAAACAAGGTTTTACAAAAAGGAGACAATTAAAATATGTACACGCAATTACAAATAAAACAGGGTTTAAGAAGAAAACTTAAATGGCACTTAGATTATTCCGGCGAATCAGGCTGTGGGAAAGAAGGAGGGGCCACACATCACCATGCATGACAGTGTGGCTGTCTATCTTGGCTCTCTTGCAGAATCTGACACCCTGACTGAGTGGTTGTGCTCTATAGTTCTGGGTCATGACCATATTAAAGGGGCTGAGTTACCGGGATCCTCCCTTTTCTCTAAGTGGTAGTTTTGGGTTTTGAAACCTTCTCGGCTTTATAACTTGGCTTGCGAACCCAGCAGAGCCTCGGCAGACCCATCATTCACCTTATTCTGAAATTAAGGTTCTAATGAGTTAAAACTCAGACTAGTTATTCCCCTCTGCACCAGAGACAACCATTTCTCTGGTTCTGTTGGGGCTAGAACGGAACCAGTACCACTGAAGCGGAGCCTGATAGGACATGTTGCAGAACTGTAACTTTCGTGCTTATATCATACACTCTCAGCGTGTTATGAATGAATGAATGAATTCCCATTATATGCTATAGGACAGTTTTGCATAGTCTGGGGTGCCAAGAGCTGGAGCAGAGACAATTGCATGTTTGAGTGAGTAGAAACTGTCTAGTGCTTTCTGATTAAGCTGGAAGGGTCGTGTGGGCAGACAATCATAGAGTGGCTGCATGAGAATGGATGCAGAATGAATCCAAGGCCTACAATATGATGCTAGCCCCAGGAATGTGCGTAGGTGTTGAACCCCTGTGGGTGGTTGTAGCTGTTCAATTGCCTTTTTCCTATCCTCTGTCAAGTGGCGTGCTCCCTGTGACACGCAATGTCCCAAAAATACAACTTTTAGTTGATAAAATTGTAGCTTTTCTTTGGACGCTTTACACCCTTTGGAAAAGAGGTGTTGAAGCAGTGAGATTGTAGCTTCGCAGCATACATCTCTGTTGGGGCTCAAAGGAGGAGATCATCCACATACTGGAGTAGAACTACCTCAGCATGTGTAATGGTCCAGTCCTGCAAAACAAGTTGCAATGCAGCAGTATACAGGGTTGGAGAGTTGTGAGCCCCTTGTGGTAGCACAAGCCACGTATACTGCCGCCCCCTGAACGTGAAAGCAAACAGGTATTGACAGTCAGTATGTAAAGGCACAGAGAAGTAAGCATTAAGCACTAAGAAGTAAGTACTCACACCTGAATCTGCTTAGCTGCACATATATTCAGTGCAATGGGTCTGCACCAGACGTAGTCTGCTCCAGATATTTCAAAACCCACATTTCAAATTACAGATTTCTAATTACACTACTCTGAATTAGACTAGAATTATAGAATGCATTTGGCCACTCATCACCCCTACAGTATTGTCGTCATTACCATCTGACCATGATGTTCTTCTGTTCCCACAGGTATGAACTTTTGTGTTTCCACCGCTTTCCCATGCTCCTGAATGCCCAATGTGAATTGTATTACTTTGTTGCTTTGCTCACCATCTTCTTGTATCCATAATTGTACTCCATTCCTCTTATCTTTACCACACATCTGAGTGGTCTGTGTAACCCCTTCCCACTTTTATGACCTTTGCTTAACTCTATGCATCTGGCCTGGGCAGGCACACCCCACTTTCCACTCACACCTGAAACTGCTTAGCTGCACATATATTCAGTGCAATGGGTCTGCACCAGATGTAGTCTGCTCCAGATATTTCAAATCCCATATTTCAAATTACAGATATCTAATTACACTACTCTTAATTAGACTAGAATTGGACTGGAATTTGACTGTAAGATAACGGATTATAAGACCACTACAATATTTCGGCTTCTTTTTACTATCACCCCCATACTACTTCATTTTTCCCTATCTCCTGTAATCCCCCACCTAGTAAGGAACTAGTCATTTCCCCTTCCATCCTCCCCAGCCATCTCACCATTTCCTCAGAGCTGATCCTCCACATTCAATCCTTTTTCTCTAGACACACACACCCACATCATGCCCTATCCTACTTCCACCTTCTAACGCTCTGTCTGCTTATCCTCATTGCTGGCGACGTATCCCGAAATCCTGGCCCTCCTCAATGCATCCCCACACACATTTCTAACACCGTGCCACTATCCTCTACACGTCTATGCAACCATGACAACCTCATTCCCATTCACCCAGCCCCTTATCCCCGGTCCCCTTTCCTGGAGCACTATGGAACGCACGCTCTTTCTGCAATAAACTGTCGTTCATACATGACTTCTTTATCATCAACAAACTCTCCTTCCTCGCCATCACTGAAACCAGGCTCACTCCCTCTGACACAGCCTCTCCAGCTGCGCTTTCCTATGGTGGATTCCATCTCTCTCACACCCCTCGTCCCAGCAATAAACGTGGTGGAGGAATTGGCTTGCTCCTCTCCAATACCTGTTTCTTTACCCCAATTCCTCTACCACCCTCCGCTATTATTCCCTCGTTCGAGGTGCACGCCGTTCGCATCTATTCCCCCTCCAACTGGCTGTCATCTACCGCCCCCCAGAACTAGCCATCTCCACCTTCCTCGACCACTTCACCACCTGGATACTCCATTTCCTCTCTGCTGACATCCCCACCATCATCATGGGCGATTTCAACATCCCCTTTGACACTTCCACCCCCGCTGCCTCTAAACTTCTATCGCTCACGGCTTCTCTCGGCCTCACTCAGTGGTCCTCTGTGGCCACCCACAACGATGGTCACACCCTGGACCTTATCTTCGCCCGTCTCTGTTCCCTCACTAATCTCACTAACTCACTCCTCCCCCTGTTTGACCATAACCTACTGACATTCTCTTCCCTCTCCTCTCCTAGTACACAACCCCCACTCCACAAACTCACTCACCCTCGCAGGAATTTAAAACACCTCAATTTACAATCACTCTCTGCGTCCCTTCTCCCTCTTGCAGACATAGCTTCCCTTCATGACACAGATGCTGCTGCCACTTTTTAAAACACCACAATAACAGCCACACTTGATTCGGCCGCCCCCCTCACGCAGAGCAGAACTCGTACAATCAACAGGCAGCCCTGGCTGACCAGCCTGACCAAAGAACTGAGACGGGCTTCCAGGGCCGCCGAGCAGAGATGGAAGAGAACCCATTCTACTGAGCACTTTAATGCATATAAGCAGTCCCTTGCCAGCTTCAAGTCCATGCTCTCTGCCGCAAAACAAACTTACTTCGCATCTCTCATGTCCTCTCTGTCTCACAACCCTAAACAGCTCTTCAACACTTTCAATTCTCTACACCATCCCACAGCACCTCCTCCCTCTCCTCTCATTTCTGCTGAAGACTTTGCCTCCTTCTTTAAGCAAAAGATCGATACATCAGAGAAAGCTTTGGCCCACAGCCCCCAATGCCACTCTTAGCCACTCAGCCCTGTTCTTCCAAAACCAGCTTCACCACCATGACAGAAGATCAGCTCTCCACTCTCCTGTCAAGATCACACCTCACCACTTGCACGCTTGACCCACTCCCATCCCACCTCATCCCTAACTTTGCCACAGTCTTCATCCCTACCCTCACACACCTCGTCAACCTTTCACTTACAAGTGGTGTCTTTCCCTCATCCTTCAAACATGCCTCAATCACACCCATCCTCAAAAAGCCCTCCCTCGACCCATCCTCTGAGTCTAACTATTGCCCGATATCTCTTCTCCATTACACCTCAAAACTACTGGAACAGCATATATATCTTGAACTGTCCTCCCACCTTTCCTCCTGTTCCCTCTTTGACCGGTTACAATCTGGCTTCCGACTGCATCACTCAACTGACACTGCCCTAACTAAAGTCACTAACGACCTGCTAACTGCCAAGAGCAAGCAACACTACTCTGTCCTCCTTCTCCTGGACCTGTCTTCTGCCTTTGACACCGTGGACCATTCCCTCCTACTACAGATTCTATCATCTCTTGGCATCACAGACTTGGCCCTATCCTAGATCTCATCATACCTAACAAAACCGAGCATTTAGTGTCTCCCTCTCACACACCACCTCCTCACCTCACCCCCTGTCTGTCGGTGTTCCTCAAGGCTCAGTCCTAGGACCCCTACTCTTCTCCATCTACACCTTCGGCCTGGGACAGCTCATAGAATCCCACGGTTTGCAGTATCACCTCTACGCCGATGACACGCAGATCTACCTATCTGGACCTGACCTCACCTCCTTACTGACCAAAATCCCACTTTGTTTGTCTGCTATCTCAGCCTTCTTTTCTGCTCGCTTTCTCAAACTGAACATGGACTAAACAGAATTCATCATCTTTCCCCCACCTCATTCTACCTCTCCACCAGACCTATCCATCAATGTCAATGGCTGCTCACTTTCCCCAGTCCCGCATGCTCGGTGCCTTGGGGTGATCCTCGACTCTGCCCTCTCTTTCAAACCATATATCCAAGCCCTCACCACCGCATGCCACCTCAAACTCAAAAATATTTCCAGAATCCGTGCATTCCTCAACCATGAAACCACAAAAACACTAGTGCACGCCCTTATCATCTCCCGCCTCGACTACTGCAACCTCCTACTCTCTGGCTTCCCCTCTAGCACTCTGGCTCCACTCCAGTCCATTCTACACTCTGATGCCCGACTAATCCACCTGTCTCCTCGCTATTCCCCAGCCTCCCCTTATGCCAGGCCCTTCACTGGCTTCCTATTGCCCATAGGCTCCAATTCAAAACCCTAACCATGACATACAAAGTCATCCACAACCTGTCTCCTCCATACATCTGTGACATGGTCTCCCAGTACCTACCCACACTCAACCTTCGATCCTCTCCATATCTCCTTCTCTACTCCCCCCTCATCTCTTCTTCCCACAACCGCATACAAGACTTCTCCCGTGCTTCCCCATACTCTGGAACTCTCTGTCTCAAGACATCAGACTCTCACCAACAACAGAAACCTTCAAGAAGAACCAGAAGACTCACCTGTTCCAACAAGCCTACAGCATGCAATGATCCTCAGTCTACTGAACCATCACACAACCAGCTCTACCCTCTCCTAGTGTATCCTCACCCATCCCTGTAGACTGTGAGCCCTCGCGGGCAGAGTCCTCTCTCCTTCTGTACTTGTGTGTCCCTTGTCTCGCACATGTTTATTGTACTTGTCTATATTTCCCCTTTTCACATGTAAAGTGCCATGGAAAAAATGCCGCTATATAAATGTATAATAATAATAATAATTTTCTAGATCAATGCAAGTGAAGCAGGCGGCTGTGATTGGAATTTTTGACAGAATCGTGTGGGGGTTGGGCACTACAGGTGTTAGTAGCTCAGTTACAGCATTTATGGCTCTGAGGTCATGCACCATTCTATAGGTAACGGTTCCCCTTTCTTACCCTTTTTCTTCACTGGAAACAGGGGCGTGTTGGCCACAGATGTTGTTGGTGCTATAGCCCCAGAGGCAATGAGAGCTGTGATGTTCTTCCCTATTGCATCTTCCTGAGCTGCACTCAATGGGTACTGCTTGATTTGAGGTGGTCTCACACCAGGCTTTAGATGAATCATTACTGGAGGGACTGGCATGTGTCCAATATCAGTCTTAGACTTTGCCCATAGTGCATCCGGGACCTGTACCAGTGACTCCTCATTCTCAGGAGGGGAGGGGGAGTCATTTATGTGTAGGGCTGCGAGCACTCTGCACAAAGTGTATTCTGGAATTCCTGCTGTCAACTTAACAGTACCATCTGGTTCATACACAATATGTGCCTGCAGCGCTTGGAGAACGTCAGAACCTAGCAAATTGACAGGTAATTTGTCACTGATCAGTAATCTGGTCATACACGTGTGGTCAACTAGTTTGAGGGGCAACAGTTTCGTCAATTTACATTCTTGAATCAGTCCCTCAAAGCCTTGAGTATAAATGGTATCGTCTGATATGTCTGATGATCTGACATGTTCCTGGCAGATAACTATTTTGGCTGCCCCCGTATCTACCAGGAATCACATTTTTCTACCACCTGGAAGATGTACTGAGACTACCCCTTGTGAGCTTGGATGTGAAGGTGCCATAAGGGGAGAAATGGCTACGGGGTTGCCTGTTTCCTATTGCGGGTTTGGGTCAGAGCGTCAGCCTTAGTCTGGTTGTCTCTTGTGGGGTCTTTCCTAGGCTGTTGCAGTTACGGCTGATATGGCCCATCTTCCCACAGTTAATAACACTCCATATGTCGAAGGTCTTTTCTGACTAAGTGACTCCTACGTCCTGTCTGAATGTCATTGGAAACATATTGTATTGGCACTGGTTTCGTCTTGTGATCTAACTCTACCCCTTTTGCCACCCGTGCCAAATCTTCTATTGCACATGTTCTCCAGTCGGGTTTTGCTGCCTGAACCCTTTGTCTGAGCTGGGGTTTAAGCCCTGCCATGAAAGCTCCATGGAAAAGTTTCCTTCCTACATCTCCCATGTCTTCATAACCTAAATCTGCATGTCTCAGCTTCAAGTTCCCCCAGAAGTGTTCCACTGTATCCTTGGGACTCTGTACTACATTTAGGAGGGAAATTGTGGATTTTTCCACCTTCTCCTGACACCATGCATGCAGACCTTTTAAAAGTGCATTCCTGATTCTATGGTCTTAACATAGTTTCCCAGCCTCCGCTCGTAACTGTATGGTCTCTGCACTCTGATTATTGCCTCCAAAACTGATTCCATTCTTGCGTTCCCAATTTTTCCCCTTAAAATGGACTCTAAATCTGCCCAAGTGCATGTGTAGGTATTATTAATCTGCCATCCATCTGTAAAAGGCCATTGGCAAGTCAAATGGGTCTGGGGCATCTTTCATTAGCGTCATATGGTCCTTTGGGCCCCATGGTTTATAGTGGGAGACAGTAGTTATTGGTGCAGTCGGGCGTGTGAGAGAGTGAACTTTCTTCTGGTTTTATTACTGTGGTGTTGTACCCAGGGTCCTGTACTTGAGTCTGGGAATGTATGACTGGGTACAACCTGCACCCACATGGGGTCTTGGCCTCCCGCAGGCAGAACAATGTTCACACCGATCGAGGTTTTGCTGTCCACACACACACACACCCATCCCTCTGGTCCTTTGAGTACAGGAGCCATAAGATGGGGGTGATATGGTGGAGGCATCTTTCCTTCTTTACATACATAATTCCTTTCTGTGTTTCCTCCTTAACGCAACAACATTCCTTTTTCATCTCTTTCGCTACTTCTGCCCAAGCCCTTGCTTGTGGAACCAACTTATTGTCAGTGATCCACCCCATACTTGTTGCTAGAGCCGACTCCCAGAGGGAGGAATCTAGCGGCTCACTCTTCATCCCTAAACCTTTCAACAACTTACTTGAGTCCTTCACTGCAAACTTCCCTTTTCGTTTCTCAACTATCTCCTGTTCTGTGCAACCCTCCTTATGTTCTGTACTTTCCATGTTACCCATTCCTGCCCATTCTTCCTACTCTGTATCTCTCTCGGTCTCTGGTTGATGCCTATTTCAGCAGCAGCACAATATTACGGTTTCAGCTTATCTCTTCCTCACAGGTGTAATCTATGTGTTTTCACTTTGCTAATGTTCCTTTCTTATATCTTTGGTGCCAATCGACCAAAGGTCACTCTCTTACTTTCTTATCTAAGTGGACTCCCTTATACACTCAGGATTCCGTGTTTAGAAACCCTTATTACTTACACACGGTCACTTAATTCATTCAGTTCATTCAGGGAGTCTCATGTATCAATCACTCTCGTGCATACACAGTTATTCAGTGCAAACTACAACATTTAAATACCGTATATACTCGTGTATAAGCCGACCCGTGTATAAGCCGACCCCCATAATTTTGCTACAAAAAACTGGGAAAAATTATTGACTCATGTATAAGCCGGGTGTATAAACTGCCCTCCTGCTCTGTGCTGCCCCCGTCCTCCTCTATGCTTCCCCCGTCCACCGATCTCCCCCCGTCCTGCTCCACGCTTCCCCGTCCACCGATCTCCCCCCCGTCCTGCTCCATGCTTCCCCCGTCCACGATCTCCCCCCCGTCCTGCTCCACGCTTCCCCCGTCCACCGATCTCCCCCCGTCCAGCTCCATGCTTCCCCGTCCTCTGTTCTCCCCCCGTCCTCCTCTATGCTTCCCCCGTCCTCCTCTATGCTTCCCCCATCCTCCTCTATGCTTCCCCCGTCCACCGTTCTCCCCCCCGTCCTGTTCCGTGCTCCTTGTCCTCTCCTCCATCATACTCACCCCTCCCCGTGCCATCGCCGAGCGTCCCTGCAATCCTGCGTTCTCCCCGTCTTCCTGCAGCTCTTCATCACTGAGCGGTGATGTAATACTGCTCATTAAGGCCATGAATATGGAGGCGACGCCCATGGGAGTGGCGTCGCGTCCATATTACATGACCTTAATGAGCGGGTATTACGTCACATCTCAGTGCTAAAGAGCTGCAGGAAGATGGGGAGAACACAGGATTGCAGGGACGCTCAGCGATGGCATGGGGAGGGGTGAGTATGATCCCAGCCACCGGCTCCTGCCGCGGCATCCCCTCCCCCGCTGGTTTCTGCCCTATGACTCGTGTATAAGCCGAGGGGGCATTTTCAGCACGAAAAAAGGTGCTGAAAATCTCGGCTTATACACGAGTATATACGGTATGTATAATACAACATATAACAACATTTAACAGGAATCAGAAATAATCAATCAATCTGATATGCTGTCTATGGTTCTTTGCTCAAACAATATTAGCTGGTAATCTAGAAAGAACACAGCTATAGCGTACCCGGGGTCCGGTCTGCAGGCTGTGAGGCAGAGGGAGACACAGAGAGTTTTGTAAGAAGCAAATTTCTTACCTTCACCGGTGATGTGTTGTCTGTGTGTTCCTCAGCCCACAGTGCGATTGCCGGGTCTCGGATATTGTATGTGTCCTCTGTTGAACCAGTCCCTCCGCAGGGACGCCAAATTGACAGGTTTGGGCCAAGAAGACCCTTTAGGATATCAGATGATTGCCCAATTGGGTGGAGCTTTGATCGAGGCAGGTGATGCTAGCAATGAAACAGAAGAAAAACGTCTGTATTCAAATTACTTGGCATGAATTTAATAGATTTCTGTCCCAGCTTATATACCATGCTGGAGGGGGCGTGCATACATTAGATCATTGTGTATTTCAGAACATATTAGTAAATCATTTATTACAGTAAGTACATCTTGTCAGTACATCTTATCGGGCATGCATGTCAGCTTGACCATTTGTTATCTATAGAAGAATTTACCTAGCCAACAGATGTTCTATTTAGTGGACCCCAAATATAGTCATTAGTAGTTCTATCTTTATTACTCTATCTATTAGTTGCATACCTCATCGTCATTAGCTACAGTCATCAAGGCGGTGTTCTGTCATTAGGGAGTTTATCTCATAGTCCTAAAAGGCCATGTAGACTAACCTTTGAGACCATATGCTACTATGCTGTTTAATCAGCAAATAATGTCATTTTGAAATACAGAGAAGAGACTTGTTAAAGGGATTTGTATGTGAGGATTTATAAGCTCTAGCATTTAAAAGCGTCTTATAATCTAGAAGTGTCTCCTAGATTCCCTATCAGTAGTATTGGCATTAGTCATTCAATATGAAACAAAAACTCATGTGACGGTGCGATTGCAACCCCAATGTTACGATTCCAGGAGTGTACCCTCTGGGCTGTGATACCAACCCACCCTGGGCTAGCTGATGTAATGGAACCGCCCCCTATACTGGGAGGGTCAGGGGCAGACCCAGGAGGGTAAAGTACGGCGACTGCTGGTACCAGGAGGCCGGCTCGAAGGAGAGTAGGAAAGAAGGTACACGAGATACCGAAGTTAGCAGGGCGAGAACTGAGAAGCACACTGGGTTCCAGGGAGAGCTGGACGTGCACTGGGGAGCCCGCTGAGTACAGGAGCACACAGAGTGTGCACGGGAAGCACGCTGGGTACAGGAGAGCGCAGCGCGCGCACTAAGAGCATGCTGCATGCAGGAGAGTGCAAAACGCGCAGTGGGGAGCACAGTGGGTACATAAGAGCGCAGAGCCAGCACTTGGAAGCACGCTAGGTACAGGAGAGCACAGAGCACACACTGGGAAGCACACTGGGTACAGGAGAGCGCGGAGCCAGCACTGGGAAGCACGCTGGATACAGGAGAGTGTAAAGCATGCACTCGGAAGCACACTGGATACAGGAGAGTTCAGAGTGCGCACTGAATAGCACGCTGGATACAAGAGAGTGCAGAGTATGCACTAGAAGCACGCGGGTACAGGAGAGCAGAGGCACTTAGGGAAGCACACTGGGACATGAACACCAGAGGAGCACCCATGCTGGAACCAGAACTGGCCCAGCACTGATGCAAAAGTAATAATCAGGCGCTTTCACAAACAGGAAGCGGCATGGTATACTTGTTGCAGCTGCCCGGAGGAAGGTACTTCCGGGTGAGGCTGCATGAAAAACAGAAGAGGTGTGTGGCCACGGCCTAAGCAGCCGGATGCCCGCACGCGGTGGATGGAACCCCCGACGCACCTGCCAAGCCAGAAGCAGAGGCGAGACCCCCAGAGGAGCCCGGCCAGCGGCATGCCGAGGAGTGAGGTAAGTATCCCGGGGCCAGGGGGCAGATGGCGCCGTAACACCCAACATCTATTATAGTTGTGCCCTTGGTTTGAGGCAAATTGCATTCTCCTTTAATACACTGAAATGCCAGATGACATTTTGTAGATTTGTAGTAAGTGAAAAAAATATTACTCATCTCATCGCTCATATATAATGTCCAGTAGCGTAACTTGAAGCTTGTGAGCCACAATGCAAAAGCTCTAACACTTTAAGTCTTTAATAGTAATGGTCTTCATATGGGTCAAAGGGACTTTATGGGCCCCCTATTCTCCAGGACTTGAGTACCATTGCAACCTCAGCACCTATTATAGTTAATCCCTTGATAATGCCACCAGAGCCTTTTCTTTCTAAAAGTGATGACCTCTTGCAGCATCTTCATTCTGCACAGAGGCGGCACAGAGAAGCTAAATAGGCTTTGGGCGAGGTACGTAATGATGTCACATGCATCATAACATCAGAGAGTTACTTGGCAATAAAAACCCAGTACAGAGTGAAGATGGAGAAAGAGGATGTTATGTGCCAAAGGAAAGAAGTGAAGTGGTCGGAGGCAGTTTTGTGGAGAATTTGATGGGTGGCTGTTGTGGCAGGACAGGTAAGCAGCAAGGGGAGTATTTTTTTTTATACTCTCTTTGCAATATGCTCTTTGATGCAAATTGAGTTTCCTGGCCAAATTCGAGCGAACTACTGAATTCACATTTCTGTGTTATGTTAGTACCACACATTGACATTGAAGTACTTGGCTTAGAAACATTAGGAAATAATGTTTTGTAATGATACCTGTCAGCCTGTTACATCTGGTCCTGGCCACAAATGGCAAAACACAATGGCAACAAAGACAGTTTACTCAAATAAAACAAAATTAAATACATTATTACATAATCAAAGATTTTTTTCCCCATTATTTAGGAATAATTAATACTCTATAAAAAGACAAATATTTATTAAGAGAAGTGTCATCAAATTCATTCTACCTATTAATTGCAAATCTATCATTTCCTAGTTATTAATAGATTTATCCTGGAAAGATTTACTACATTTCATTGTTTTCATTTCTGAAAAAGAATCTAACATTTGTCTCACATCGACTTTCATTTATGCATTTTCAATAGTCATAACTGCTTCATAATTGCATTTTGTGTGATGTTCATTAACCTCAATTATTTATTCATGTAAAAGGAGAGCAAAACTATGACTAAGACATTACACAATGATTTCAAATTATATCAATTAATTTTCATTAAATATGTTTTCATTTGCATCGCACTTCCATTAAAATTATAATTTATATATTGAATGAAATAATAAGAGATACTATAATATTTCATAGGTTAACTGAAAACAATGTTGACTGTTTGAGCACTTTTTGTAACTACAATATAAAGTTAGAAATATTTTAATTACATTTATCAAAATGGTGTCCAAATGTTAGTAGACAATGGCACTTAGCTTAAATATAAAATTCATGAACCCCAGTTAAAATAAAAAGGGAGATGAAGAGCTCCATTAGATTAAAAATTAATATTTATTTAGTAAATAAAATCAAAATACAAAAATATTATAAAAAAAAGCAGTGTGCCTCACAGAGAAGACGGTCCAGGCTATCAGAAAATAACACTCTATAATGATATGGTATGTATATAAATAATAGGGATTAAATCAATCACAAGCAAATCAGGTTAAGTAACATAGCATATATATTATGACAAGGCATTGATAATAGGCTTTATAAGACAATAAATAAAGTGGCTAGTGCTTAATAGATTGCAATGCCCAGAAAAAATATATTCCACTCATATTCTGCAGGTTTCCCCTAGAAGGGAAGATGAGGGTATTTACTGCAACCTGACCCTTAAAATGCTTATCAATAATAAAGGTGGTAGGTCTGGGTTTGTAACCTGACCCTTAAAATGCTTATCAATAATAAAGGTGGTAGGTCTGGGTTTGTAACCTGACCCTTAAAATGCTTATCAATAATAAAGGTGGTAGGTCTGGGTTTGTAACTGACCCTTAATGCTTATCAATAATAAGGTGGTAGGTCTGGTTTGTAACTGACCCTTAAAATGCTTATCAATAATAAAGGTGGTAGGTCTGGGTTTGTAACCTGACCCTTTAAATGCTTATCAATAATAAAGGTGGTAGGTCTGGGTTTGTAACCTGACCCTTAAAATGCTTATCAATAATAAAGGTGGTAGGTCTGGGTTTGTAACCTGACCCTTAAAATGCTTATCAATAATAAAGGTGGTAGGTCTGGGTTTGTAACCTGACCCTTAAAATGCTTATCAATAATAAAGGTGGTAGGTCTGGGTTTGTAACCTGACCCTTAAAATGCTTATCAATAATAAAGGTGGTAGGTCTGGGTTTGTAACCTGACCCTTAAAATGCTTATCAATAATAAAGGTGGTAGGTCTGGGTTTGTAACCTGACCCTTAAAATGCTTATCAATAATAAAGGTGGTAGGTCCGGGTTGTAACCCAATGGTATATACATTAATGCCTATGGTGAGGAGTGGAAAAAATGACCTTAAGCCATAGTACATAAAGATGGCATGCCCAAGAGTAATAACAAGAGTCTCTAATGAATCCAGAAACCTACTTTGCCTATCAGTATGTAATAATAACAGCAGGTCCAGACTTGTGACCCAACAGGGTGTGAGGTAATAAGTACTAGTGAGGAGACGGGAGACAAGTGACCACAGACCGTATTAAATACAGTGCCGCCAGGTATAGGAGACAGATTCACCTTGGAGTCTAGAGTCTGGACTAGCATCTTCTCACCCTGATGCGTGTTTCGCCACTGGCTTCTTCTGGGGGCGTGGCTAAATGAGGGGAGGTGATCTATTTATGTGAGTAGCAAAAATAGGAAAAAATATTCAGCCTACGGTACATCAGTGTCTATATAGTCCATGAGCGGTCTGATGCCAGGAGATGTCCAGTGAGGTTCAACTGGTGCTATAAATCCAAATCCAAAGAAAAAAGAAGGGGTCTCCAGCACCAAAATTAGTGAAAAAAGATAAAACTCACATTTATTAGGAAGGTTTTAAAAACATATTAATAAGCCACCATGACAGGCAAGGCTACCTTATGCATTTCAGACAGATATTACATGTCCTTAGTCATAGGTATATCTTATCAAAACTAGGAAGCTTAAATAAATGAATACATGAGGAGACTGCAGTAAGGTAGCCTTGCCTGTCATGGTGGCTTATTAATATGTTTTTAAAACCTTCCTAATAAATGTGAGTTTTATCTTTTTTCACTAATTTTGGTGCTGGAGACCCCTACTTTTTTCTTTGGATTTGTATTTATGTGAGTGTACAGCCTATGAGAGTGAATGACATACTCTATGGCGACACCGGCTCATCGATGCTGTTGATGCCACACCCCCGGTACACCGTAACTTCCTGGAATATGTTAGGTGACACACAGGGGTGGAACGCAAGCTGTCACTTCTCTTGCATTTCCGGAAGTTTGCCGGAGTCTGGGAATTCAGCGCACATGTACTGCCAACATGTACGCGGCGAGACGCATTGTGCAGTGGTATGGAGAGAAGAGAAACCCACAATGGTATCAATGGGAAAACCCTTTATTAAATAAAAGTGCCAAAGTGGATTATGGATCATGGTATCAAATTACAGTGGTGAATAACTGTTATGTTTCGGTAACTGAGGAGTGCAGGTAAAAAAGGCAACACACCAGAGCAGTTGGAATCTATGAGATTGCAGTACCCTGACTAACCACCACAACTAGAGGCAGCCGTGGAGCGTTCCTACGTTGGTCCTAGACGCCTCGTCACAGCCTGAGAAACTAACTACACCTAAAGATAGAAATAGGAAAGCTATCTGCCCCGGAGCAGATCCCCAAAGAACATAGAAAGCCCCCAAACATGTAATGGCTGTTAGACAAGAAGAAATACTGACACAGACAGAAAATAGTATGAGCAAACGTTGGGGCCCAAACTCACTAAATAGAAAAGGATAGGAAGGGCACTTACTGCAATCCCAAAAAACCCTGCAAAGCACCAACTCTACTAATTTCAAAAACACCTGAGATCACACGACCTCTACCACCTAAATTAGTTCTCTGGTGTAACAAAATCAAAACAGCAGCCACTGAAGAAACTGGAAAAAGCAAAAGTACAAACATCAGTGGCTGAACTAAACTGAGAGGGCAAAAGCCCCCGGAGGGGACCCTGAAGGCCCCCACAGAAGTGCAGGACAAAATGCAAAAATAAAGCACAAAAACAAAAAGAAGAAAATGTCTTATCTGTTAGCAGGAGATGCAGACACGACACAGCAGGCTACAAGGGAAACAGGAATCATGGAGTGAGACCAGAACAATTGATCACCGGCAACCCTGATGGGAAGGCGACTCCGTTATATAAGACCAGTCAGTAACACCTGATTCCCACTCTTCACAATCTTCACTGGACAGTCCAGTACCACTTGTAACCACCAGAGGGAGCCTCTGCTCAGAACTCATTTCAAGTCCATTCAAAACAGTACCCCCCTTGAGGAGGGGTCACCGAACCCTCACTTGAGCAACCAGGTCGGTCAGGATGAGTTCTATGATACGCACGGATGAGTCTCCTAGCATGGATGTCCGAAGCAAACACCCAAGAATTTTCCTCCTGACCATAACCTCTCCACTTAACCAAATACTGGAGTTTCCGTCTAGAAAAACGAGAATTCAATATTTTCTCAACCACATACTCCAGATTGCCCTCAACCAAAACAGGGTCAGGAGGCACAGTAGTAGGAACCACTGGCTCAACAAACCTCTTCAACAAGGACTTGTGGAACACGTTATGGATCTTAAATGTCCCTGGAAGAAGCAAACGAAAAGAAACAGGATTAAGAATCTCCATGATCTTATAAGGTCCAATGAACCTAGGCTTAAATTTAGGAGATGCCACTCTCATAGGAATATTTTTTGAGGACAACCAGACCAAGTCCCCCATTTTAAACCGAGGACCATCAGCCCTATGCCGGTTAGCAAACCCCTGGGCCCTCTCCTGAGAGAGGGACAACCTCTCCACTACCTGGTCCCAAATCAGTTGCATACGCTCCACAACAAAGTCAACACCTGGACATACAGAAGCCTCCGTCTGTCCTGAAGAAAATCGAGGGTGAAACCCAGAATTACAGAAAAATGGAGACATCAAAGTGGCAGAGCTAGCCCTATTATTAAGAGCAAACTCAGCCAAAGGCAAAAAAGAGACCCAGTCATCCTGATCAGCAGACACAAAGCATCTTAGATAAGTCTCCAATGTCTGGCTTGTTCTCTCAGTTTGACCATTGGTCTGAGGATGAAACGCCGAGGAGAAAGACAATTGAACACCAAGTTTAGAACAAAAGGTCCTCCAAAATCTTGAAACAAACTGGACTCCTCTGTCAGACACAATGTTCTCAGGAATGCCGTGTAAACGAACCACATGCTGAAGGAACAAAGGCACCAATTCAGAGGAAGAAGGCAACTTAGGTAATGGCACAAGATGTATCATCTTGGAAAACCTATCACAAATCACCCAGATGACGGTCATTCTCTGAGAAACAGGGAGGTCGGAAATGAAATCCATAGAGATATGGGTCCATGGTCTCTTGGGCACAGGCAATGGCATCAACAAACCACTAGAGCGAGAGCAAGGCTTGGAGCGAGAGCAAGTCCCGCAGGACTGCACAAATTCCCTGACATCACGAGACAAGGTAGGCCACCAAAAGGACCGACTAACCAAGTCTCTGGTACCAAAAATTCCGGGATGACCGGCCAGCGCGGAACAATGAATCTCAGACATCACACTCTTTTTCCACTGGTCCGGGACAAACAATTTCCCAACAGGGCAGCGCTCGGGCTTATCCTCCTGACACCCCTCCAGAGCCAGTCTCAAATTGGGCGAGATGGCGGAAAGAACTATACCCTCTTTCAAAATAACAGAAGGATCAGATAACTAGGAGAGTCCGCCAGGAAACTCCTCGAGAGGGCATCCGCCTTAACATTCTTAGTGCCAGGAAGAAATGAAACCACAAAATTAAAACGTGTGAAAAACAAGGCCCACCTGGCCTGTCTAGGATTAAGTCGCTTGGCAGATTCCAGATAAACCAGATTCTTATGGTCCGTAAGGACCACCACCTGATGTTTGGCTCCTCCAGCCAATGTCTCCACTCTTCAAAAGCCCACTTCATGGCCAATAACTCCCGATTACCCACGTCATAATTACGTTCAGTAGGAGAAAATTTTCGAGAGAAAAAGGCACAAGGGTTACTTTTAGAGGTCTCTGGATCTCTTTGGGACAAAACGGCACCTGCCCCAATTTCAGAGGCATCAACCTCCACCTGAAATGGTAGAGAAACATCAGGCTGCCGTAGAACAGGAGCAGAAGTGAATCTCTGCTTAAGTTCCTGAAATGCAGAGACTGCCTCAGGAGGCCAATTCACCACATCAGAACCCTTTTTGGTCAAATCAGTTAAAGGTTTAACAATAACCGAGAAATTACCAATAAATTTACGATAAAAATTGGCAAAACCCAAAAATCTTTGAAGAGCCTTTAATGAAGTAGGTTGGACCCAATCACAGATGGCCTGAACCTTGACCGGGTCCATTTCAATAACAGATGGGGACAAAATGAATCCCAAAAATGAGATCCTCTGTACGCCAAAAAGACACTTTGATCCCTTCACATACAGAGCATTCTCTCTCAAAATCTGGAATACAGTTCGAACATGTTTCACATGAGAGTCCCAGTCATTGGAAAAAATCAAGATATCATCCAAATAAACAATCAGAAATTTATCCACAAAATCCCTGAAAATGTCATTCATGAAGGACTGGAAGACAGAAGGAGCATTAGTGAGCCCAAAGGGCATCACAAGGTACTCAAAATGCCCCTCAGGGGTATTAAATGCCGTCTTCCATTCATCCCCGTGCTTAATGCGAATAAGGTTATATGCCCCCTGAGGTCAAGCTTGGTAAACCAAGTAGCATTTTTCACCCTGGAAAACAGGTCAGAAATCAAGGGTAACGGATATTGATATTTCACAGTAATATTGTTCAAAAGACGATAATCAATACACGGCCTTAATGAACCATCCTTTTTGGCCACAAAGAAAAAACCGGCACCTAAGGGTGAAGAGGATGGTCTGATATGACCCTTCTCCAATGACTCCTTGATATAAGACCGCATAGCGTCATGTTCAGGTACAGACAAGTTAAAAAGGCGACCTTTAGGGAATTTACTACCAGGCACTAATTCAATAGCGCAGTCATAGCTCCTATGGGGAGGCAAGGATGCAGATTTACTTTCGCTAAACACATCAGAAAAATCAATCAAAAAGTCAGGAACATCCTGAGCCTGGGGGGAGGCAGAAAAAACAGGAGTGTTGGTATTAACACATTGGCAGCCCCAACTGGTTACAGACACGTTTTCCAATCCAAAACAGGATTATGAGACTGCAACCAAGGGAAACCCAGTACGATAATATCATGCAGATTATACAGAACCAAAAATTTGCAGCACTCCTGATGATCAGGTTCAACCCTCATTATCACCTGAGTAGAGAACTGAGGTTTATTCTCAGCCAAAGGGGTAGAATCGATCCCCAGTAGGGGAATAGACTTCTGTAGGGGTATCAAGGGAAACCCACAACGTTTAGCAAAATCATAATCCATCAGGTTAATAGCTGCTCCAGAATCAACGAAAGCCTGAGCAGAAAATGAGGACAGAGAGCATATCAGAGTGACAGTTAATAAAACTTAGTCTGAACACTACCCAAGACAACTGAGCGTGCAAAACGTCTTCCCCGCTTAGGGCAGACTGAAATAGCATGAGAGGCATTACCACAGTAGAAACATAACCCATTGCGCTTTCGAAACTCATGACGCTGTGCCCCAGACACCACTCTATCACACTGCATGGATTCAGAAGCAGGTTCACAAGGCAACACTATTCCACGCATACTTCTCCGCTCACGCAAACGTCTGTCAATTTGAATCGCTAATGACATAGAATCATTGAGACCAGAGGGGACAGGGAATCCCACCATAACATCCTTTACATTATCTGACAGACCCTTCCGAAAAAGGGCCGCCAAAGCGTCGTCATTCCACTTGGTCAGGACTGCCCACCTACGGAATCTCTGACAGTATAACTCAGCGTCATCAAGCCCCTGATTTAATGCCAACAAGGCTTTTTCAGCTTGATCAGTGACATTAGGCTCATCGTACAATAACCCCAAAGCCTGAAAAAATGCATCAACATCACTCAATACAGGATCCCCAGGTGTCAGGGAAAAAGCCCAATCCTGAGGATCGCCGCGCAGGAGAGAGATGACAATTTGAACCTGCTGCGCTGCGTTCCCTGAGGACTTAGATTTTAAGGCAAAAAACAATTTACAATTATTTTTGAAATTCTGAAACTTAGCTCGATCCCCCAAAAACAAATCTGGCATGGGAATCCTAGGTTCCACAACAGGCAACCTAGCAAGATATGCAGCAATACTCCGAACCTCAGTGGCAAGCTGATCCACATGGCCAGACAACTGTGCAAACTCCATTGAGAGAAAAAATCCTCCCAGCACCCAGAGATACAGAGGGAAAAAAAAAAATGCAACAAACAGAAAAATATCTCTGACAACTCTGACAACCGTTTTTTCTTTCACAATATTTTTCCCTTCTGTGAGTACCATACAACTTTAAATTTTGGGCCGGTGATACTGTTATGTTTCGGTAACTGAGGAGTGCAGGTAAAAAAGGCAATACACCAGAGCAGTTGGAATCTATGAGATTGCAGTACCCTGACTAACCACCACAACTAGAGGCAGCCGTGGAGCGTTCCTACGTTGGTCCTAGACGCCTCGTCACAGCCTGAGAAACTAACTACACCTAGAGATAGAAATAGGAAAGCTATCTGCCCCGGAGCAGATCCCCAAAGAACATAGAAAGCCCCCAAACATGTAATGGCTGTTAGACAAGAAGAAATACTGACACAGACAGAAAATAGTATGAGCAAACGTTGGGGCCCAAACTAACTAAATAGAAAAGGATAGGAAGGGCACTTACTGCAATCCCAAAAAACCCTGCAAAGCACCAACTCTACTATTTTCAAAAACACCTGAGATCACACGACCTCTACCACCTAAATTAGTTCTCTGGTGTAACAAAATCAAAACAGCAGCCACTGAAGAAACTGGAAAAAGCAAAAGTACAAACATCAGTGGCTGAACTAAACTGAGAGGGCAAAAGCCCCCGGAGGGGACCCTGAAGGCCCCCACAGAAGTGCAGGACAAACTGCAAAAATAAAGCACAAAAACAAAAAGAAGAAAATGTCTTATCTGTTAGCAGGAGATGCAGACACGACACAGCAGGCTACAAGGGAAACAGGAATCATGGAGTGAGACCAGAACAATTGATCACCGGCAACCCTGATGGGAAGGCGACTCCCTTATATAAGACCAGTCAGTAACACCTGATTCCCACTCCTCACAATCTTCACTGGACAGTCCAGTACCGCTTGTAACCACCAGAGGGAGCCTCTGCTCAGAACTCATTTCAAGTCCATTCACAACAAATAACCATATATATTGGACAAAGGATATGTGATGGGAACAATAAAATCGCATTATAGTGTGTCTGAAGAAGAGATATGTGTGATAATAATGTAACAGGTGCAATGTAAACACATCATATGATAGAGACCATGTTACAAGGGGAATACTAACATCAGCATGCCTTAACAAATAACTAACTGCATGGATACCCCATGATAGTACTAGCTTCAAATGAAGTGCGGTGAAATAAACACACAAAGTGAAATTGCCATTGGCCAGTGGTGCTAAATATAGTAGAAAGTCCATTGAATGAGCAATGTCCTATAATGATGTTATGGTGATCTATTGAAATGGGGACAATCCCCAGGTAAAGTGCTGTGTTAAAATGCATGAAAAAAGTTATTGCCAGTGAGTAGACTGGAAATATAGTAAAATAATAAATGGGAAAAATAATAAATGGGAAAAGTGCAAGGAGTAGAAAATAAACTCCTCTGCAAGGAGTAGAAAATAAACAATAGAACAAATACTATATATCATGTGCAGTAAAAAAGGACAACATGACTATACAGGAAAGTCCATACTATAATAAATGGATAAGCCAAAAATAAGTCCATAATCACAAGTAGCAGTTCAACTCTTATTATTTGAGTGTTCATCCTATACTCAAAGATATCCAGGTAAGTGCAGCAAGAACTGTAGATTGTCAGATGTTGATAACCATCCACTCCACAAGGGAAAGAGTCCACTCTCAGAAAAGCTGCCATATGATTTAAAAAAAAAATAATAATGAAAGAATAGACATCAATTTCAAAATTTCAAATATCATAAATACAATATAAAACAAAGTTAAAACCAATAGCAATACAATAAACCAGAAAGATCCCTACCCCTAAACATACATGATACCTAATTATAAATACGCTGCAAAACCGAAACTCTCATTGAGACCTTGTGGACTTAGAGTGCCAAGTAGTTTTGAGCGATACTGCCCGATATCCAGAAATATCGGATTGGATCGGCCCGATACTCAAAAAGTATCGGGTATCGCCGATCCGATATCGGAAACCCAATGCAAGTCAATGGGACAGAAATATCGTAATTAAAAAAAACCTTTCTTTCCTTGTAAACACTAGATATACACACATAGAATACATATATATATATATATATATATATATATATGTCATTGTGACAATATATATATATATATATATATATTATATATATATATACACATATTTATAGTTCATACACTTCTTCATAGTAAAATAGCCTCTGATTCAATTGCCGGGCAATACCGGCTTTTGTGAAATAACAGAACCACCCAACATGAAATGACACATGGTTTACATAGAGTTTACCATGTCATTTCATGTAGTTTGATATATTGTTTTCACTAACAATTACATGACTGTATATGTGCAAAATTTCACACATGTAGGGGTTAATTAAAGGTGTAAATTCGTTGTAAAAAAACCGCCTTTTTTTCTGCGAATTTACACCTTTAATTAACCCCTACATGTGTGAAATTTTGCACACATACACTTATGTAATTGTTAGTGAAAACCATATATCAATCTACATGAAATGACATGGTTAACTCTATGTAAACCTTGTGTCATTTCATGTCGGGTCTGTAATTTCACAAAAGCTGGCAATTGAATTAGCGGCTATTATACTATGTAGAAGTGTATGTACTAAAAATATATATATGTATATGTGTCACAAATTCAATGACATGTGTATATATATACATATATATATATATGAGGTGTAAAATTGTTGAAAAAAAATGCGTGGGCTCCTGCCCTATTTTCTCAACCGGACAGACAAAGCCAGCGAGTGGGGGCAGATAATAACAGCCCAGAGAAGGACCATTATTTTTGACCCCCCCCTGGCTACTAACATCTGCCCCCAGACACCCCAGAAAAGGCAAATCTATAATGAGATTCGCCCTTTCTGGCACTTTGCCCATCTATTCCCATTGCCCTGTAGCGGTGGTGAATGGGTTAATAAAGGGTTAAAGCCACCTTGCTATTGAAAGGTGACTTTAAGCCAGGTTAATAATTGAGAGCAGTCAATTAGACAACTATCAATTATTAATTCTATTGTATGAAATAAAATAAAACACACACACTTTAATTAAAAATCATTTTAATGAAATAAACACACAGTTTTTGACCATATTTTATTTTACTGCCATTCCTTGCGAAGCCCTTGTTCACCTGTAATAAAAATAAAATTATAAAGCAACATTATTCTTACCTATCCGATGTTTAGTCAGGTCTCCCGATGTAATCCTTCTGAAAGAGTTAATGTTTACTGCAGGGACCGCAGCTAATGCTGACAGCCTCGCAGTAAACCCCAGACTGAATCATCTCTTCTCCTGGCTGACAGGAGAGGAAGTGGTTAGCATAATTGATTGCTTCCCACTTTCACTTCAGGTCAGCCAGGGACACCACACTGCATTAGTGACGTCAGAGGGAATCCCGGCTGACCTGAAATGAACTGATTAACAAAAATAGGGGATCCCCTAGAAAAAAAAAATGGCGTGGGGTCCCCCCTATTTTTGTTAACCAGCCTGATGAAGCAGACTGCTGAGGCCTGGTTTTTCAGGCTGGTAAGGATCCAAGATCCATGAACCTTGCAAGCCTGATAATACCAGGCCACAGCAGTTTGCTTAGCTTGGCTGGTTAACAAAAATAGGGGACCCCCTCGAAAAAAAAAATGGCGTGGGGGTCCCCCTATTTTTGTTAACCAGCCAAGTAAAAAGCAGACTGCTGCGGTCCTGGTATTAAAAGACTGTCAAGGCCCATGGATTTTGGCCCTCAACAGCCTAAAAATACCAGGCTGCAGCAGCCCCACAATTGGCGCATCCAAAGATGCGGCAATTGTGGCACTTTACCCGGCTCTTCCCACTTGCCCTGTAGCAGTGGAAAGCGGGGTAATAAGGGGTTAATGTCATCTTTGATTGAACGGTGACCATAAGCCCGGTTAATAATGGAGAGGTGTCAATAAGACACCGATCCATTATTAATCATAAAGGTTGAAAATTTTTATAAAATTACACAGCCAGAAAAGTCTTTTAATGAAATTAAACACCACACAGTTTTCATTATTTTTATTTCATGCTCATCCTGCGACGCCATCGTTCTCCTGTAAAAAAAAACAAAAATAACAAACCAACACAAATACTCCCTGTCCGACGTAGTCCAAAATCACGAGTGTCCCACGACGAGTCCAGCTCTGCTACATCTGGATGACAGGCTGAGCCTGACATCCACATAGAGCAGAGCAGCTTACCAGTGCAGATTCCCCGGCGGTGATGTCATCCGGACTGCTGTACTCTCGCGACAGCTGGCAGAGATTACCCAGTACCCGGCAGCACGTGCAGTTATCGCGAGAAGCTGCAGGTGACCGCCAGGGAGAGGGTGATGGCGGCCATCAAGGAGTCCAGGACGTGACCACCGGGATCTTCTGCCAGGTAAGTGCTGCTGACTCCTGACAGACCCGACCGACACTGACAGTGACACTTTCGGGAAGTTCCTGTGTCGCGTACTTCGTTCTGTGACACAGTAACTCCCCATAGACTTTAGAGGAAAACTCCGATTCCGGTATCCGATATGCAAAAAATATATCGGATCTCAGAATCGGAATTCCGATACAGCGAATATCGGCCGATACCAGATATTTGCAGTATCGGAATGCTCAACACTAGTGCCAAGTCTATATATCCACTTACTTTCCAGTCGGGCTAGGATTCTTGCTGTGTCACCTCCTCTTAAACCGAGGTTAACTTGGTCAATTCCTTTAATTTTCAAACCTTTGGGATTACAGCAGTGATAATTCTTGAAATGTCGGGGCAGCGTCTTCAAAAGGGAGATGACTTGTGCTTGAACCGGCCTTTTCAATATCCCGGACATGCTTCCTGACCCTAATCTTGTGCTCACATGTTGTTAGATCTACATAGATTTTACTACATGGGCATTCAGCGTGATAGATAACGGCTCTGGAGGAACATGTGACATGTTTTCTGATATCAAATCTGTGTGACCCATCATGATTTTTAAAGGAGGTGGTTTTCACTAGATTAAGACATGCTTTGCAACCTCCACAAGGAAAAAAACCTTGTACACCCTCATTCCTCCTGGAAGAGAATTTTTTGGGGTCATAATGGCTGTGTACTAACTGATCTTTCAAGTTGGAGGATCGCCTAGCCACACAGGAGGGAGAAACAGGTAAAATTTGTTTCAAAATTGGACTCGTGAAGAATTTTCCAATATTTTTTAACAATCGACATCAGTTCCTGCCATTCGGTACAATCAGTTGGGATTAACCTGATTTGTCCCACATCCTTCTTATAGTTCTTGATATTATTACCATAAAGGAGTTCATTTCTATTGGTCGTAGCGGCTCTTCTGTAGCACTTTCTGATCATCCTGTTGCTGTATCCTCCTTGTTGGAACCTATGGACAAGATCAGTGGATTGTTGTTGAAAAGTCCGGACATCCGAGCAGATAAGTTTTGCTCTGAGGAACTGCCTGATAGGAATGCCCAGTATCATGGATCGTGGATGAGATGAGTCTGCCATCAGGAATGAGTTGGTTGCCATTGGCTTCCAAAATATGTCAGTGTGTAGGGACCCCTGATCAGATGCTGTGATATTAGTACTTAGAAAATCCAAGGTTCTTCCTGACTTGAAGGTAAGTTTGATATTGAGGTCTTTCAATTTAATTTATGCATCAATTCAACCAATTGTTGTTCGATTTCCTCCCAGATGAAAAAAAACATCATCTATGTATCGGATCCTGTTGTGGACCTTCTCTATCTCAGGAATAGTATAATCAAGGAACATACGTCTTTCCCAGGCACATAAAAACAGGTTGGCATATGAGGAGACAAAATATGTCCCCATTGCTGTGCCTTTTAACTGGAGGAAGATCTTATTGTTGAATGTAAAAACATTGTAGTTAAGAAGAAACTCTAATAGAGTGATAATGAGATCAAACGTGATTTTTCGATGTTACTGGATCGTGAAAACCAGGTGGTTGCTCTAAGTCCATATTCATGTCTTATTGGCATGTAAAGGGATTTGACATCAGTAGTGACCATGATCATATCTTGTTCCAAATGTAGTTGGTCAATTTTCTGTAATGCTGAGGTTGTATCATTAATGAATGATGGGAAAGTTGCCACTATCGGTTTAAAAAAATAGTCCACGATATCATCATTTCACATAGTCCCCCATTCCCTGCCACTATTGGGCGGCCAGGTGGATCTAATGGATTATTTTGCAGTATTGAGGTCAAGTAGAATGTAGGTAGCCTTGGATGAAATTTAGAAATATTTTTCAAAAGTTTTTTACTTATTATTCCCTCATTGTAAGCTCTTTCAAGAATTGTAATCAACTCTGTCTGAAAGGAAGACAGAGGGTAAAAGGTTAGTTTTTGGTAACACTTACTGTCTCCCAAGAGTTTGTATGCTTGATCTTCATACATGTGTGATGGCCAAATCACAAGATTTCCTCCTTTATCAGCAGGTTTGAACTAGACATCATTCCAAATTTTCAGTTCCTGTAAGGTCAATCTTTCTTTTTTGGTGAGGTTAGACAAATGGTTCCGGTTTATGGCCAATGTCTCAATATCTGAGGAAACAAGCTTACTGAAAATTTCCAAAGCTTGACACAATCCTAAGGAAGGAAATTTATTAAATCTGGAGTAGAGATGGCATGGTATACTACTACTGACCTCATTAGACTCACTTTACTTTTGTAGTGATTCCAAAATTTTTAGTGCTTCTTTCTCTTCCATAGTGGAAAGAGTATCTTGTGCATCAGGTTTGAAGTGTAATTTCTTGAGTAACAGTTTTCTAGCCAATAGATGGGTCTTTCACTAATGTGAAAGCATCCATATGGAATGATGGATAGAGTTGAGCGAAACAGGTGGTCAGATTCATAAGTCACCGACTTTCGCCAAAGTCGGGTTTCGCTGACTGAAACCCGACCATAGCGTGAGGTTGGCCATGCGGTTGGCAAAACGAGTGCCAAAGTCAGATTTCCCAGAATGCTTGCAGGCGCCTTTTTTCAGCCAATGAGCAAGGACGTACACTGTGGGCAACGAGATGACATTTGCAGCGTCCACCACCATCTTAGAGAAGGGCATTGCAGTGATTGGCTTGATTTGGGGGGCATCATAGTGTCTATAAGCACTGACCACAGACCTCCTTTTTACTTCTACCGATCTTAACAGTAGGGAGAGGGCGCTGTTTATCAGTAGGGAGAGAGTTAGGGCTGGAAAGAGAAGTTCTTATGTGCTTGTGCTGATAGCAATTGTGCTGTACAGTTAGTGTGCAGTGACAGCAGTGGAGGATTTTATTGTGTGCAGCAGCGCTGGTTATTAGGCTGCCTGCTAGCTGTATTGCTGTGTGTACACTGCTGTGCAGACTGCTTTTTACACAGCACTAATACTTTTATTCTTTTTTTCTGCTCAGTTACCGAGCGTTCATTTTTTCCCACACCGTATAGAGCTGTACGCTCCTCACACTTGACCGTTTACCGGCTGATATCACGGACAAATACATGCTGACTATCTGTGTGTGACTCCGGAAATAAATACGGAGATTTAAATTTTCCCCTACACCGTATACAGCTGTACGCTCCTCATACAGTACCGTAAATCTTCTGTTTGTATTACGGTAAAATCCATACTGAGAGAGCGTCTGTGTGTGACTCTGGAAAAGAATACGGAGATTTAAATTTTTCCCTACACCGTATAAGGCTGTCCGCTTCTGATACAGTACAGTATATCTGTTGCTTGTATTACGGTCAAATCCATACTGAGTGCGCATCTGTGTGTGACTCCGTAAATATATACGGAGATTTAAATTTTTCCCTGCGCCGTATCCAGCTGTCCGCTTCTGATACAGTACCGTATATCTGCTGTTTGTATTACGGTCAAATCCATACTGAGAGAGCATCTGTGTGTGACTCTGGAAATATCTACAGAGATTTAAATTTTTCCCTACACCGTATCCAGCTGTCTGCTTATGATACAGTACCGTATATCTGCTGTTTGTATTACGGTCAAATCCATACTGAGAGAGCATCTGTGTATGACTGCGGAAATATATACGGAGATTTAAATTTTTCCCTACACCGTATCCAGCTGTCTGCTTCTGATACAGTACCGTATATCTGCTGTTTGTATTACGGTCAAATCCATACTGAGAGAGCTTCTGTGTGTGACTCCGTAAATATATACGGAGATTTAAATTTTTCCCTACACCATATCCAGCTGTACGCTTCTGATACAGTACCTTATATCTACTGTTTGTATTACGGTCAAATCCATGCTGAGTGCGCATCTGTGTGTGACTCCGGAAATATATACGGAGATTTAAATTTTTCCCTACACCGTATCCAGCTGTCTGCTTCTGATACAGTACCATATATCTGCTGTTTGTATTACAGTCAAATCCATACTGAGTGAGCGTCTGTGTGTGACTCCGGAAAAATATACGGAGATTTTAATTTTTCCCTACACCGTATACAGCTGTACGCTTATCATACAGTATCACATACCTGCTGGTATTTTTGGTACATTTTCCCAAACATGAGGAAGTATGGTGGAAGAGGTCGCGGATGTGGGCGTGGGAGGCAAGCTGCTACTGATGGTGGTGGTGCATCTGCTGGTAGTGGCAAAAGCACAATAGCACCTAAGGCAGGAGGTGTTGAGCCTGGGTCATCATCTGGCTCCAGAAGGCCTGGAAGGCTCCCTTTTCTGGGAGCAGGTAAACCACTTTTAAAGCTGGAGCATCAGGAACAGGTTTTGGCTTACATTGCCAAAACAGCATCCAGTTCTATCGCCTCCTCTTCTGAAGTTTCAAAAACTGTAAGCACTAAGTCATCAGTGCAGGCTCCTGGTCAGGAACAACACCTTTCCTTGTGTCCTTCACCCCCACCAAAAGTGAAGGATGCGGCAGGCCACACTTCTGACTACTTCATGGAGCTCTTTTCACATACCATGCCTGGGTTATCAAGTGAAATACTGAAATCCCCAGTCCAAGAATGAATATGACATGGAGTGCACTGATGCACAGCCAGAGCTATATGATTCTGCTCGTACATCCACCCAGAGCACTGCATTGCCCTCACAGTCTACTGAGCCAGATTTTGACCCAGATGAAACTCAGGTGCCCCTTACCGCATACTATACCACCTTAAATGGTGACACAGAGGAAGGTGCAGATGAAATTGAAGAGGAGGTGATCGATGACCCAGTTGTTGACCCGGATAGTCATCCATTGGGGGAAGAGGGTGCCGCTGGCAATAGCTCAGAAGAAGAGGAGGATCCGCAGCAGGCATCGACATCGCAGCTGCGGTTATCTGGTAGCACCGTAGCAGTCCAAAATCATGTTAAAAAAACAAAAAGAGTTGCCGGACAGCTTGGCCAGACGGTCAAATTAGCACAGCGTGCAAGCCCTGAAAATTTATCCCATAGTAGGAAGATTGCAGTGTGGCTCTTTTTTGACCAAAATCCTATTGATGAGGCAAAGGTTATCTGTTAGAAGTGCGGAAAGACCTTTAGCTGAGGGAAAAATCTCCGAAATTTGAATACCAGTTGCATGCTTAGACATTTAAACACTATGCACTTGCAAGCGTGGACGGACTACAAAACCTCAGGTAGCACACGTGCACCTGCTTCGACTGAAGGTAGCCAGCAACGCTCCATCGCTGCCCCCACTGCAAGCCCACTGGTTAGCACACCACCAGCAAGAAATGTTGAGGTGTCGTCGCAAGGCCAAAGCAGTCAGGGAATCACAATGTTTTTCCAATGAAAGACTGAATCTAGGCCATCACCACCACCACCACCACCATCACAATCACCAACCCCCTCTCAGTCCGCCATGTCCACCGCTAATTCCCCCATGTGCAGCTCTCAAGTCCAGCTCACCCTAGCAGACACTCTGAGTAGGACAAGAAAGTACTCATCCTCTCATCCGCGTACACTGACTTTGATCTCATTAGAGATGATCTCATTAGAGATGATGCCTTTCTATTTGGTTGAAAGCGCAGCTTTCCGAGAGCTCATGGACTCCGCTGTCCCATGCTATGATCTACCCAGTTGGCACTTCTTTTCTAGAAAAGCCATCCCTGCCATCCACCTGCATGTGAAAGACTGCATTGTCCATGCTCTCAAACAATCAGTGAGTGGAATGGTGCACCTCACAACAGATGCATGGGCCAGTAGGCATGGCCAGGGCCGTTACGTGTCCATCACTATGCACTGGGTTAATGTGGTGGATGCAGGCTCCTCAGGGGACAGCGGCGGTGGGACAGTGCAGCCTAGCCCACGGTATAGGCAACAGTTGGCTGTAGGCGTTCGACCCTCCTCCTCCTCCAGAAGCGAAAGCTCGTTGAAAGAGCGGAGTCGCGCGAGCTCTCCATCCGCAGCTGCCAGTGTTGCACACGAGGTGTCCCACTATCAAACAGATAGTGGTAAGCGTCAGCAGGCTGTTTTAAAGATGATGTCTTTGGGTGACAACAGACACACAGCGAAGGTACTGGCCGACTACTTGCAGCGAGAAACGGAGTCATGGCTGGGCAGTCTACATCTTGAGCCAGGTAAGGTAGTCAGTGATAATGGCCATAATTTTGAGGCGGCCATATCCCTGGTAAAACTCAGACACATACCTTGCCTGGCTCACACCTTGAACCTGGTGGTGCAGTGCTTCATAAATAATTATCTGGAGTTACCAGCCCTGCTCCATAAAGTGCGAAGACTGTGCTCGCACATCCGTTGCTCGCCCGTAGACTCCAGTCGCATGCAGAGGCTGCAGCAATCGCTCCACCTCCCCAAGCACCGCCTAATTATAGACGTTGCAACAAGGTGGAACTCCACCATGCACATGGTTGAGAGGCTGTGCGAACAGAGGCAGGCTTTAATGCATTTGTGGGAGGATACACGGGCAGGCAGTTTGAGGGCAGACATCGAGTTGTCGGGTGTGCAGTGGTCAAAGCTGAAAGACCTCTGTAAAGTCCTTCAGTGTTTTGAGGAATACACACGGCTGGTAAGCGCAGATATGCCATCATCAGCATGAGCATCCCACTTATGTGTCTGCTCATGCAAGGAGGGAAGCCTTGATGACAGTCAGGTATTGTCTGCTCAGGGAACTGTCCTGGACGAGGTGGAGGAAGAAGAGGAGGAGGAGGAGGAGGAGGAGGATGAGAGGGATGATTATTTTGGGGAGGAGGATGCTTCTCAGGGGGCAAGAGAAAATGTTGGCTTGCAAAGGTCAGGTACAGGGTTTGTGCGTGACTGGAGGAATGTGGATTTGGCAGAAAGTGCTCCTCCACCCACCACAGGCAGTGCATCATTGACACCTGGAACATTGGCCCACATGTGTGATTAAGCCAAAATTATGAAGATTGACGACTTCTTTTTGGCCAACATCCTCGATCCACGCTATAAAGGCAAATTACAGAACCTAGAGCTAATATTGGCGAACAAACAAGCAACTCTGGTAAACCGTTTGTTTGAAGCATTCCCAGCACACAGCAGCGGTGCAGGTTCTACCACAAGCCGTACTGGGCAACATGGAAGAGGTGTTCGTGGTGCACACAGCCAAAGTGGCATTGGAGACAGGGGTTTCATGACCATGTTGTGGAATGATTTCTCGAGTACCGCTCACACGACTGTTAATACTGAATCGATTGCAACAGACAGGAGACAGCAGTTGTCAACTATGGTTCAAAATTACCTCTCCTCCTCTATTGATGTTCTCCCTCACAGTTCATTCCCCTTTGACTACTGGGCCTGTAAACTGGACACCTGGCCTGAATTGGCACAATATGTCTTACTGGAGCTCGCTTGCCCTGCTGGTAGTGTGCTATCAGAAAGAGTCTTCAGTGCTGCTGGATCAATCCTGACAGAAAGAAGGACCCGGCTGTCGACACAAAATGTAGGTAATCTCACCTTGATTAAAATTAACCATGCCTGGGTTTCAAAGGATTTTGTACCACCTTCCCCTGATGACACGTAGGTTGCCAGCAAAATGGCTCGCTTTGTCCTCCTCTTCCTCCGACTTCTCCAATTCCTCCATTTGCAGCTGCTGAATGTCCAGCCTAAACCTCAACATATGCCAGTTTTTCCACCTCCCTAACTGGGCTGTACCCCCCCAGGGCCGGCGTCAGCACCTGGCGCACCCGGGCAAGTGCTGGGGCCCTGAGCAGGTGGGGGGACCCACTCGCCATCAGAGACACGGTTGTACTATGAGGGGCCCTGTGCCAGTGCCAACGCCCACGAGTGTGGCCCCCTGCTTGCTCAGGGCCCCAGAACTAGCAATACTTACCTCTCCCTGCTCAACCGCTATGACGTCTTCCGTGTTTCCTGACAGTGACATTCAGGTCAGAGAGCGCAATGATGTCATGTCTGTGCGCCATCTGCCTGAACAGTCACAGTGCAGAGAGCTGGAAGATGGTGACACTGAGGAGTCCAGAGTACAGCAGTGCCCAGCGAGGAGAGGTATTTCATTTTTTTAATGTTTGGAGCAATATATGGGGAGCATTATACACTGGAGAAGCATATATGGGGCCCATCATACACTGGAGCATCATAGATAGGGTCCATTATACACTGGAGCATTATATATGGGGCTCATCATACACTGGAGCATCATATACGGGGCCTATTATACACTGGAGCACCATATGGGGCCCATTATATCTGGAGCATTATATAGGCCCATCATACACTGGAGCATCATCCATGGGGCCCATCATATACTGGAGCATCATACACGGGGCCCATTATACACTGGAGCATCATATGGGGCCCATTATATCTGGAGCATTATATAGGCCCATCATACACTGGAGCATCATCCATGGGGCCCATCATATACTGGAGCATCAAATGGAGCCCATTATATATGGCGAATCATATGAGGCACATTATATATGGAGCATCAAATGGAGCCCATTATATATGGAGCATTATATATGGGGACCATTATATTTGGAGCTTTATATGGGGCTCATCTTACACTGGCGCATCATATATGGGGCCCATCGTATGGGGTTCATTATTTATGGGGCATCATATAGGGCCCTTTATATATGGAGCATCATATGGAGCACATATGGGGCCTATTCTGTATGGAGCATTATATGGAGCCCATTCTGTATGGAGCAATATATGGGGCCCATCATATACTGTATGGAGCTTTATATGCGACTCATTATACTGTATTGAGCAATATGTGGGGCTCATTATACTGTATGGGGACCGTACTATACTGTATGGCACATTATTTGGGGACCATCATATACTAGAGCATTATGTGGAGCTCATCATATACTGTATGGAACATTATATGGGACCAATTATGTATGGAGCAATATATGGGGATCATTATTTTGTATGGAGCAATATATGTGGCTCATTATGCTGTATGAAGCATTATATTGGGCCCATTATTCTGTATGGAGCATCATATATGGGACTAATTATTCTGTATGGAGCAATATATGTGGCTCATTATTCTGTATAGAGCAATATATGGGGCTCATTATTCTGTATGGCGCACTATGTGGTGCCATAATACTGTATGGTGGACTATACTGTGCGCTGCGAGGATTCGCCAGTTTCTGAGTTATTGTAGAATTTACAATAGATATCACTCATGTAATGTAAGAAGTGAAGTATTTGGCATTGTACTATATCTACATTTCTCTGCCGTATCGAGCATCATGAATTGTTGTATGTGTTAAAGGGGCCCACTGAGACTATTTGGCCCGGGGCCCTCGAAGACCTGAAATCAGCCCTACCCCCCCCCACAACTTTAGCCAAATAACCCCCAGTTTTCAATGCATTACTATTATTATAAATTAAATTAAGGTTGACAAGCTTAAGTAATAAGAATTGATGTTGCTGGCATTGAAATGGGCACTGTAGGTATGTTTACTGTCCTCCACTCACTGCCGACTTTTCTTCCACATTGACTTGCATTGGGGTCGGGTCGAGTTTCAGTTGGAACTCCGACTTTTGCCGCTATTCGGCCGATTTCGTTCGACTCGACTTTTGATAAAATTGGGTGGTCTGAAACCCGACTCGACCCTCCCGGAGGCAAAGTCGCTCATTTCTAATGATGGAGAAAAAGTATGACCTCTTTATAAAATCTTAAGTTGAGTTTGTGTTAAAATATGGGTAGATAAATTAACTACCTTGTATTGGTCATGATGCTTTTTGATTTTAGAATTTTTGTTGAAAGTCCAGACCTGCTGTTATTATTACATACCGATAGGCAAAGTAGGTTTCTGGATTCACTAGACACTCTTGTTATTACTCTGTGGGCATGTCATCTTTATGTACTACGGCTTAAGGTAATTTGTTCCCCTCCTCACCAGTAGGCCTTACTGTATATACCATTTGGTTACAAACCAGGATCTACAACCTTTATTATTGATAAGCATTTTAAGGGTCAGGTAGTAGTGTTGAGCAATACTGCTCGATATCTAAAAATATCGGATCGGAATGGTATCGCCGATATCACTAAATATCGTCGATATCCGATTCCGATACCAGAAGTCCCATGTAAGTCTATGGGAACAAAATATCGCAACTAAAAAAACACTTTCTTTCGTTGTAAACACAAAATATACACACATAGAATACATATATATATATATATATATATATATATAACATGTCATTGTGATATATATATATATATATATATATATATATACATATATTTATAGTTTATACACTTCTACATAGTAAAATAGACTCTGATTCAATTGCCGGGTAAAGCCGGGACATACCCCATAGAAGTCGACGGGCTCGGTGCCGAGTACCCCCAAAACCTCTGGCTCTGTGCGACTCAACTTGGGCGTCATGAACAGGATTCTGTAGCTCGCTATAAGCGAGTCCTGTGTGCCTGAATTGAACTGGTTTTGTGCTTGAGAATTGCTAAAATCATCAGAGAATGTATTTGCCATTTTTCCGCCATATCTGCGTCACGACGAGGCACTGGTGAAGAAGAAGGGCGTGCTCTTCGTGGGTGTACACTCACTCAGTGGCGCGAAAACGATGGCCGACCACTCTAAATGGTACTGCAATGTAAGATCGTGCCCCACAGCTCTTGAGTTCCGCCTCCTCATTCTCCTCAGTGTGCGGAAACTAACACGAAGGTCCCGCCTCACTACAAAAGAGGGGCCCTCTCCAGATGCTAATGACACATGTGACTTGGCAGAGATGGCTAATGGACACGAGCAGAAGTGTGAAGGGATGGAGCAGTCAGAGTTCTCCCCCCACGGAAGCGACCCGATCGCCACGGAACCACCGTTGGGCACCCGGCCTGGAAACCCTCCTACGCTGCAAGAAGTGGAGGATACCCTAAGAGGCCTGGCCCGGCACCGGGAGGAGGTCGCCAGGATGGAAGCCAGCTGGCGTGCCCTAAAACTAAACTTGGAGCGGCGCCAATCCCTCTTACCTGAAGTGTCTGTACTGGAAGGTGAGGCACCCGTTCTAGTAGAGGAGTCTGTGCGGGCATCCCAGCCCTTGCAATGTGATCCGGTTGACGTTGTCGCAGTGGAGGCACCCGTTCCTGCAAAAACCGCTGCACCGGCAGCACCCCAGATCCCGCTGTCTGCCCCCGTCGCTGAGACAGAAGAAGCGACACCCGTCCTCGTGGAGGAGGCCGCGCAGGCACCAGAAGTCTACCTGTCTGTACCGGAGCCCCGACTGTCATCTGTTCCAGAGCCGGCTGCTTCCTCCGCAGGTGAGCGCCGCCAGGACTGTCGGGCGCCAGGAGAGCTGCCGCAAACCGGACATCGTAAGTTTGATGGTGGAGACATGGAGATGCTGGTGGAGGAGAATTACAACCGGCGTCAGGAGGAAGAGTGTAGACGTCGGGAGAGAGAAGCCGAGCGACAAAGGGAGCAGCGCGAATCCCAGAAGCTTCGCCAACGTCACATCGAGAAGGACCGGGCAGATAAGGACCGGATGAGAAAAGATAAAGGAACCCTGAGGGAGCCGCGGCGTAAGGGTGCAGTACGGAGCTTTAAATTGAAAGCTGGTTGGGGCTTCATCCAGGAGCCTGGACTTTATTTAGAAGTGTTTGTGACCCGGCGGGACGTGGAGACTCACCTCCCAGAAGGACACCCGGGGAGGAACCTGTTGCCAGGAGACTTGGTAACTTACACCCGACACTGGGGTTACAATGGATGGTATGCCCTAAATGTCACCAGGTGCGACCCTGGTCCCCAGAGTGTCAGGAACCTGTGAGACCCTCGGAGCCTTCAGCCTCCCACATCCAGGCCTCTGCACAAGTGCCCACCCCACGCCGTAAATCTCCCCAGCCTCCCTCAGTGGTCTCCTCAGCAGCCCCAGCTATGGACATGATAATGATAGCTGGCCCGTACCCGGCGCCTGTTAGGCCCCTGGGGTTCGTTCAGTCCGGGACATAGGGCTCCAGACCCGGAGGGAGATGAAAGAGGTGGCCACACAGACACAGATAGCGGGTCACAACTTGACTGTACAGGCCACACGACGTCATCAGGTCCTGGTGGTCCTTGGTGTCTCGGATGTTTGGCAAGCATCAGAAGAGTACCAGGTGGTACCTGGAACACCCCTGCCAAAGAATTATAAATAACCCGGACAGGGTCCCTGTATGTAAATAGTTAAATTGTTGATGTACCCGGACAGGTGAATGTTCATAAAAAAGTTTTTTAATTTAATAAAAAAAACAACACAGTTTTCATTACTTTTATTACAGTCTCATCCTGCGACGCCATCGATCTCCTGTAAAAAAATGAAAAAAAAAAAACAGCAGTATACCACCTGTCCGACGCAGTCCATAGTAACGAGTGTCCCACGACGATCCAGCTCTGCTACATCAGAATGACATCAGAGGCAGGCAGGCAGGCAGAGCCTGTCATCCCGGCGCAGCACAGCTGATTACCTGCTTCCCCGGCGGTGACGTCATCGGACTGGTTTACGGCCGGGATTACCCGCAGTCACTGCAGTTATCGCGAAAAACTGCATGTGACCGCCAGGGAGAAGATAATGGCGGCCATCAAGCAGTCCAGGACGTGACCGCCGGAGATCTTCTGCCAGGTAAGTGCCGCTGACTCCTGACAGACCCGACCGACGGACACTCACAGTGACAGTGACAAATCCGATTCCGGTATCCGATATGACGAAAATATCGGTACTCGGAATCGAAAGCCCGATACAGCTAATATCGGCCGATACCCGATATTTGCAGTATCGTATCGCTCAACACTATCAGGTAGCATTAAATGCCCTCATCTTCCCTTCTAGGGGAAACCTATAGAATAAGATTGGAATACCATATGTACTCGAGTAGAAGACGACCTGAGTATAAGCTGAGGCACAAAATTTTGCCATGAAAAACTGGGTAAACTTATTGACTTGAGTGTAAGACGAGTATCTATTGTCCCCTCATCCCTTTCCTGGTATGCATGGATCCTCCATCCCTGTCCTTGTATACATGGCTCCCCCGTCCCTGTTCTTACATGCATGGCTCCCCATCACTATCCTTGTATGCATGGCTTACCCGTCCTGTCCTTGTATGCATGGCTCCTTATCCCCTATCCTTGTATGCATGGCTCCTATCATGACCCCTGATGCAGACTTACAGCAGGAGTCTGCACACAGATACTAAGAGGTCAGAGAGTGTGAGAGGAGAGCTGCAGTGAGCTTACCTGCCACAGAGCAGGATCTGAAGCATGTGACCACTGGGGGGAGTGGCTGGGGCGGAGTCAGGTGCCGAGTAGCGTCTGTGATCAGCGATGCGGTAGAGTAGTCAGAACGAGCCAAAGTCAAGCCAGGAAGACGATGATGTACAAAAGGGTGAGACGTGGAGAGTGGTCAGGATGTAGCCAAATATTAGGAAGTCGAAAATAGCGGTACAGTACAAATGGGGCAGACTGGTGCGAACTAAGAGTAATGAAGCCAAAAGGTCAGAGCTGGAAGAGACAGTAATAACAGAGTCACAAGGCAATGCACAGAAGGAGAAAACGGATCGGGTCATACACTGAGAGGCAAACGGACAGAACAGTATGCAAGCACACCAGGGGTCAGACACACAGCCAGGAATGAATGTATAACTGACAAAGAACCCCAGACAGGGGCAGGAATATATTGCCCTCTCCAAACCAAAAGGAAGCCATACAAAATTAACCCTGCGAGGACAGGGAAGTGAACCCTGTTCACAACCATGACACTACCCCCCTCTTAACGGGGGGCCACTGGACCCTCAGGCTTCTCAGGGTGCCTGGCATGAAAAGCCCAAACTAACCGTTCGGCATGCACCGAACTGGCCGGGACCCGAGACCGATTCTCCAGAGCATACCCTTCCAGTTCACCAAATACTGGAGATTCCGATGCACCCACCAAGAATCAACGATGTGCCCCAACTTATACTCCAAGATGGCCCTCCACCAATACCGGAGGAGTGATGAATGAGGAGTCCTCCTCAACAACTCTCAATGGTTTTAAGAGGGATGGATAGGTTCTAAACAAATGAAGTTTGTAAATTTCCTTGAAATAATGATAAATTGCTGCTACATTTTTAAACCTCCTAAAATGCTAACAAAATAAAATAACATTTTACAAATGGTGCTGATGTAAAGCAGGCATGTGGGAAATGTTATTTATTAATGTTTTGCTATGGTATGATTATCTGGATTAAAGGGATAATCATTCAAAGTTTGAAAATTGCTAATTTTTTAAAATTTTTCTCAAATTTCTGGTATTTTTTATAAATAAACACAAAACATATCGACGTAAATTTACCATTATCATAAAGTATAATGTGTCACGAAAAAACAATCTCAAACTTACTGGGATTTGTTGAAGCATTGCAGAGTTATTGCCACATAAAGCGACACTGATCAGATTTCAAAAATGTGGCTCCATCACTAAGGGGTTAATAAATTTGCAAATATTTCTACATTTCTAGTTTTTATCAGTCAAGATGGCGTGCAGAGTGTACATTAATGAGAAAAAAATGAACTTTTTTAAATTTACTAAATGGCTGCAATAAAACAAAAAGTGAAAATTTAAAGAGCTTTGAATACTTTCCATACCCACTGTACATAGCAACATCCTGCTGACAGATTCTAGTTAAGTACAGGTTTTGCTGCAGATATTTGCAGATTCAGTCTTCTACATTGCTGATGTGCAGAATGTCCTTAAATCAGTAGATATACAAAAAAAATCATATATTTATATTGTTTCGTTTATATTAACAAGCTGGAATTGTGACTGTTCTATTCTGTTGAAGTAATGTGCTTTGTGGGAATAAAGAGCTTTTGAAAGATATATCAAAGTATAAAGCTATGACATCCAAAAACTTGGGCATGAAAGCATTGGAAAGAAGGGAAAAAAACAACATTCGTCTGACATTTCTTTAGCTAAAGAATCTCTTTTTGTCATTTTCTATACATATATATCGCCACTCAGGGAATGTTATAGTAAATTCTTCTATATGGCATCTTTATTGGAAATACAACACAGTGAAGTCTGCCCCAGAATGCTGATCCACTTGACACTATTTTGAAATGTAAACGAATAAATAAATAAATAAAAAAGATTGCAGCTTCAGAAAGTGACAGCTAGTAAAAAGAGACCTGTAATACAGAACAAACAGAGCATCCACCAGCAGGCAGTGTGTGCTAGCAGGCTGCTTCTGGCTATAATCCTTTCTTACAGGAAAGAAAAGCTATTCAGCTACATTTCACTTTTTTTATAAATATTTTATCCATGCTCTGGAAATAAACATTGTGCTGAGATTATAACGATTTCATGGTGATTCATGGTATGGTCTGTAAATTCTGCTAAAATCATGTTATATTTTGGAAATGTAACACTAATTGCTTGGCTGGAAAGGTTAGGACAGATCTCGATATTATTGCACTATACACATGATTTTATCTGACAATACAAATTGTTTGTGTACACTTGGAAATAAGAAATTTAACAGTCATTTGGACAGAATGTCTCCATAAACTTAGTGTGATCAGCATAAAGTAGACTATTCTTCAATACAAAATGGCAGCACCTCCCCAAAATATCTATTGCTTATTGGTTCTTAAAGGGGTTTATCACATTTTGTTGGTTAAAGCAGATAGCTCATCAAATTTCATATTACATTCTATATACATTTATAAATAGATCTCTAGACCTGACGGAGCTGGTGAATTTAATTTGAAAATCCATGTTAGAATTGCTGTTCAATTTTCTAATTAAAATAAGCATAGCGGATTACTGCATATAGGATAGAGAGCACTATTTTGTTTGTTATTTATGATACATTGGAATAACTAATACATAGGGTGATAGAGTGTGTGCTGCTGGCTTTATGGCTTTATTGCATGAAGGGGACCCACCTAAAATAAAAATATTCTAATTTACTGTTCTACTTAAAATATAAAATGAATAAATAAACACCGCGCTAGAACAAAGAGTACCCAATAATATTATTATATGAGACAATATTGCAAAGTGTTGGACTCACTGTAAATAGCCAGGGTCCTAGGAAAAGTTGTTTGAGGAATGGTCTCTTCACGTGTGTACTGAAAAAAATATAGGACAGCCGGTAAATTATTGGCTGCTACAAAATAAGGAAAATCCTGTAAAAATGTACTTACTAATTGGTTGCCAGTACTTACTGAAAAAATTGTTTGGTTATGAATATTGTGTCACTTTGATTGATGAGTCACAGGGTTCAGTGATTAAATGATGGTACATTTGAGGAAGCTATATATGCTAGTATAGATGAAATATGGACCCAGAATCAATTAAAAAAGTGTTCCTACTCAAAACCTTGCTGTAATATACAATGTTAATAATTAGTAATTACTGGTTGTATACTAATGCAGAAAGAAAACATATGAAGATGATAAATAGCTACTATACTCACAATAATGAGGATTTAGATTGTTGCATAGAGAGCCGTCATATGGAGCAATATTATATAATATGACCGGTATAGATAAGGTGTCAGTATATACCAGTTTACAATTTAGCCACTCCTTCAGACTTTGCTGCAAATAATAATTGTATACTCATTCAGAGAATCCAATTAGAAATAGCTTGTGAGTATTATACTAGGCGTTATACTCACTGTGTGTAAATAGATCTGATCTGCTGCAGGAAGTGTCACCGCATGAAGCGGGTAAGCTGGTAAACATAGGCTGGTGAGCGTTGTGCTCTGCGTTGTACTCACTGCATACGAATGGATCTGATCTGCTGCGGGGATAGGCGCCGCATGGAGCGTTGCTGGGAGGAGGTCGGCAAACACTCGGCGCGCTCCGGCCGGAAGCAGCGCCTGTGGTTGCGACAGGAAGAGGCGGAACAGCAAGGTGACGTCACCGATTAGTTACGCTTGCGTGGAAGTGCAGGGGCTAAGTGTGCTGACGCGTTTCTAGGGACCACTGTCCCTCTTCATCAGAGCTAAAGCTCACTGCACTGAATTGCTCCTATATATAAAGAAATACTAATGAGGCTCCCTTTCATTCTAAACCTCAATGGGTGGTGGTTATGAGAGAACTGCTGGACCTGCCATAATTGGACTAATGACTCTGTTTATATATGATAATGAAATAGAATAAAACATGCTGGGATATGAAAGTTATTATGGACTTTCAGATAAATGTGATATGCATAATGAAGTAAAAAAAATTAAATTAAAAACCATCCTTTATTGATATCATTTAAAATAACTAGTGACATTTGTCATAGCAATGAACATGAAGTAAAAATGTTAAAATAATCAAATAAAAATTATTAAAATTTTGTGTATGTGTACTATAAAATGTGAACAATTTGACCAATCCACATAAAATTAAAACTGGACCCATAAAAATGTATATATGTACATGTGGTATGACTGGTCCAGTGAAGAATGCACATGTATAAAAATAATAATAATAATTCTATAAGAGACATGTACATATATACAGTTAGGTCCATATATATTTGGACAGAGACAACATTTATGTAATTTTGGTTCTAGACATTACCACAATGAATTTTAAACAAAACAATTCAGATGCAGTTGAAGTTCAGACTTTCAGCTTTCATTTGAGGGTATCCACATTAAAATTGGATGAAGGGTTTAGGAGTTTCAGCTCCTTAACATGTGCCACCCTGTTTTTAAAGGGACCAAAAGTAATTGGACAATTGACTCCAAGGCTATTTCATGGACAGGTGTGGGCAATCCCTTCGTTATGTCATTCTCAATTAAGCAGATAAAAGGGCTGGAGTTGATTTGAGGTGTGATGTTTGCATTTGGAAGGTTTTGCTGTGAAGGAAACATGCGGTCAAAGGAGCTCTCCATGCAGGTGAAACAAGCCATCCTTAAGCTGCAAAAACAGAAAAAACCCATCCGAGAAATTGCTACAACTTTAGGAGTGGCAAAATCTACAGTTTGGTACATCCTGAGAAAGAAAGAAAGCACTGGTGAACTCATCAATCCAAAAAGACCTGGGAGCCCACGGAAGACAACAGTGGTTGGATCGCAGAATAATCTCCATGGTGAAGAGAAACCCCTTCATAACAGCCAATCAACTGAACAACACTCTCCAGGAGGTAGGCGTATCAATATCCAAATCTACCATAAAGAGAAGACTGAATGAAAGTAAATACAGAGGGTTCACTGCATGGTGCAAGCCACTCATAAGCATCAAGAATAATAAGGCTAGGCTGGACTTTGCTAAAAAACATCTAAAAAAGCCAGCACAGTTCTGGAAGAACATTCTTTGGACAGATGAAACCAAGATCAACCTCTACCAGAATGATGGAAAGAGAAAAGTATGGCGAAGGCATGGTACAGCTCATGATCCAAAGCATACCACATCATCTGTAAAACACGGCGGAGGCAGTGTGATGGCTTGGGCATGCATGGCTGCCAGTGGCACTGGGTCACTAGTGTTTATTGATGATGTGACACAGGACAGAAGCAGCCGAATGAATTCTGAGGTATTCAGAGCCATACTGTGGTCTCAGTTCCAGCCAAATGCAGCCAAACTGATTGGTCGTCGTTTCATATTAGAGATGGACAATGACCCAAAACATAAAGCCAAAGCAACCCAGGAGTTTATTAAAGCAAAGAAGTGGAATATTCTTGAATGGCCAAGTCAGTCACCTGATCTCAACCCAATTGAGCATGCATTTCACTTGTTAAAGACTAATCTTCAGACAGAAAGGCCCACAAACAAACAGCAACTGAAAACCACCGCAGTGAAGGCCTGGCAGAGCATCAAAAAGGAGGAAACACAGCGTCTGGTGATGTCCATGAGTTCAAGACTTCAGGCAGTCATTGCCAACAAAGGGTTTTCAACCAAGTACTAGAAATGAACATTTTATTTACAATTATTTAATCTGTCCAATTACTTTTGGTCCCTATAAAAACAGGGTGGCACATGTTAAGGAGCTGAAACTCCTAAACCCTTCATCCAATTTTAATGTGGATACCCTCAAATGAAAGCTGAAAGTCTGAACTTCAACTGCATCTGAATTGTTTTATTTAAAATTCATTGTGGTAATGTCTAGAACCAAAATTACATAAATGTTGTCTCTGTCCAAATATATATGGACCTAACTGTATGTGCACCATTAATGTATATTGAGATCAAAACGATGTTTTGGGTTATTTTAATGAATTAAACGTAAAAAGCTCAATTTTTATATATATATATTGAGATCAAAACGGTGTTTTTAGTTAATTCAATGAATTAAAAGCAAAAAGCTCAATTTCTTGGTTAAGTCCCTTTGGAGCAAGTGTGTCAAGAGTGAAAATCCATCGGGACTCAATCCTTGACATACATTTAATTTAATCTACAATTTCTGGGAACTAAATTGATGCCATAGAAATTAATGTCTGTGCACCTTTTATTGTGTTTTTCCAAAAAATGGCGGGATAGAGGGTGACCTGAAAACCCTTTTTTAATATTGGTCAAATGTTCCTTAACCCCTTAATGTCCACTGACGTGCAGAGTCCGTCATGGCAAGGTGCCAGTTCCGGCACCAGGACGGACTCTGCACGTCATGCCTTTGATCTACCACTGCGTGTAAACACGCAGTGGTAGATCAGTGCCGACAGCTGTCACAGGCGACAGCTGACAGGCACGGCAAGCGGTGCGGGGACCTTTGCCGTCGGTCCCCGCACTCACAGCGCTGTGATTGGTCAGTCAATCTGACTGACCAAACACAGCAGCGATCGCGCAGGAGAAGCTGAAATTTCAGCTTCCCCAGCGCGATCAGTGCAGGAGCCGGCGCTGCAGTTTGCCGCCCCACCACCGCCCCTGGCTGTTAACCCCCTGACTGCTGCGATCCAGCGCGATCGCAGAGCTCAGGGGGGAGGCAGAGGGTCGGGAGCTCCCTCTGCCTCAGATCTGCCTTGATGACCCGGGGGTTGTCATGACAACCTCCGGGTCATTTAGCTACGGGAAGCTGCTGTGATCATGTCACAGCAGCTTCCACTATAGTTGCAATGCATTGCAATGCCAGAGCATTGCAATGCATTGTAACTGCAATCAAAAGTAAAAAAAGTGAAAGTCCCATAAAGGGACAAGTTAAAAAAAATCATTTTTTTAAAAAAATTTTAAAAAAAATATTAAAAAATAATTTAAAAAAAAATCCCCTAAAAAATACACATTTTTATGTAATAAAAAAAATAAAAAACAAAAAAAATACACATGTTAGGTATCACCATGTCCATAAAAATCCCATCTATAAAAGCATAACCCTAGTTAACCCCTTCAGTGAAAGCCGTAAAAAAAAAACACAAAAAAGTAGTAAATTATACTTTTTCTAAGCGGTATCATTATACCGCTTGGAAAAAGTGCAATAACACGCGATCAAAAAGTCAGATATAAATAATCATGGTACCGCTGAAAACGTCATCTTGTCCCGCAAAAAACAAGCCACTATACAGCATCATCAGCAAAAAAATAAAAAGTTATAGCTCGCGGAATAAACTGATGCAAAAATAATTATTTTTTCTATAAAATTCTTTATTGTGTAAAAAACGCCAAAACATAAAAAAAATATATAAATGAGGTATCGCTGTAATCGTAGTGAGCCGAAGAATAAAACTGCTTTATCAATTTTACCACACACGGAACGGAGGAAAAAAAAAAAAAAAAAAACAATTCGTGAATTGCTGGTTTTTGTTCATTCTGCTTCCACAAAAATCGGAATAGGAAACGATCAAAAAACGTTATGTGCACGAATATGGTACCAATAAATACGTCAGCTCGTCCCGCAAAAAATAAGCCCACAGATAACTCTGTCGGCCGAAATATGGAAAAATTATAGCTCTCAAAATACGGCGATGCAAAAAATTCTTACAAAAAATTATTCCAAAAAAAAAGCATCTTTTAGAGTGTGACAGAAGCTAAACATGAAAAAAGGATTAAATCTGGTATCGCTGTAATCGCACCGACCCGAGGAATAAAGTCGCCTAATCACTAATACCGCACGAGGAACGGCGTAAAAAAGAAAACCAATTCTTCACCTTTGGTAGATTTGTCCATTGTGCCTCCCAAAGATCGCAGTAAGGCGATTACAGTGGTTCCCCCCGCATATGGGGTATCAGCGTACTCAGGACAAAATGCACAATAGCTTTTGGGGTCCTATTTCTCCTGTTACCCTTATAAAAATAAAAATTTGGGGGCAAAAATGTCATTTTTGTGGAAAAAAATATGATTTTTTTTATTTTCACGGCTCTACGTTATAAACTTCTGTGAAGCCCTTGGGGGTTCAAAGTGCTGACCACACATCTAGATAAGTTCCTTGGGGGGTCTAGTTTGCAAAATGGGGTCATTTGTGGGGGGTTTCTACTGTTTAGGCACATCAGGGGCTCTCCAAGCGCGACATGACACCCGCAGACCATTCCATCAAAGTCTGCATTTAAAAACGGTGCTCCTTCCCTTCCGATCTCTGCCATGCGTCAAAATAGTGGTTCCCCCCACATATGGGATATCAGCGTACTCAGGACAAATTGCACAATAGCTTTTGGGGTCCTATTTCTCCTGTTACCATTATAAAAATAAAAATTTGGGGCAAAAAGATTATTTTTGTGGGAAAAAATATGATTTTTTTATTTTCACGGCTCTACGTTATAAACTTCTGTGAAGCACTTGGGGGTTCAAAGTGCTCACCACACATCTAGAAAAGTTCCTTGGGGGGTCTAGTTTCCAAAATGGAGTCACTTGTGGGGGGTTTCTACTGTTTAGGCACATCAGGGGCTATCCAAACGTGACATGACACCCACAGACCATTCCATCAAAGTCTGCATTTGAAAAAGGCGCTACTTCCCTTTCGAGCTCTGCCATGCGTCAAAATAGTGGTTCCCCCCCACATATGGGATATCAGCATACTCAGGACAAATTGCACAATAGCTTTTGCGGTCCTATTTCTCCTGTTACCATTATAAAAATAAAAATTTGGGGCAAAAAGATTATTTTTCTGGAAAAAAATATGATTTTTTTATTTTCACGGCTCTACGTTATAAACTTCTGTGAAGCACTTGGGGGTTCAAAGTGCTCACCACACATCTAGAAAAGTTCCTTGGGGGGTCTAGTTTCCAAAATGGAGTCACTTGTGGGGGGTTTCTTACTGTTTAGGCACATCAGGGGCTATCCAAACGTGACATGACACCCACAGACCATTCCATCAAAGTCTGCATTTGAAAAAGGCGCTACTTCCCTTTCGAGCTCTGCCATGCGTCAAAATAGTGGTTCCCCCACATATGGGGTATCAGCGTACTCAGGACAAATTGCACAATAACTTTTGGGGTCCTGTTACCCTTTGGAAAATAACAATTGGGGGTGGAAAGATCATTTTTGTGGAAAAGATAAGATTTTTTAATTTTACTGCTCTACGTTATAACCTTCTGTGAAGCCCTTGGGGGTTCAAAGCTCTCACCACACATCTAGATAAGTTCCTTGGGGGGTCTAGTTTCCAAAATGGGGTCACTTGTGGGGGGTTTCCACTGTTTAGGCACACAGGGACTCTCCAAATACGACATGGCATCCAATCTCAATTCCAGCCAAAAAAGTCAAATGGCGCTGCTTCCCTTCCGAGCTCTGCCATGCGCCCAAATAGTGGTTTACCCCACCTATGGGGTATCAGCGTACTCAGGACTAATTGCACAATAAATTTTGGGGTCCTTTTATCCTTTGGAAAATAAAAATTGGGATGAAAAGATCATTTTTGTGGAAAAAATATGATTTTTTAATTTACGGCTCTACGTTATAACCTTCTGTGAAGCGCTTGGGGGTTAAAAGCTCTCACAACACATTTAGATCAGTTCCTTGGGGGTCTAGTTTCCAAAATGGGGTCACTTGTGGGGGGTTTCCACTGTTTAGGCACACAGGGACTCTCCAAATGCGACATGGCGTCCAATCTCAATTCCAGCCAAAAAAGTCAAATGGCGCTGCTTCCATTCCGAGCTCTGCCATGCGCCCAAATAGTGGTTTACCCCCACACATGGTATATCGGTGTACTCTGGAGAAATTGTACAACAAATATTGTGGTTCATTTTCTCCTGATACCCTTGACAAAATTTAAAAAAATTGTGTCGAAAGAAAAATTTTGGGAAAAAAAGTTAAATGTTCATTTTTTCCTTCCACATTGCTTCAATTCATGTGAAGTACCTAAAGGGTTAATAAACTTCTTGAATGTGGCTTTGAACACGTTGAGGGGTGCAGTTTTTAGAATGGTGTCACTTTTGGGTATTTTCTGTCATATTGACCCCTCAAATTCACTTCAAATGTGAGGTGGTTCCTAAAAAAATGGTTTTGTAAATTTTGTTGGAAAAATGAGAAATTGCTGGTCAACTTTTAACACTTATAACTTCGTAACAAAAAAAAATTTTGGTTCCAAAATTGTGCTGATGTAAAGTAGACATGTGGGAAATGTTATTTATTAACTAATTTTTGTGACATATCTCTCTGATTTAATGGCATAAAAATTAAAAGTTTGAAAATTGCAAAATTTTCAAAATTTTTGCCATATTTCCATTTTTTTCATAAAAAAACGCAAGTTATATTGAAGAAATTTTACCACTATCATGAAGTACAATATGTCACGAGAAAACAATCTCAGAATCGCCAAGATCCGTAGAAGCGTTCCAGAGTTATAACCTCATAAAGAGACAGTGGTCAGAATTGTAAAAATTGGCCTGGTCTTTAACCTACAAAATGGCTTGGTCATTAAGGGGTTAATACGTATTTTAAGGCACCTTTTTGTTCGGCCCACGTATAGTTTATTACATGGGCATTTCAAGATGTAAATGACCCCCTTAGATTCACACGTGATTTTAGAATTAATGTTAAACGTCATTGTTTCACTTGAATCCGTAAAACTGGACCTCTTAGTTTTATTGTGCTTGGTATGTATACAGCCATAACATTTTCTACAGGGTAGGAAACCAGTAACTTGTGGAACTGGTTGTGACTCAGTTGCACCTACATTCAATGGCTTTGTTGTGGGAGCAAGAAGAAGGCCTAGATTTTTGGCTTTCGTAAATATAAACCTAGGGTGATCTGGCAAAAGGTTGCCTATACATTTATCACCTTGAAGTAAAGCCCAGTGTTTTCTGATTATGTTCTTAAAGTTCATGTGATTCGAATGAAATTGGGTCACAATCGGTACCTGTGATATTTGTTGCTCAATATTTAATGGAGTTGGGTTTTCTCTATCTTTATAGATAGTTGTATCCCTATTGATGTTAGCAACTTCTTGCTTTGATGCATTTAATGCTGATGCGTTGTATCCCTTTGCCAAAAATTCAGCTGTCAGTCGGTCCGTTTCAGTGTTGTAATCCCTAATGTTGGTGCAATTTCGTCTAATGCGCATGAACTGGCCCCTCGGAATAGTTGTGAGCCAGATGGGAAGATGGCAACTGGATATATGGATGAAGCTGTTGGAATCAACATCCTTACGGTAGCATTTAGTGGCAATTTTGTTATTTTCTACATAGATGGGTAGATCTAGGAAATTGACACTGTTTCTGCTTATGGTTGGTGTAAATTCCAAACCATAATTGTTGTCATTAAGACTGATTATAAATGACTGGAGATCTAATGGGGAGCCGCCCCATATGAAAAAAATATCGTCAATGAAGCGGCGCCATAATATTAAGCCATCAAGCAATTTATTGTCTTGGTAAATATAATGATGTTCCCATTTACCCACATAGATGTTAGCGAAACTGGGTGCAAACCGTGTACCCATTGCGGTACCATGTATTTGGAGATAATGTTGTTGTTCATATTTGAAATAATTATGATTCAATATAAACTTGATGCTTTTTAAAATGAACTGAATCTGGGGTTCTTTATATGTATCGAGCATTTGAAGAAAAAATTCAGCCGATTCACTGCCCTTTTGAGGGTCTATTACCGTATAGAGGGATTTTATATCAAGAGTTCCCATAATATAATTTTCCTGCCATTCCATATTGTCTAAAATTTGTAATGTATGGCTAGTATCTTTCAAGTATGACGGAATAAGGGGCATACACTTCTGAAGATGAGAATCAATATAACGCGATAAATTTGCTGTTAAACAGTTTATCCCCGAAATAATTGGTCTGCCTGGAGGGTTGGTTTTGTCTTTGTGAATTTTTGGTATGTGATAAAAGATTGCCATACTGGGAAATTTATTATTGATAAATTGAAACTCCTTATTAGTAAGGATACCATTCTGCTTTCCCTCCTTGACTAATTCATTTAATTTTTTATAAAAAAAATAAAAATAGTAACAAAAACAATAGTAAAACGAAAACAACTTTAACTATTAACCGGGATTTTTTCCGGTCTACAAACGCAAAACAAAAAGAGGCAAAAGGGGTGGGAAACTCACCAAAAAGAAAATAACTGACATCTCTAATATTCAAAAAATCTTTAATTTTAGCACATATAAACTAACTCCTAATGAAGAGTCTCTGTTACGTAAAGGTCTCAAATTCGCCCCCACTTCCACGGCGAAGCCATTTAATCTTTATATCAGCATCAAAAAATTCTTACGTAACCTAGCATTGAAAAAGTACTTTTTGAAAAAACGCACAACGGACCATAATGACCAGCATTTTGCTGCTACCTTTTCCATTTCAGAACATATTCATACCAATTTGTCACTGCCATCCAATTTTAATCCTATACAAGAATATTCTAATTCTTTTAGAGCGTTTGAGTGTATGGTCACTAAGGACATCAGAAGGTTACAAAACAATAGAAAATTCAAATACACTCCTAGTAATTTGAATAGACAGGAGAAACAATCCATAATGGACCTTCAAAATAATAATCACATTATTATCCGGCCAGCGGATAAAGGCGGAAGTATAGTAGTCCTTGATAAATCTAAATACCACCAGGAATCGCTTAGACTCCTTAATGACACCATTACATATAAAAAAAATCCCATTAGATCCCACAATTGAATATACAAAAAAAAAAAAAATTAAATGAATTAGTCAAGGAGGGAAAGCAGAATGGTATCCTTACTAATAAGGAGTTTCAATTTATCAATAATAAATTTCCCAGTATGGCAATCTTTTATCACATACCAAAAATTCACAAAGACAAAACCAACCCTCCAGGCAGACCAATTATTTTGGGGATAAACTGTTTAACAGCAAATTTATCGTGTTATATTGATTCTCATCTTCAGAAGTGTATGCCCCTTATTCCGTCATACTTGAAAGATACTAGCCATACATTACACATTTTAGACAATATGGAATGGCAGGAAAATTATATTATGGGAACTCTTGATATAAAATCCTTCTATACGGTAATAGACCCTCAAAAGGGCAGTGAATCGGCTGAATTTTTTCTTCAAATGCTCGATACATATAAAGAACCCCAGATTCAGTTCATTTTAAAAAGCATCAAGTTTATATTGAATCATAATTATTTCAAATATGAACAACAACATTATCTCCAAATACATGGTACCACAATGGGTACACGGTTTGCGCCCAGTTTCGCTAACATCTATGTGGGTAAATGGGAACATCATTATATTTACCAAGACAATAAATTGTTTGATGGCTTAATATTATGGCGCCGCTTCATTGACGATATTTTTTTCATATGGGGCGGACTCCCCATTAGATCTCCAGTCATTTATAATCAGTCTTAATGACAACAATTATGGTTTGGAATTTACACCAACCATAAGCAGAAACAGTGTCAATTTCCTAGATCTAACCATCTATGTAGAAAATAACAAAATTGCCACTAAATGCTACCGTAAGGATGTTGATTCCAACAGCTTCATCCATATATCCAGTTGCCATCTTCCCATCTGGCTCACAACTATTCCGAGGGGCCAGTTCATGCGCATTAGACGAAATTGCACAAACATTAGGGATTACAACACTGAAACGGACCGACTAACAGCTGAATTTTTGGCAAAGGGATACAACGCATCAGCATTAAATGCATCAAAGCAAGAAGTTGCTAACATCAATAGGGATACAACTATCTATAAAGATAGAGAAAACCCAACTCCATTAAATATTGAGCAACAAATATCACAGGTACCGATTGTGACCCAATTTCATTCGAATCACATGAACTTTAAGAACAAAATCAGAAAACACTGGGCTTTACTTCAAGGTGATAAATGTATAGGCAACCTTTTGCCAGATCACCCTAGGTTTATATTTACGAAAGCCAAAAATCTAGGCCTTCTTCTTGCTCCCACAACAAAGCCATTGAATGTAGGTGCAACTGAGTCACAACCAGTTCCACAAGTTACTGGTTTCCTACCCTGTAGAAAATGTTATGGCTGTATGAATACCAAGCACAATAAAACTAAGAGGTCCAGTTTTACGGATTCAAGTGAAACAATGACGTTTAACATTAATTCTAAAATCATGTGTGAATCTAAGGGGGTCATTTACATCTTGAAATGCCCATGTAATAAACTATACGTGGGCCGAACAAAAAGGTGCCTTAAAATACGTATTAAGGAGCATTTGACCAATATTAAAAAAGGGTTTTCAGGTCACCCTCTATCCCGCCATTTTTTGGAAAAACACAATAAAAGGTGCACAGACATTAATTTCTATGGCATCGATTTAGTTCTCAGAAATTGTAGAGGTGGCGACTACATTAAATGTATGTCAAGGATTGAGTCCCGATGGATTTTCACTCTTGACACACTTGCTCTAAAGGGACTTAACCAAGAAATTGAGCTTTTTGCTTTTAATTCATTGAATTAACTAAAAACACAGTTTTGATCTCAATATATATATATAAAAATTGAGCTTTTTACGTTTAATTCATTAAAATAACCCAAAACATCGTTTTGATCTCAATATACATTAATGGTGCACATATATATGTACATGTCTCTTATAGAATTATTATTATTATTTTTATACATGTGCATTCTTCACTGGACCAGTCATACCACATGTACATATATACATTTTTATGGGTCCAGTTTTAATTTTATGTGGATTGGTCAAATTGTTCACATTTTATAGTACACATACACATAATTTTAATAATTTTTATTTGATTATTTTAACATTTTTACTTCACGTTCATTGCTATGACAAATGTCACTAGTTATTTTAAATGATATCAATAAAGGATGGTTTTTAATTTAATTTTTTTTACTTCATTATGCATATCACATTTATCTGAAAGTCCATAATAACTTTCATATCCCAGCATGTTTTATTCTATTTCATTATCATATATAAACAGAGTCATTAGTCCAATTATGGCAGGTCCAGCAGTTCTCTCATAACCACCACCCATTGAGGTTTAGAATGAAAGGGAGCCTCATTAGTATTTCTTTATATATAGGAGCAATTCAGTGCAGTGAGCTTTAGCTCTGATGAAGAGGGACAGTGGTCCCTAGAAACGCGTCAGCACACTTAGCCCCTGCACTTCCACGCAAGCGTAACTAATCGGTGACGTCACCTTGCTGTTCCGCCTCTTCCTGTCGCAACCACAGACGCTGCTTCGGCCGGAGCGCGCCGAGTGTTTGCCGACCTCCTCCCAGCAACGCTCCATGCGGCGCCTATCCCCGCAGCAGATCAGATCCATTCGTATGCAGTGAGTACAACGCAGAGCACAACGCTCACCAGCCTATGTTTACCAGCTTACCCGCTTCATGCGGTGACACTTCCTGCAGCAGATCAGATCTATTTACACACAGTGAGTATAACGCCTAGTATAATACTCACAAGCTATTTCTAATTGGATTCTCTGAATGAGTATACAATTATTATTTGCAGCAAAGTCTGAAGGAGTGGCTAAATTGTAAACTGGTATATACTGACACCTTATCTATACCGGTCATATTATATAATATTGCTCCATATGACGGCTCTCTATGCAACAATCTAAATCCTCATTATTGTGAGTATAGTAGCTATTTATCATCTTCATATGTTTTCTTTCTGCATTAGTATACAACCAGTAATTACTAATTATTAACATTGTATATTACAGCAAGGTTTTGAGTAGGAACACTTTTTTAATTGATTCTGGGTCCATATTTCATCTATACTAGCATATATAGCTTCCTCAAATGTACCATCATTTAATCACTGAACCCTGTGACTCATCAATCAAAGTGACACAATATTCATAACCAAACAATTTTTTCAGTAAGTACTGGCAACCAATTAGTAAGTACATTTTTACAGGATTTTCCTTATTTTGTAGCAGCCAATAGTGTTGAGCATTCCGATACCGCAAGTATCGGGTATCGGCCGATATTCGCTGTATCGGAATTCCGATACTTAGTTCCGATATTTTTCCTATATCGTATACCGGAATCGGAAGTTCCCATAATTCTTTGAGAGGCAATGTGATTTTAGTCAGCCAATGAGGAATCTTATGAAGTGTGGGCACATCCTGTAATGCTGCGGTCATCTTAACTAATGGCATGGCTGTTATTGGCTGCTGAAATGATGTCAGAATGCACTATAAAAGGCGCCGCCGCCATTTTAGCATCACTGTGCTGTGAACTCAGTTAGGGACAGAATGCTGTTCTGCTGACTTTGAGGGACAGTTAGATATTGCGATTTTGTGTACTGGGCTTTAGGCAGGCTAGTTTACCAACCGCTGTGTAAAGCTTCCTTTTGCCAGTGTTGTTTTAACAGCTCTGTGCAAGGTGTGTGTGAGAGTGCAGGTGACGCTGCAGTTTGCTCTGCATGCAACGCTGTCTGTAGGCATCTGCACGTGTCACTCACAGACTCTTTTTTTTTTCTTCAGTGTAATTCTTGCTGCTCCATGCAATTTAACTATTAGTGTGACGCGCTTCCATCCGTATACAATACATTGGTTGCAAACACTATAGAAGTAGACAAAGGAGTAGCCTTTCACAGATTGTGAACAGTTGTGTTTCAGTGTTCACTTCAGTCTGTGTTTTTTATTTTTTGAGTGCACATCACGCTCCAGTTACTTGTTCAAGCACTGCTGCTTGTACTCTGCTGAGCGTGTCTCAGTGCCTCATCCTTTTCATTTTTCTCCAATTGGTGCTGCTCCATTATATTTGAAAAAAATCTAATCTATTAGTGTGACGCGCTTCCATCCGTATACAATACATTGGTTGCAAACACTATAGAAGTAGACAAAGGAGTAGCCTTTCACAGATTGTGAACAGTTGTGTTTCAGTGTTCACTTCAGTCTGTTTTTTATTTTTTGAGTGCACATCACGCTCCAGTTACTTGTTCAAGCACTGCTACTTGTACTCTGCTGAGCGTGTCTCAGTGCCTCATCCTTTTCATTTTTCTCCAATTGGTGCTGCTCCATTATATTTGAAAAAAATTGAATCTATTAGTGTGACGCGCTTCCATCCGTATCCAATACATTGGTTGCAAATACTATAGAAGTAGACAAAGGAGTAGCCTTTCACAGATTGTGAACAGTTGTGTTTCAGTGTTCACTTCAGTCTGTGTTTTTTATTTTTTGAGTGCACATCACGCTCCAGTTACTTGTTCAAGCACTGCTGCTTGTACTCTGCTGAGCGTGTCTCAGTGTCTCATCCTTTTCATTTTTCTCCAATTGGTGCTGCTCCATTATATTTGAAAAAAATCTAATCTATTAGTGTGACGCGCTTCCATCCGTATCCAATACATTGGTTGCAAACACTATAGAAGTAGACAAAGGAGTAGCCTTTCACAGATTGTGAACAGTTGTGTTTCAGTGTTCACTTCAGTCTGTGTTTTTTATTTTTTGAGTGCACATCACGCTCCAGTTACTTGTTCAAGCACTGCTGCTTGTACTCTGCTGAGCGTGTCTCAGTGCTCATCCTTTTCATTTTTCTCCAATTGGTGCTGCTCCATTATATTTGAAAAAAATCTAATCTATTAGTGTGACGCGCTTCATCCGTATCCAATACATTGGTTGCAAACACTATAGAAGTAGACAAAGGAGTAGCCTTTCACAGATTGTGAACAGTTGTGTTCAGTGTTCACTCGTCGTGTTTATTTTTGAGTGCATCACGCTCAGTTACTTCAGCACTGCGCTTGTACTTGCTGAGCGTGTCTCATGCTCATCCTTTCATTTTCTCATGGTGCTGCTCCATTATATTTGAAAAAAATCTAATCTATTAGTGTGACGCGCTTCCATCCGTATACAATACATTGGTTGCAAACACTATAGAAGTACAGAAAGGAGCCTTTCACAGATAGTGAACAGTTGTCTGCAGTGTTCACTGCAGTCTCTGAGGAATAACCACACTTAGGCCGTTTTCTGACTTTCTTTATCAATCTACCAAGATGAAGAAGGCAGGGAGTAAGGCACGTGGTCGTGGCCGTGGAGTTTCAGCAGGGAGAGGACGTGGGGATTCTGTGGCTGCTGCCGCACCCAGTGACACAGCATCCACCAGTTTTCCCCGTGAGCGTTCCTTTATGCGCACTTTTGTAGGAGCTCAGCGTACCCCCCTGCTGCGGGAAGAACAAATTGAAGCCGTTGTTGGTTGGATGGCAGCCAATGCATCGACTTCAATTCCTTCCACCTCCTCTCAGGACCACAGCACTGTTGAACAACCATCTGTCTCTTCACCGCCTGCCAAATTGCCCAGGCAGTCAGAGAGTTCTGAACTGGAGCCAGCTGAGTCTCTGCTTCTGTTTTCAGAATCTGTTGGCTTGCAAACAGGGGCCCAGCCAAGCAGCATTCTGGAATGTGAAGAAGAGGCAGTATGCAATGATGCGCAACAGCTGTGTCTCTCTGAATGTGAAGAGGCGGGTGAGCCAGTGCCGATGGTCAGCACACTGCAGAACGCATCTGATGATGATGAGACTCAGGTGCCATTTTCTGTTGAGCATGGTGCTGGCCAGACCACCCAACAGCAGCAGGTGTTGGAAGAGGGTAGTGGAGATGATGAGGTCCAAGACCCAACATGGCGTGAGGAACAGGAAGGTGGTGGTAGCAGCTCTGAGGAAGAGATTGCCCCAACTGTCCAAACAGTAGGGAGAGGTAGGCTGCAGACTCGGTTGCCTGTAGCCTCCAGTTTGGCACCCGTTCGTAGCAGTTCTCTTCCAACAGCCAAAACGGGCGCTCCCAGGACTTGCACTGCGTGGCCCTTTTTTGACACACTTGCAGATGATATTTGCTATATCAAATGCAAGCTGTGTAATCAAAAAGTAAAAAGAGGTAAAAATGTCAGTAACCTTAATACCACAAATATGTGGAAACATGTGCGGTCAAAGCACGTGGTTGAGTTCCAAAGACACACTGGAGATGTAGGCCAACCTACAGCAGCACCTACATCTTCAGCTCGTGTTGGAGCCTCTTCCTCCAGCTCACACACAGCTGGTTCGGCTTCCTCACAGGATCGCCATGGAAGAACCTCTGTCACTGTTGTCCAGAGACCCAGTGTTATTCCACCCAAAGCTGCAAGTTCCCTGTCATCCTCACACTCCCAGGCCACAAAACAGCCATCGGTACCACAGGCATGGGATAAAAGACGGCCATACTCGGCAAACCATCCACGAGCACAGGCTCTGAATGCTGGCATTGCAAAACTCCTGTCCCTTGAAATGCTGTCATTCAGGCTGGTGGAGACTGACAGTTTCCGTAACTTAATGGCATTGGCAGTCCCACAATACAATGTGCCCAGCCGATCTTATTTCAGCAGGCAAGCCGTCCCTGCTCTGCAAAAGCATGTTGAGGGAAAAATTAAACATGCGCTACTAAACGCCGTCAGTAGCAAGGTCCACCTGACCACCGATGCGTGGACCAGTACCCATGGCCAGGGACGATACCTTTCCCTCACTGCCCATTGGGTCAATGTTGTGGAGCCGGGTACAGATCTTGCGAGTGGCGCTGTACGTGTTCTGCCAACTCCAAGGATTGCAGGAATCAAGTCTGTCCACATTGACTCCTCCTCCTACTCCAGTTCCTCAGAATCATCGCTGCAGGAGCCGTCACGGTCTACCTCCACATGGACCCGTGAACGATTACCTAATGCGACCGATATGAGCACAGCCGTGGCCAAACGTCAACAGGCCGTCCTGAAATTAATTTCCATGGGGAATCGAAGCCACACAGCGCAGGAGCTCTGGAATGCCATCAAGCAGGAGAGCGACGTGTGGTTTTTGCCAGCGAATCTCCAGCCAGGCTTGGTAGTGTGTGACAATGGCCGAAATCTGGTGGCAGCTCTGGGCCTTGGCAACCTCACTCACATACCATGTCTGGCACATGTGCTCAACTTGGTCGTGCAGAGTTTTTAGAGGGACTATCCGGATCTTGATGCACTGCTGCACAAGGTCCGCCTAGAGTGCGCTCACTTGCGACGTTCCAGCATGGCCAGATCGCGCATTGCAGCTCTGCAACGCAGATTTCGCCTTCCTGAACATCGCATCATATGTGACGTACCCACCAGGTGGAATTCCACGTTACATATGTTGGAGCGGTTGTGTGAGCAGCAGCCAGCAGTAATGGAGTATCAGCTGCATCAGGCGCAATCAACTCACAATTTGCGCCGTTCACACTTCACCACTACTGAGTGGGCCTCTATGAAGGACATCTGCCACGTTTTGCGTGCGTTTGATGAGTCAACACAGATGGCGAGTGCAGATGATGCACTAGTCAGCCTGACTGTCCCCCTTATCTGCCTGCTTCAAAAAACACTGCAAGCACTAAGGGATGAGGTTTTGGAAGAGGTGGAGGATGAGGAGGCACAAATTCCATCACCTTCTGGACAGTCAGCGCAACGTGGTTCCTCACAAAGGGCTGGACAGGGCTCACTTTGTGAGGAGGATGAGGAGGAGTCAATGGAGGAGGAAGACATCGCTTCAGAGGGAGGTACACAACGCTCTAGTCAGTATGTAGAGCGAGGGTGGGGTGATGCAGAGCAGGCAGAGATGACGCCTCTTGCAGGGTACAGCGTTTGTTGGCCAGTTGGGAGTCTGCAGCACATGGTTGATTTCATGCTGCAGTGCTGAGAAACGACCGCCGCATCGCCCACATTCTCACCACGTCTGATTATTGGGTGTACACCCTCCTAGACCCTCGCTACCGGGACAACTTACAAAGCCTCATCACACCGTTGAACCGGGAGCGTAAAATGCGGGAGTACCAAGACACACTGGTGCAATCCATAATGTTCTCCATTCCAGCCGAGAGCACTGCTGCTGCTACTGCTTTAAAAAGCAGCTCTGTGCGTCGAGGCAGTGGAGACAGCTCTGCAACAAGAGGGAGCACAAGCAGCGCCTCTGCACAGGGCAAGACCAGTATGTTCCAAATGTTGCGAAGTTTTGTGGCAGCGCCACAAATGTCTACACCATCCGAGACGGCTCCAGTCAGCAGGAGGCAACGTTTCCGTAAGATGGTGACAGACTACATGTCTTTCCCTCTCAGTGTACTCCCAGATGGCTCTTCCCCATTCAAGTTTTGGGTCTCTAAGCTGGATACATGGCCAGAGCTTAGCCAGTATGCATTGGAGGTGCTGGCTTGCCCTGCTGCCAGTGTATTATCGGAGCGCGTCTTTAGTGCTGCAGGTGGTGTACTAACAGACCGTCGCATGCGACTATCCTCCGATAATGTAGACCGGCTTACTTTTCTTAAAATGAACAAGGCATGGATCTCGCCAGAATTTGTCTGTCCGTTTTCAGATTAAATAACTGGTTCGCAACGTTATCCATGTCTCCTGTTATGTTCATCTTTCTACCACCTGAACTCTACTCCCTGGGCTACAACACTGGCAGTTGCTGCTCAGAAGTGTCGTGTCCACAGACCAATACACAAGCTATAGTGTTACTGGGGTTCAGTAATGTCAGCTGTTCCCCTGCTGTGTGAACGGCAAAAAGTCATGCTGCCTCCACCCTGTTGTCTTCTCATCCCTGGGCTTCAACACCGCCAGTTGTTGCTCGGAAGTGTCATTGGCACGGGTACTCACTCCTGCCCAGACTGGTTACAGCACGCCATCTGTTTCCTGTCAGTGTAAACGTCACTTAGCCTCCAATAAGTTGTCCTGTCGTGTTGCGGTCGGGTTAGCCGACTCTATGGTGCTTGGAGTTTAGGTGCTTCCTATGTGTGCTGCGGGATATGCAAAGAAAGGCTGTTTCCGTTGTGACAATAGGACAATCACCCACTGTAGTACTGTGGGATTCGGTAACTGCGGCCGGCTCGCGGCCTGTCAACTTAAATTTCCATGGGTACCTTCTGCTACCCGTCCGGGTTCCAGTACCGTCAGCTGGTTCTCCGCAGTGCCTTTGGCCTAGGTGCCTCCATCTCGGTATCCGAGTTCCAGCAACGTCTGCTGGTCCTTGGTAGTGCTTTGGAGCACAGGTACCTCCTGCTTAGTAACCGTGTCCCAGTAACGTCAGCTGGTCCTCGGATGTGCCATTGCCTCTTTTCCTTCTGCTGCCCCTCCGGGTTCCAGCACAGTCAGCTGGTCCTCGTTACTTGCATTGGCTCTTGTACCTTCTGCTACCCGTCCGGGTTCCAGTACCATCAACTGGTTCTCCGCAGTGCCTTTGGCCTAGGTGCCTCCATCTCGGTATCCGAGTTCCTGCAACGTCTGCTGGTCCTTGGTAGTGCTTTGGAGCACAGGTACCTCCTGCTTAGTAACCGTGTCCCAGTAACATCAGCTGGTACAAGGTTGTGCTACAAATACAAGATACAGAACAAGAGACACAAGAACAATAAGCAGAAGATCTAAAAGCAGAAGAACATGAAGTATAAGACCAAAATGAAGAGCAAAATATATGCTCTAAATTATAAGCAGAAGAAGACTAAGCAGTGTATGGAGGTGAGTCCGTTCCTCCTCGTGGTGCCCCTGGAAAATGCCTGCTGCTGCAGGCTAAACTGAACACGGACAAATACTGTTGTAATTTAAATCTTTTGTGACAGCAAGAACGGAAGAATGAAAAATTCATACTTTGACGGATTACAAGTACAGGATTCTCTGTCACAAATAAGAATATGATGAAGAAGATGAAGTACAATATGAATAAGAATAATAGTTTAATAAGAAGAATATGAGTAATGTTAACAAAAAGATGAATAGCAAGAAGTTTAAGAAGAAGATAAAGAAGGTGAAGATGAAGAATAATTTGATGAAAAAGATGATGCTGCTGAAGATTATGAAGGAGAAAGTGTGTCAAAGTTAAAAAGGTGAAGAGCATGGAAGTTGTGAAATATACATATTTGCCAAAATAGAAAAAACGTGAACAACATTGTCAATTTCTTCGTCAATCCGAACATCTTTAAAAAAAAAATATTTATGCTATTCCATTTGATTGGGTTAAACATCTATGCCTTTAATGTCTCCTCAACCTTCCCCAATACATTCTACATTACTCTTTGTTGTTTTCCTTCATGTACAATTAACCAACAAGGCAAGAATGGTTTTTTTTAATTCCGATATTTTGTTCCCATAGACTTACATTGGATTTCCGGTATCGGGTATCGCCGATATTTTTTGTGTATCGGCGATACCATTCCGATTCCGATACTTTTGGATATCGGAAAGTATCGCTCAACTCTAGCAGCCAATAATTTACCGGCTGTCTTATATTTTTTTCAGTACACACGTGAAGAGACCATTCCTCAAACAACTTTTCCTAGGACCCTGGCTATTTACAGTGAGTCCAACACTTTGCAATATTGTCTCATATAATCATATTATTGGGTACTCTTTGTTCTAGCGCGGTGTTTATTTATTCACTTTATATCTCTATTTTTGGTAGGCTAACACAGAGCCCACTTTTAAATTACCAGCTGCTTTCAAAGTACCAGTCTCATAATTAATTACCGCACACACATATATATTTTTTCTTTTATTTCTTCTTTCTCTTTTTTGTTCCATTTGAGGTGTAGCGCCAGTGTTCGTTTATTTATTGTTTAATATCTACTTAAAATATGTTGAAATGCTGAATATCTTTCTCGCTCTCTCGTATATATATATTGTGTATATATCCATATATATATATATTTTATATATATATATATATATATATATATATATATATACACATACTGTATACAGTGGAGAAAAAGTTTTGGTGTTATCATTCATAGTCTGATAAAAAAGGCAAAATATATTATATATATATATATATATATATATAATATATATACACTGCTCAAAAAATAAAGGGAACACTCAAATAACACATCCTAGATCTGAATGAATAAAATGTTCTCATTGAAAACTTTGTTTTGTACAAAGTTGAATGTGCTGACAATAAAATCACACAAAAATCATCAATGGAAATCAAATTTATTGACCAATGGAGGCCTGGATTTGGAGTCACACACAAAATTAAAGTGGAATGTAATGTCCTTAAATCAAGTCAAAATGATGCTCAGTAGTGTGTGTGGCTTCAACGTGCCTGTATTACCTCCCTGTGCCTGTATGACCTCCCTACAATGCCTGGGCATGCTCCTGATGAGGCGGCGGATGGTCTCCTGAGGGATCTCCTCCAAGACCTGGACTAAAGCATCTGCCAACTCCTGGACAGTCTGTTGTGCAACGTGACGTTGGTGGATGGAGCGAGACATGATGTCCCAAATGTGCTCAATCGGATTCAGGTCTGGGGAACCGGCGGGCCAGTCCATAGCTTCAATGCCTTCATCTTACAGGAACTGCTGACACACTCCAGCCACATGAGGTCTGGCATTGTCCTGCATTAGGAGGAACCCAGGGCCAACCGCACCAGCATATGGTCTCACAAGGGGTCTGAGGATCTCATCTCGGTACCTAATGGCAGTCAGGCTACCTCTGGCAAGCACATGGAGGGCTGTGCGCCATCCAAAGAAATGCCACCCCACACCATTAGTGACCCACTGCCAAAAGAGTGATGCTGAAAGATGTTGCAGGCAGCAGATCGCTCTCCACGGCATCTCCTGACTCTGTCACGTTTGTCACATGTGCTCAGTGTGAACCTATATTAAGAGACAAATAATCTCAGATGATATGTAGCAGTGCTAGTGCACATATACTCAGAAAAAAGCATCAAGTATAATGAGCCTTCCACCACAAAGAAGGTATGAGGGGAGAAAAAAATCGCATAAAAAACTATACTCGCGCTATAATATGAGCATGTTTACATTGCTGATTATCCCTTACCTTAATATAGGTGGAAATAGTAGGGGAGCGGAGGTGTAGATATTAGAAGTGCAGATCAAGTACCAGGTTAGAATGCGCTTTATTCTCAGAATACTTCAGGAAGCTAGAAGAAAATAAATACTTAAAAAGAATACATCTTAAAGAGTAATATTAAAATACGCTAAAAACAAGAACAAAGATGAAAAGACCCTGAACAAAATCCTAAGATAAGGAGAAAGCCATTCCAAAGTAGGAGTAGCTGAAAAAAATATATAGCTACCTGAAACAGATAGCTGTTCCACCGCTAACTTATAATACTCCAAAATGAATAAAAGCACAGAAAAAAGCTGAAAAAAATGAAACATAAGGTGCTTATGTGCAAAAAAGGAGGGGGATATCATAAATGTGCTGATTTGAAACACAGTAAATGACTATTCTTATACACAGAAAAAAAGTGCACTAGTGCTAGTGGTTAAATATAAGAGCGGCTCACGCTGCCCTGCAGTTAGGAATAGGGCAAAAGACAACTACCTTATATATAGTATGATTATGCACTGCTGTCTAGTATATATCTGTGAGAGGACAAGAATAAAACCATAATATATTCATTCACTTGAAAGGATGTGACAGTGATGGCTGCTGGTATTGGATAGCAGTACGTGCTGGCGTTTTGCTGGATTTGGCTCTTCTGTCACACCGTACATCGCTCCTGGTCACCACGTGACCACTCCGTGCCACGTGACCCGAAGTTACGAGCTCCATCGGCGTCCATTGCGGCCTTCGCCACACACCTACTTGCAGCAGCCAGCGCTTGATTCCTGGGTATACCAGAGACACGCTACCGGCCGGGGCTAATCTCTGGATCCCACTCCTTGCTGCGAAGACCATCTGGATTCGGCACTACTACCCCCATTTTTTATCAGATAAGTACTGTCGATTATATCCTCACTGTTTGCCTGTAATAGGCAACACTGTACCACTACGTTTTCTCACAAAAAACGCCAGCACGTACTGCTATCCAATACCAGCAGCCATCACTGTCACATCCTATCAAGTGAAAGAATATATTATGTGTTTATTCTTGTCCTCTCACAGATATATACTAGACAGCAGTGCATAATCATACTATATATATAGGTAGTTGTCTTTTGCCCTATTCCTAGCTGCAGGGCAGCGTGAGCCGCTCTTATATTTAACCACTAGCACTAGTGCACTTTTTTTCTGTGTATAAGAATAGTCATTTACTGTGTTTCAAATCAGCACATTTATGATATCCCCCTCCTTTTTTGCACATAAGCACCTTATGTTTCATTTTTTCAGCTTTTTTCTGTGCTTTTATCCATTTTGGAGTAATATAAGTTAGCGGTGGAACAGCTATCTGTTTCAGGTAGCTATATATTTTTTTCAGCTACTCCTACTTTGGAATGGCTTTCTCCTTATCTTAGGATTTCGTTCAGGGTCTTTTCATCTTTGTTCTTGTTTTTAGCGTATTTTAATATTACTCTTTAAGATGTATTCTTTTTAAGTGTTTATTTTCTTTTTGCTTCCTGAAGTATTCTGAGAATAAGGCGCATTCTAACCTGGTACTTGATCTGCACTTCCAATATCTACATCTCCGCTCCCCTACTATATCCACCTATATTAAGGTAAGGGATAATCAGCAATGTAAACATGCTCATATTATAGCGCGAGTATAGTTTTTTATGCTATATTAAGAGACTCAGTACTCAACTTAAGTGATCAGCTATTTTAGTGTTGTCCACACTAGTAGTAAGCAAAACATTTCGGTCTTACATCAGACCAGAATAAAGTAAGGTTATTAGGTCAGGTGGACCAATAATCTTGGTTGAATATCACTAGATCATTAAACACTCCGTGACATGAAAAAGTAGGGCAAGGGTTGTCAGACCTGTGCACATATAGGGTTAAGTGCGCCGTGCTTCAGTGGCATGTGCAGACGCGGTGTTCACCGCTGGCTGTGCGGCCCTCCAAAGAAATGCCACCCCACACCATTACTGACCCACTGCCAAACCAATGATGCTGAAAGATGTTTCAGGCAGCAGATCGTTCTCCACTGCATCTCCTGACTTTGTCACGTCTGTCACATGTGCTCAGTGTGAACTGTTGTGAACACTTTTAATTTGACTTCTGAGTTTGGGCTCCCTCTGATGGGTGATGCTGGTAGTGAAGCTAATAAACTACAAAAACATGGCACTCAAAGAGCTAATATGAATGTAGGTGCACAAGTAGGGTCTCCAGCCCAAATAGTAGAATCAAAGCAAAACTTGGCACTCAAATGTTGAATAACGGACCAAAAAGAAGGTAATAGTTGCTGTGGTTTTTCTTTTTTATTTGCATCCGTGAAAGATAAAAGTGATGTACATGACAGATGAACGTTTTCGGCTATATAACATCAGCCTTCCTCAGACAATATGTACAATTTTTGCACTGAAATATATCAAGACAACACAAAAAGACATTGTGAGTACACACAAAAAAAGATACAAAAATAGATGCAAAAAATTGAAAGCAACAGATGTAACATAATAGAAACATAATGGTTATAATTAGACATGTCAAAAATTGTGGAATCTCACATGGCTCGTTTATCCAGAGGTGCTCAGTGAACGTTTGAGAAGGTTTCGTTAAGGACATACTTTGTAATATCACAAAAGACTAAAGAAAGTAAATAGATGTGAGCCAAATACCGAAAAAGGATATAGAGATCACCTAATCAGAGTGTTGTGATCTATTCAATCGTGTAATATATACGGAGAGCAATACCTGTAATGGAATAGCAGTATTTAATATGCAGTGATAAATATAAGCCCAAGTAAAAAAGAGGAAGGAATAATATACAAGGGGAAACTGCCAAACGAACAAGGAACATAGGGTGACAAAGGAAGAAAAAAAGAGACAAGAGAAAGGAAAGAAAAAGATAGGAAAATGAAAGGGGAAAAAAAGGAATACCTTTGACAAAACGGATGTGGTAAAATAAAATAAACCACAGGAGGTGAGAAACTGTAAAAAAATACAAGAAACAGTAAAAGAGTGCAGCTGTAATGCCTAAAAAGTATAAAAGTAAAAAGTAATGAGTATAGCTGTGTACTATATGTAGAAAGTAATACCTTGGAAGTGGCATCCAATGATTGGGGACAGAGCGCTGGTAGCAAAAGCTAATAGAATTAAAGCGCTGTAGGAGAGCAAATATAAATATTCATGTAGAAACTACAAAAGAGGTACACAGAGAAATTGCCATAAAAAAACTGCCAAAGGAAGAGTATTACCTGTGTGGAGATACTCTGTATCCTACCAAAAAGAGGACTGAAAAAATGGAAAGAAAAGGAAAGCAGCATGAATGAAAATAAGCTAACAGAGTGTACTATGGAGAAAGTGCACATAGAGGGTTAAATACCTGGGGGAGGCGGCCAAACTGGGACAAAGAGACAGGCGCTAGTGGCTACAATAGTAGCAATGGAAGAGCGCTGTAGAGAGAACAACATTGTCAAAGGCAGGCGATAATGAGAGCGCAAATAAGAGCGTCCCACAGAATTGTGGGAGATTTACCTGGTGAAGCTTGCAGGGGCTGGGTGGCCGTCTGGAGGTAGGACACTGTGTGCGCCCTACTTCCGGGTTTAAGAAGGCCCCAGGCGCCGCGTCATAGTGACGCGGAATCATGTGACGCCTGCGCAATAGCTGGGCTAGAGCACAAGCCCTCCTGGAGAGGGGAGAACAACAGAAAGCGCGTCATCGTGACGCGAACAAAGGGGGCGCATGCGCACTGGGATGATTGAGAGAAAAGGGGACTGTAGCGTCATATGACGCTGTGGGATGAGTGGACTGCGGTAAGACAGAATGGAACAACATAAACAACACATGGTGTACAACAAAGGGAAAAATTGGAGAAGACAAAATAAGGGGAGCAAATATATGGAATGGGGACATTAAAGGAATGAGAAAAACATAGGGGAAATGGGAGAAAAACAGGGGAAGGCAGAAAAAAAGGCAAAATTTTTTGAAAAGGAAAGGGAAATAAAACATGGAACAGGAGGGGGAAAGAAAAAGAAGGGGGAATATAAAAAGGGAAAGCACAAAGGGTATAGGAAAACATGGTGTGACCATACAATACCATAGTGGAGGAAAAGCAGAGTGCGTGAAACCAATATGGGATCAGCGATTCTAGGGCGTAGAAAATACAGACAATTATTCAATTGATAAAGTGTACAAATCATGAACAAATGTTACATAAGATATATAGTTGTTTATGTTGTTCCATTCTGTCTTACCGCAGTCCACTCATCCCACAGCGTCATATGACGCTACAGTCCCCTTTTCTCTCAATCATCCCAGTGCGCATGCGCCCCCTTTGTTCGCGTCACGATGACGCGCTTTCTGTTGTTCTCCCCTCTCCAGGAGGGCTTGTGCTCTAGCCCAGCTATTGCGCAGGCGTCACATGATTCCACGTCACTATGACGCGGCGCCTGTGGCCTTCTTAAACCCAGAAGTAGGGCGCACACAGTGTCCTACCTCCAGACGGCCACACCAGCCCCTGCAAGCTTCACCAGGTAAATCTCCCACAATCTCTGTGGGACGCTCTTATTTGCGCTCTCATTATCGCCTGCCTTTGACAATTTTGTTCTCTCTACAGCGCTCTTCCATTGCTACTATTGTAGCCACTAGCGCCTGTCTCTTTGTCCCAGTTTGGCCGCCTCCCCCAGTATTTAACCCTCTATGTGCACTTTCTCCATAGTACACTCTGTTAGCTTATTTTCATTCATGCTGCTTTCCTTTTCTTTCCATTTTTTCAGTCCTCTTTTTGGTAGGATACAGAGTATCTCCACACAGGTAATACTCTTCCTTTGGCAGTTTTTTTATGGCAATTTCTCTGTGTACCTCTTTTGTAGTTTCTACATGAATATTTATATTTGCTCTCCTACAGTGCTTTAATTCTATTAGCTTTTGCTACCAGCGCTCTGTCCCCAATCATTGGATGCCACTTCCAAGGTATTACTTTCTACATATAGTACACAGCTATACTCATTACTTTTTACTTTTATACTTTTTAGGCATTACAGCTGCACTCTTTTACTGTTTCTTGTATTTTTTTACAGTTTCTCACCTCCTGTGGTTTATTTTATTTTACCACATCCGTTTTGTCAAAGGTATTCCTTTTTTTCCCCTTTCATTTTCCTATCTTTTTCTTTCCTTTCTCTTGTCTCTTTTTTTCTTCCTTTGTCGCCCTATGTTCCTTGTTCGTTTGGCAGTTTCCCCTTGTATATTATTCCTTCCTCTTTTTTACTTGGGCTTATATTTATCACTGCATATTAAATACTGCTATTCCATTACAGGTATTGCTCTCCGTATATATTACACGATTGAATAGATCACAACACTCTGATTAGGTGATCTCTATATCCTTTTTCGGTATTTGGCTCACATCTATTTACTTTCTTTAGTCTTTTGTGATATTACAAAGTATGTCCTTAACGAAACCTTCTCAAAAGTTCACTGAGCACCTCTGGATAAACGAGCCGTGTGAGATTCCACAATTTTTGACATGTCTAATTATAACCATTATGTTTCTACTATGTTACATCTGTTGCTTTCAATTTTTTGCATCTATTTTTGTATCTTTTTTTGTGTGTACTCACAATGTCTTTTTGTGTTGTCTTGATATATTTCAGTGCAAAAATTGTACATATTGTCTGAGGAAGGCTGATGTTATATAGCCGAAAACGTTCATCTGTCATGTACATCACTTTTATCTTTCACGGATGCAAATAAAAAAGAAAAACCACAGCAACTATTACCTTCTTTTTGGTCCGTTATTCAACATTTGAGTGCCAAGTTTTGTTTTGATTCTACTATTTGGGCTGGAGACCCTACTTGTGCACCTACATTCATATTAGCTCTTTGAGTGCCATGTTTTTGTAGTTTATTGACTTTTCCGCACATGTGCACCATTGATCATGTCTAGCGAAACTTTTTGCTACAACGATTCTGAAACGGCGAAGATTCTCTCTAGAGTCACTGCTTCCAGTAATTTTCTACAAGTCCCTACACAAGAAATTAAGAACCGTGATTTTGAACGGGAAACTGGAAAAGCTATCAACTCTGAGTTACACATCATTACATTAGCCGAATACCTGAAAGTACATAGGATCCCCAGTACCAAATGATAGAAATAGTCTTTTACACTTCAACAGTTGTCATCCTCTTGCCATGAAAAACTCCATACCCATTTCACAGTTTGGTAGAGTAAACAGAATTGTGTCTAACGAAACAACCAAAAAGAGCAGAATGCAGGAGATGGAGACCAAATTTCTTCATAGGGGATATCCTCCATCGAATACTAGATAAGGCAAAACAGCACAGGACCAGGGATACTGGTCAGTTAGACACCAAAAGGGTTCCATTCATAACTACATATCACCCTTTTTCCAACCTCATCTTATCTTCCATAAGAAAACATTGGAATATTCTCACCAAAAGTTATCCCAATATCACTGAATTCCAGGTCCCATTCTTAAGCTGTTACCGCCGTCCCCACAACCTCAGGGACAAATTGGTGAAGGCAGATGTGGTTCTAGCCATATTGTCTCTAGACAGACATTTTTGCGGACACAATGACAGGGTACATTCCCTTGCCTTCACTGTTTACAGTGCAACAACATACTTAAGGGCCCCGTAGCATATCATCCACAAACGGGTCAAGGCTTTCCTATTAAGGGATTCTTTACCTGCGAATCCTCTTATGTCATCTACCTAATTAAATGTCCATGTGGACTTGCTTACATTGGGGAGACTACGCAACCCATCCGTGACAGAATTTCACAGCACAAGTCCAACATACGCTGTCACAAAACACACCTTCCTCTCCCTCATCATTTCCATGAGTGTAATCATACTATTGCCCAACTCAAATTTCAGGTTTTAGAGCATATTGATGTTTACAGGAGAGGACTCAATAGGGTTAAAATGCTTAAGAAACGTGAAGCCTTTTGGATCTTCACTTTTCAAACTTTGGAACCGAGAGGCCTGAACAGGGACTACGATGTCTCAGCTTTTCTTTAGGTTGCCTATATATCTTATGTAACATTTGTTCATGATTTGTACACTTTATCAATTGAATAATTGTCTGTATTTTCTACGCCCTAGAATCGCTGATCCCATATTGGTTTCACGCACTCTGCTTTTCCTCCACTATGGTATTGTATGGTCACACCATGTTTTCCTATACCCTCTGTGCTTTCCCTTTTTATATTCCCCCTTCTTTTTCTTTCCCCCTCCTGTTCCATGTTTTATTTCCCTTTCCTTTTCAAAAAATTTTGCCTTTTTTTCTGCCTTCCCCTGTTTTTCTCCCGTTTCCCCTATAATTTTCTCATTCCTTTAATGTCCCCATTCCATATATTTGCTCCCTTATTTTGTCTTCTCCAATTTCTCCCTTTGTTGTACACCATGTGTTGTTTATGTTGTTCCATTCTGTCTTACCGCAGTCCACTCATCCCACAGCGTCATATGACGCTACAGTCCCCTATTCTCTCAATCATCCCAGTGCGCATGCGCCCCCCTTGTTCGTGTCACGATGACGCGCTTTCTGTTGTTCTCCCCTCTCCAGGAGGGCTTGTGCTCTAGCCCAGCTATTGCGCAGGCGTCACATGATTCCGCGTCACTATGACGCGGCGCCTGGGGCCTTCTTAAACCCGGAAGTAGGGCGCACACAGCGTCCTACCTCCAGACGGCCACACCAGCCCCTGCAAGCTTCACCAGGTAAATCTCCCACAATCTCTGTGGGACGCTCTTATTTGCGCTCTCATTATCGCCTGCCTTTGACAATTTTGTTCTCTCTACAGCGCTCTTCCATTGCTACTATTGTAGCCACTAGCGCCTGTCTCTTTGTCCCAGTTTGGCCGCCTCCCCCCAGGTATTTAACCCTCTATGTGCACTTTCTCCATAGTACACTCTGTTAGCTTATTTTCATTCATGCTGCTTTCCTTTTCTTTCCATTTTTTCAGTCCTCTTTTTGGTAGGATACAGAATATCTCCACACAGGTAATACTCTTCCTTTGGCAGTTTTTTTATGGCAATTTCTCTGTGTACCTCTTTTGTAGTTTCTACATGAATATTTATATTTGCTCTCCTACAGCGCTTTAATTCTATTAGCTTTTGCTACCAGCGCTCTGTCCCCAATCATTGGATGCCACTTCCAAGGTATTACTTTCTACATATAGTACACAGCTATACTCATTACTTTTTACTTTTATACTTTTTAGGCATTACAGCTGCACTCTTTTACTGTTTCTTGTATTTTTTTACAGTTTCTCACCTCCTGTGGTTTATTTTATTTTACCACATCCGTTTTGTCAAAGGTATTCCTTTTTTTCCCCTTTCATTTTCCTATCTTTTTCTTTCCTTTCTCTTGTCTCTTTTTTTCTTCCTTTGTCGCCCTATGTTCCTTGTTCGTTTGGCAGTTTCCCCTTGTATATTATTCCTTCCTCTTTTTTACTTGGGCTTATATTTATCACTGCATATTAAATACTGCTATTCCATTACAGGTATTGCTCTCCGTATATATTACACGATTGAATAGATCACAACACTCTGATTAGGTGATCTCTATATCCTTTTTCGGTATTTGGCTCACATCTATTTACTTTCTTTAGTCTTTTGTGATATTACAAAGTATGTCCTTAACGAAACCTTCTCAAAAGTTCACTGAGCACCTCTGGATAAACGAGCCATGTGAGATTCCACAATTTTTGACATGTCTAATTATAACCATTATGTTTCTATTATGTTACATCTGTTGCTTTCAATTTTTTGCATCTATTTTTGTATCTTTTTTTGTGTGTACTCACAATGTCTTTTTGTGTTGTCTTGATATATTTCAGTGCAAAAATTGTACATATTGTCTGAGGAAGGCTGATGTTATATAGCCGAAAACGTTCATCTGTCATGTACATCACTTTTATCTTTCACGGATGCAAATAAAAAAGAAAAACCACAGCAACTATTACCTTCTTTTTGGTCCGTTATTCAACATTTGAGTGCCAAGTTTTGTTTTGATTCTGCTGGTAGTGAAGCTGTCCTGGCTAACAGAGGTCTTCCACCTGACGGGGATGATTGGTAGTCAGGTGTTGCTGACTGGGGAGATTTAAGTGAGCAGCCTTCCCAGGATTCTTGCCGGTGATTATCTTTCTTCCTGAGCCATTTGGAAGACTGCTTGCTCCCAGCTGTGTCTTGCAACTTTCAGATAAGTTATTTTGCTGTTTATTTCTGTGGCATTTGTTTACCCTTTTGCCTTGCTCAGTTTTCTGTCTTGTTGGAGTCAGTTCAGCCAGGTCCCCTGCGGGGCCTGTGCAGGACTCTGTTCTCATTTGCCACAGCTTACGCATTTCTAGTTCCCTGTTATTTCAGTATCTGTTGTTTGCAGGGAATTTACACCAGAGTTCTGATCTAGTGGGGGAGAGGTCATGATGCCTCAGTATTTTTGTATATCAGACATGTTGGAATTTTTCTTAGAGTTTTTGCTGGATTGCAGACAGTATCTTTCCTGTCCTGTTCTATCTAGACAGTTTGGGCCCCAGCATTTGCTTACACTATTTTCTGTGTTTGTGCTTCATCTTACTCACCGTCAATATATGTTTGGGGGCTATCTATTCCTTTGGGGCTCTACTCCAGGGCAGTTAGCTTTCCCCTTTCACTCTTTAGGCTTAGTTAACTCTTTTGCTGTGACGAGGCGTCTAGGTCATCGTAGTTACATCCCACTGCTAATTCTAGTTGTGTTGTCAGTTCAGGTATCTGCAATCCGCTAAGTTACCTACCTCTCTGGTGTTGTGCTGCCTGGCCTATTTTTCCTGTTGTCCTCCTCGGTTACCGAATCATAACAGTGAACCTGGTTTCCTCTGTGAAGAGCACATTGGCGCCAGTGGCGAATTTGCCAATCCTGTTGCTCTGTGGCAAATGCCAAGCTTCCTTCACGGTGTTGGGCTGTGAGCTCAATCCCAATCTGTGGACATCGGGCACTCAGACCATCCTCATGAAGTTGGTTTTTAACCATTTGTGCAGACGCATGCACATTTGCGGCCTGCTGGAGGTCATTTTGCAGGGCTCTGGCAGTGTCCTCCTGTTCCTCCTTGCACAAATGCGGAGGTAGCGGTCCTGCTGCTGGGTTGTTGCTCTCCTACTGCCCCCTCCACATCTCCTGGTGTACTGGCCTGTCTCTTGGTAGCACCTCCAGCCTCTGGACACTAAGCTGACAGATACAGCAAACCTTCTGGTAACAGCTCGCATTGATGTGCCATCCTGGATGAGCTGCACTACCTGAGCCACTTGTGTGGGTTGTAGAGTCCGTCTCACGCTACCACGATTGTGAAAGCACAACTAACGTTCAAAAGTGACCAAAACATCAGCCATAAAGCATTGGTACTAAGATGTGGTCTGTGGTCCCCACCTGCAGAACCACTCCTTTATTGAGTGTGTCTTGATAATTGCCAATAATTTCCATCTTTTGTCTATTAAATTTGCACAACAGCATGTGAAATTGATTGTCAATCAGTGTTGCTTCCTAAGTGGACAGTTTGATTTCACAGTAATTTGATTTACTTGGAGTTATATTCTGTTGTTTACGTGTTCCCTTTATTTTTTTGAGCAGTGTTTATATGTATATATATACAGTACAGACCAAAAGTTTGGACACACCTTCTCATTTAAAGATTTTTCTGTATTTTCATGACTATGAAAATTGTACATTCAGACTGAAGACATCAAAACTATGAATTAACACATGTGGAATTATATACTTAACAAAAAAATGTGTAACAACTGAAATTATGTCTTATATTCTAGGTTGTTCAAAGTAGTCACATTTTGCTTTGATGAGTGCTTTGCACACTCTTGGCATTTTCTTGATGAGCTTCAAAAGGTAGTCACCGGAAATGGTCTTCCAGCAATCTTAAAGGAGTTCCCAGAGATGCTTAGCACTTGTTGGCCCTTTTGCCTTCACTCTGCCGGCCAGCTCACCCCAAACCATCTCGATTGGGTTCAGGTCTGGTGACTGTGGAGGCCAGGTCATCTGGTGTAGCACCTCATCACTCTCCTTCTTGGTCAAATAGCCCTTACACAGCCTGGAGGCGTGTTTGGGGTCATTGTCCTGTTGAAAAATAAATGATGGTCCAACTAAACGCAAACCGGATGGACTAGCATGCCGCTGCAAGATGCTGTGGTAGCCATGCTGGTTCAGTATGCCTTCAATTTTGAATAAATCCCCAACAGTGTCACCAGCAAAGCACCCCCACACCATCACACCTCCACCTCCATGCTTCACGGTGGGAACCAGGCATATAGAGTCCATCCGTTCACCTTTTCTGCGTCACACAAAGACATGCTGGTTGGAACCAAAGATTCAAATTTGGACTCATCAGACCAAAGCACAGATTTACACTGGTCTAATGTCTATTCCTTGTGTTCTTTAGCCTAAACAAGTCTATTCTGCTTGTTGCCTGTACTTAGCAGTGGTTTCCTAGCAGCTATTTTACCATGAAGGCCTGCTGCACAAAGTCTCCTCTTAACAGTTGTTGTAGAGATGTGTCTGCTGCTAGAACTCTGTGTGGCATTGACCTGGTCTCTAATCTGAGCTGCTGTAAACCTGCGATTTCTGAGGCTGGTGACTCGGATAAACTTATCCTGAGAAGCAGAGGTGACTCTTGGTCTTCCTTTCCTGGGGCAGTCCTTATGTGAGCCAGTTTCTTTGTAGCGCTTGATGGTTTTTTCAACTGCACTTGGGGACACTTTCAAAGTTTTCCCAATTTTCAGACTGACTGACCTTCATTTCTTAAAGTAATGGTGGCCACTCGTTTTTCTTTACTTAGCTGCTTTTGTCTTGCCATAGTACAAATTCTACCAGTCTATTCAGTAGGACTATCAGCTGTGTATCCACCAGACTTCTGCACAACACAACTGATGGTCTCAACCCCATTTATAAGGCCAGAAATCCAACTTATTAAACCTGACAGGGCACACCCGTGAAGTGAAAACCATTTCAGGTGACTACCTCTTGAAGCTCATCAAGAGAATGCCAAGAGTGTGCAAAGCAGTCATCAAAGCAAAAGGTGGCTACTTTGAAGAACCTAGAATATAAGACATAATTTCAGTTGTTACACACTTTTTTGTTAAGTATATAATTCCACATGTGTTAATTCATAGTTTTGATGCCTTCAGTGTGAATTTACTGGTGACTGAACAGGCAAAATGTGAGTTGTGGGGTCTCTCTCTGAATGGAGACTGCACAGGTCAGAAAGGAAAATTGAGCAGTCTGTGTGTTGGAGCTGCAGAGTAACTTGTAGAAGCTGCAGCCGGTTCAGTATGAACCGTTTCTTTACTTTTATATCTACCAGAAGAAACTGTTTATATTTTGAATCCCTTGGAGTTTTATGAAAGCAATAAAATTGCACAAGTTTGGATCAAACCTCATTGCCTGTGTGAACGTTACCTATTGCCTACCTGAGAGCATGAAGTAGGGCAGGCAGCACTCCACATTTGTGACACTCATATGGTTATTTACAGTTTACAATCATGTGCTAATATGTTTTTTCTGTACATGAATAATTGAACATAAATATATGCTCACTTTTCAATGTTACATGTAATTGTAAATGAAGACTATGTTTATCTATTTATGTTGCTTATTGTTTTATTGATATGCAGTTTGCATACAAATGAAGTGACTTCACTGTTATCCACCATGATGTAGCTTGACAAATGTTCAATTCACTATGAGCCGCAACATTTTTTCACATGGGCAAATGAAAGTACACTTTTATATTTGAATCATTGGAGCTCTGTCTGCCTTACATGGACCTATATCAGAGAAGTTGTTTGAGTAGCAACCGGAATACATGCACCGACCAATAACGGGGATCTATTCTGCCTCTTTTTTTACATGAGACATTGATATACAGTTGGCCCAGCCTAGAAGACAATGCCTCAAGATTTTACGATGAAAGTTATATTATTAACCTTACTTTCATGTGTTAAAAAATGCACTCTGAGACTTAGTTTTGTCATAATTTTGGAAATTGTTTTAGTGTTCAGTGAGATATTGATTAATAACTATTTTTCAAAGAGTAGTGTACTCATTTATGATGAACTTTTTATGTATATAATATAATATGGCTGCCAAACAAGTCCTTTAGGGGAGATATGTGTCATAGTGGCTATTAGCTGAGGTGATGTGAACTTGGAGGTATGCTCCAGCACATATAGTGCTGAGAGGATTGTTTGGGCTGCTCCAGGGCCAGGTTTTACGAGTGGTCACAAAAGATGGGTGGGAATGACCGCTCACATATACCACCCCAGGGGCATGTTTTGCTGAATAAAATGGAGGATCTCTATTGTGTATGATGTAAAAGACACTGACCTGTACGGGTGGCACTGCTGTACTACAATGACTGTGTACCTCATTTTTTTGTTACTCTGTGCCAGAAAAGGCAATTCATTTGCTTTTTTGCTAACCAGAGAAGTTTATACCATTTGAATAAACTTGCTGGGACACTTCAGTGATGCTGCTTCATGTGCCTACCTCAACAACAGCTGAGTGAGTACAGATCCCTACAATACACATACAGATAGGTTGTTATAATATATATATACAGTATACTGTATTAATACACACACATTATGAATATACAAGCGATTCAAGCAAGTTCATGCCTTAGCAAAAAGTGCATGATATTCCAAGTCAGGTTCAATCATGACATATAAAATTAAAGTCATTTTCTGAATATCAGTACTGCTTTAACATGTCTTGTCGTAGCTAAAGACAGTTGCTTACATTACAATTATTTGTACATGAGAATGTCTCCTTACATTGTCTCATGGAAGTAAAGAAGCTGAGAAATCAAAAAATGTTAAAGTCAAAGTAGAACAGAAAAATGTCAAGGCAATTACTTTTGTGATATGAAGCCACTACAGCTTTAAACGAAGACAAAGGGGAACAAAAGCCTTATGAGATATCAAAATGCAATATAATACAATGCTTGACCAAGGCCAAGAGAAGAACACTGAGATCATGAGCAAAAGCAATATAAATCATCATGTCAATGTAGACAAAAGGCTAAAATGGAAATGATTATCACACTTAGTACAAAGAACACATTTATAGCTTTATGTGAGGGTAATGCAATATCCCAAAAAATCACTACAGGAAAATAATTCTACTTTACAGCTGGAGGACCACTAATTCTTGTTAATGATGTTGTCTCATCAAATGAGACATGATGGCTTTTGAGATTTTATTTTTCTTCGTTGACTGTTATGTTTCGGTAGCTAAGGAGTGCAGGTAAAAAAGGCAATACACCAGAGCAGTTGGAATCTATGAGATTGCAGTACCCGGACTAACCACCACAACTAGAGGCAGCCGTGGAGCGTTCCTACGTTGGTCCTAGACGCCTCGTCACAGCCTGAGAAACTAACTACACCTAAAGATAGAAAGAGGAAAGCTATCTGCCCCGGAGCAGATCCCCAAAGAACATAGAAAGCCCCCAAACATGTAATGGCGGTTAGACAAGAAGAAATACTGACACAGACAGAAAATAGTATGAGCAAACGTTGGGGCCCAAACTACCTAAATAGAAAAGGATAGGAAGGGCACTTACTGCAATCCCAAAAAACCCTGAAAAGCACCAACTCTACTAATTTCAAAAACACCTGAGATCACACGACCTCTACCACCTAAATTAGTTCTCTGGTGTAACAAAATCAAAACAGCAGCCACTGAAAAAACTGGAAAAAGCAAATGTACAAACATCAGTGGCTGAACTAAACTGAGAGGGCAAAAGCCCCCGGAGGGGACCCTGAAGGCCCCCACAGAAGTGCAGGACAAAATGCAAAAAAATCAAGCACAAAAACAAAAAGAAGAAAATGTCTTATCTGTTAGCAGGAGATGCAGACACGACACAGCAGGCTACAAAGGAAACAGGAATCAAGGATTGAGACCAGAACAATTGATCACCGGCAACCCTGATGGGAAGGCAACTCCCTTATATAAGAACAGTCAGTAACACCTGATTCCCAATCCTCACAATCTTCACTGGACAGTCCAGTACCGCTAGTAACCACCAGAGGGAGCCTCTGCTCAGAACTCATTTCAAGCCCATTCACAACAGTACCCCCCCTTGAGGAGGGGTCACCGAACCCTCATTTGAGCAACCAGGTCGGTCAGGATGAGCTCTATGATACGCACGGATGAGTCTCCTAGCATGGATGTCCGAAGCAAACACCCAAGAATTGTCTTCCTGACCATAACCTCTCCACTTAACCAAATACTGGAGTTTCCGTCTAGAAAAACGAGAATTCAATATTTTCTCAACCACAAACTCCAGATTGCCCTCAACCAGAACAGGGTCAGGAGGCACAGCAGTAGGAACCACTGGCTCAACAAACCTCTTCAACAAGGACTTGTGGAACACGTTATGGATCTTAAATGTCCCTGGAAGAAGCAAATGAAAAGAAACAGGATTAAGAATCTCCATGATCTTATAAGGTCCAATAAACCTAGACTTAAATTTAGGAGATGCCACTCTCATAGGAATATTTTTTGAGGACAACCAGACCAAGTCCCCCACTTTAAACCGAGGACC
>JARQOD010000001.1:624132431-624162323 GCA_033576555.1 Oophaga sylvatica | reverse complement strand
GGTTTGAAAGTCACAACCCGTCATCACAGAAAGTAAAACGGCGTCAAAATATCCACGTACCAGAAAAAGCCTTCCAGACCAGCAGCAAAAAACGTTTTGGTTCGAATTTGAATGTAGTTTTAATTATATAGCGTCTTGTGCTTGGGTGCGTGAACTCATGAGAACATTTTGATTGAAAGTCTTGTTTTCTTCATACAAGTTGGCAGAAATAGTCACACAGTTTGCAGCACAGAAACAGGAGCCAAAAGGGGCCGAGAAACCCCAAGAAAAGAATCACTCTCCAATAAGTTCAGGTTTTTTTCCCCTTTTACCAAAACCCATGCAAAGGTGGGTTTTTCAAAGGCAGGGGTTCAGAGCCACAAGTTTTTGAGTTCCTCATTGGAATAGGGAGTAAAGGCCAAGGTTACAGGAGAAAACCCCGGTTTCCTGCGCTAATTCTGAAGCATGATTGCTGCGGGGGCTGCTTAAGAAGAAAAGGAGAGAATCGGGGGGGGGAAATAAAAGCTGGAAACCCCATTTTGACTGAGGGAAGATTGTGCAGCAACAGAAAGTAAAATGGTGACAAAAAAAGGTTTCAGGTATATACATAAAACCTTCACGGAGACAGATTTTAGCAGAGAGGCCTTAAAACCATCAAGGAACCCCCCTTTCATTTTAAAAAGTTCTGGAGGCAGAGTTTCTTCCAGGCAACATCCTCCCCAAAAACCCGGGAAAAAGGGGAATTTTAAATAAAGTGAAAAAAAATTATCAGCCACAAGGCATCAGATCGGGATATGGGTTTTTTAATTTGCTTTTTTTTTGCAGTTAAATGTGTCTGCCCATTTTGCACCATTCTTTCTGTTCTTAGTGTTACCTCGATTGAAAATTTTGATACTCTAGATGACCCGGAACTTCTTACAATGTAAGCCTAGGTCCTTTTCCCCCAATGCTCCATGGCTACATTGTGAAAGCACTTCCAAGTATGCGGCCCAAGAGTGACCAGTGGGTATGTAACAATGAAATCATCAGAATTAAAAAAAAAAGAAGGGGAAACCGGAGGGCGGTTTTGGTGATATTTTATAATTCAGTACACTACTGCATATATATTTAAAAGGATATGGAAGGAAAAACCGGTTTCCCCTTTGAAAAAATTTTTCCTTTTAAAAATGAAATATTTACTGGTTAAAAGTTTCTTTTTTCCTTTAGATGGAACTTCTTTGTAAATTTTTTCAGAAACAATTTTTTGGGTTTTCCCAAAACCCCCTTTAACATTACTCTTGCTCTTGTTGGCAATTTTGTATAATCGGGGGGGTTTTTTTGGAGAAACAATTCAGCCGGAAAAAATTTTAAGAGCCCTAAAAAAAATTTTAGTTTGTTTATTTTTTCTTTTTAAAAAAAAAAAAAAGCCTATATGTTAATTGTTTTTTTTTTGTGTGTATGTACATATATGTATGTTGTGTGTATTATGTGTATAAATGTGTGTGTGCATCTAAAAATGTATATGGGAAAATATGTGGGGTATGGGGAAATGTGTGTATCTATGTAGTGTGTATCTGAAAAATGGTGTATGTGAACTTTTGAAAAGGGCCATTTGTATATTTTGGGTTGTCATTGTGATTTAAAGAGAGAAAAACGTGTTTGAAATAAATGGCTTACCCAACCTTTAAAATGAGTGGGAAAGATTTTTGTTTCATTTATTCTCTGAAAAAAGGCCAAAAAAAAAATTTGCCGGGGAGTAAATTTTGAGAAACTATTACTGTTATTTTTATTATATATTTTTTAATTACATACAGTTTTTAATTTTTTTTTGTTTTTTTCTATGAGGCCCTTTTATTGCTTGTAACCCCGCTTGAGGGCAGTAATAAGTTAAATCAGGCCAGCAGGATCCAAAAAGGTTGGGCTCCATCCATGCCCCCAAAAGGAGATGCTGCTACTTTGCCGTCGTTTTTCCCAAGCCTAGCTAGTACCCCGAGGCACAAGTTATTTTCAGTCTTTTATAGTACCCCTTTAAAATGGTTACAGAACAGGGGAAAAAGGTGTTTATAGCCTAAGTCCCCAAAGCCGCACTGAGCATACGTGACATGGGAACGGATAGGGGTTAATGTCAGCTTCCCCTTTTGGACCGCCTGATTGGTAGGAGACTCATCGTGATGCAATTGTGAGATGGTAGGGCGGAGCTTAGCCTTAAATGACCCCCCCTGTCCGCTCCCCTTTTTAGCACACAGTGTAAGGGGGTAGGGAAAGACTCAGTTGATTGGATAGAGATTTAATATGCTCCCCCCGCAACCAAAAGGAAAATACTGACGATAGCTCCAAAAACCCAACGGGGAAAAAAGGAATATCACCCGAAACTCCCCAATGCGGTGGGGTCTAAAACACCCGGTCCGTGTGTCAAAAAGCGGGGGAAGGGTTCCGTGGGTAAAAAATCAAAGGGTTAAGAGGTGTTGCAAAGCCAACGCAGAGACCTTCGCAGCTAGATGCATGCAACTGTTGCAGCTTCTGACAACAGGTGACACCATCCCCCCCTTTTCCATCTCCCCCCTAACCTACATCCTTCCCCCATCTCCCCTCATCCATCTCCATCCCCAAATCCACTCCCCCCCCCCTCCTCCATCATCCATTCCTCATCCACCTTCTTTATCCCCCCATCCATCATCCCCCCCCATTTATCCCTTTCTTCACCCCCCCCATCCCCCACCCTCATCCATCCCCTCCCCTCATCCATTATCCCCCCTCATCCAGATCCCTCCCCCAACCTTGATCATCCCCCCATCTTCCATCATCCCTACCATCCCCCCATCTATCCCCCCCTTATCCCTTATCCATCCCTTCATCCACACATCCCCCTCATCCCCAAAATTCATGCCCATCCATCCATCCCCCGCTATCATCCTCTATCCCTCCTATCCATCCATTCCCCCTTTCAACCCCCCCCCCACCCCCCCTTCTCCATCCTACCATCCATCCTCCCTCATCCACCATTCACCTCTCCTCATCTTCCCTCCCCCCCCCTCCAAAACCCTTTCTTCCCCCTCCTCCATCCCCTCTCTTTTTCCTTCCTCCTCATTATCCCCCCCCTAATCCCCCCATCCCTATCCCCTTTACACACATGTAAAAAGGGGGGACGGGGGGGGGGAGTCTGGGCGGGTCCACTAAATCACGTAGTGACACCCCTCCCCCTTCACATGAAAATCGTTCGGCTTGGCACCGTTGCGGTTTGCCATGGAATTTCCGGGGAATTCCCACCTCCCCCCCGGGGGAAACCCCATTTATAGGTATGCGTATTCCCGCTAACACTGCTTTTTTAAGCGTAATTGCTTGAGAATGCTGCGTTTTACGCGTCTGACAGGTTGTACCGGAAACAAGTGTTTGACTGTGTGCCAAATTTTTTAATATTGATGCCGCCTACCCCCCATCAATAGTAAAAAGTCTAAGTAAAAAATAATTTTTAAAAAATTAAATAATGATATTCTACCTTTTTTTTCCCGGGGCCCTGCGCTTTCCCGCCCTTTGCGACGCTCACAAGTTCGTTCCCGGAGTCCTTCGACAATCATCCCCCTGACGTAGCAACGCGAACCGCTCGATCTGGTGATCTCGCAAAATCCTGGGAACGGGATTGGGGAGCGTCGCTGAGAGGGGGGGGAAAGCTGCAGGGGCGCCGGAGGTGAGAATATCATTATTTTTATCTTAATTTTGTTTTTACATGGATATGGTACCCGGGCTTGGAGGAGAGTCTCCTGTCCTCCGACCCTGGGTACCACCGAACATGAACAGCTTACTTTTCGCATGGTGGGCCGCCACTGCGGAAAGTTTTGGTTAAATGCATTCCATGGCGGCGGAACGCCCGGGTTCCGCAAAAAAATGAGATGGCGGATTTCCGATGCGTTCCGCCGGGAAAAACCCGCAGCAGTGCCCAGCATTGCGGAATCTCAAGGCCAATGGATTTGTGGTAAGCGGTTTTGCTGCGGTTTCGTGCGGCAAAACCGCTAGAATCCGCAACGTGTGCACATGCCTTCAAGTCCCACCCCCATGGCACAGTTGTTTACCTCGACCTGTGTCCGTCAACTGGTGGCATCCTCTAAGCATCAATGTATACACTTTGGTTCCACGATGCAAACTTTTTAAGTGAAGTAAAGAAAGAAGTAATCCCTGACTGTTCCTTTCAAAGAGCTGCTTTGGCACAGATGTATCAGCTCCCAATCGGTTCTAGTGGCTAACAGTCTCTTGATGGGCACAAGCACAGTCCTGTGCCGCTCCTGCTGCCCATTGTTCCCGGCAGCCTCTATCCCCGGCCAGGGGGGTGCCTCTTTGTCCCAAACGGGGACACACGTCCTTCCTGGGCGTTCTGCCCGGGCTTGCCCCTGGGCAGGAACTTCCTGCTTGTTCCAGGTGCTGCAACCCTGCCAAGGATTAACCATTGCTACCCTAATCTTAATACAGTGTGTACAATCTTTTAAGTGATACCTTTTTGGCTAACCAGAAAATTATATGTTGGCAAGCTTTCAGACGCAGAGGCCCTTCTTCAGGCAAATTACATTGAGAGAACTACGAGAACACCATTGCCCCTCGGACCCTCGCCTAAAGAGCCAAGAGGCAGTGACCACCCGCCTCTATCAGCCGCAATTAATGCGCACACTTTTCTCCCAAGGACCCCAATCATTTGAACCTCAAGAGCACCCCGGTACCTCTTCTCTGCCTACTGTCATCCTGTGACCTACCTCTGCCCCTGTTGGACAAAAGCCCCCGGCCCTTCCTAGGCCGCACAGAAATCCACCATTCCAGCGATCCCTCTCATCCCTCAATCCCACCAGGGGTTCGTCTTCTTGTCTTCCAGGTTGTCATGAACCCCCATTGGTTGAGCTCCACTGCCCCGGATTTATTGGCCCTCCATCTGTGACTCTGGTAGCCCCTTTTCTGGATCCACGCAAAAAAATGCAGAGCTGACCATCACAGAACCGACTGTGCACCCCAGAACCAGATAATTGGATGGTCAAAACTGCCCTGGAACCCTGAGGACCCTCAGGGAGGTGCCCAAACCCCATCTGACTGGAGGACAGTGGGGTTTTCTGTATTACCCGTGTTTGGCCCCCACCTGAACTTCGTGTTCTGTGACCAGTCCGGCGTTTGTTGACGTCAGCCACTGTCCTGGTGTTAGCTAAACCGGTGCTGCCCACCCTACCACCCCGACCCCCAGACATGGGTAGAGGCTCCACTCCAGCAGTGCCCGATGTATCCGCGACGATCACCATAATGTCTGTGTGAAGTGTTAGGGACTGAAGTGAATAACCTCAAGTCATTGTAAGAGAGGTGAATTCATAGCCCCCCCTCCGGGGCTTACTAACATAACAAAACTGTATTACAAGGTTTTTACGGTGAAGACCTTCTCCCTCTCGTGCAAAATTCAAGAAATGATATAAGACAAAAAAAATTAATCTTGCCTAAGAAGGAGCCTCGCTCTCTGAAGTTGCCAACATAATTTTTGGTTGCCAATAAAGGTATCAATCTAAAATATTTGTCTAATTGGCGGAAAAGTATTTAAATCGATTTTTCTGGTAACACGGTACCACAATATAATTTATTATTGTAATTGTACAAACAACACATGAAATAAAGGAACATCACAATTGTTATTAATAAGTAAATTTTTAACAAACCCACAGGTTACTAAATGGGGCACACCCCCGGCATATAGGAGGAGGAGCAGTGAGGGTTTCCCCACCTCCTTACTACACACACTTTAGAGAGGTTCTGCGCGCTGGGTATTATGTGGTATAATGTAGATAACTCACTATAACTGAGTTTGCGCCTGCAGTGTATTATGAGTATTGAAGACGGAGGAAAGGGTTTTTTAGCCAAGGGTGTTAAAGATAAAAACTTTATTGTACAATTATTATTACGGTGAGAGGGTTAAGTAAAGGAATTCAGAACACACGTAAAAACAGATGAAAAGTCACATTTGCTAGCAATTGCCAACTGGCCCACTAATACAAGTTAACAATATGAAATCAATAATAAGGAACTTCAAAGATACCGTTGTAGGGGTCCCTTTCACTTGTTTTTGGGCTGGAGCTTTGTTAATCAGATTAAGGAATGGGGGTCTGCAATACCAAGACAGGTTATTAATTGGGTTATATAGTTTGGAAAAAACAAGTTAGGGGTGATTTTTAATGTATAAATATGAGGGGCAGTCAAAGACCTTTCTAATGATCTTTTTACCTTAGACCGTGACGGGGACGGGGGGGGGAAATTTTTAGTCTGGGGGAAAAGGGTTTACCATAATCAAGATTCGATTCTTTACTGTAAGAGCATGAGCTATGGAACTCTCTGCCGTCAATGTTGTAATAGTGTTCCTTATAAAATTTAAGAAGGGACTGGATGCATTCTTGAAAGTAGAATATTCAGGTTATATTCACAGTTTCCTAGATACTGCTTGATCCAGGAGTGTCATTGCCGTATGTGGAGTCGGGAAGAATTTTTTTCCCCAATGGAAGCTTCGTTTGCCCTTTTTTTTTTTTTTGCCTTCCTCTGGATCAACATGTTAGGGCGGTTGGGGGTTGAAAAGTGAACTTAAAGTCTTCCTTCAACCTTAACAACTATTTTTAAAATTGATGATTTAAAAGTAGGTGTTTCTTTATAATATTGAAGGGCAGGTTTTATATTCCTTTTCATTTATGTTCCATTATCTGTTTCCTTTTATTAGGGATTATGATTGGGTTTAGGTTCGTTTATTGAATTAGTGTCAGCTTTATTGTAGATACCCATTTTTATATTAATCTGTACTCTGCTTGAAAATGCGAAGGGAAGGCACGTTTATTAAGGAGGATCACTAAAGAACGTGGGATGGTAAAGAATTATTCTTGATGATTTAAAGCAACAAACAAAAAGTATCTTCTACCATTATTTTACACTTGCCATCCTACACAGAAATTCAGCTTTTTACGGTTTGTTACTTACTTGGCATGAACTCTTTTATTCCTTACAGTCTTCGCTGGGCCATTCGGTGACAGATGCTCGTTCAGGAAAAAACAAGATCAATATTTATTCAAAGATTTCATTCTCAAAATTTCCATGGTAGATTGATCGCTGAGTTTCTATATTAACAGTCCATTTTTCCAGCCAGCTCAAACAAGGGGTATTCCTTGTCTTTAGTGTTCTTCTTAGCCATAAAATCGGCGAAATAAAGAAGTAAGAGCCTGTGAAAAAAATATCCAGGAAATATTCCAAATTTGGTGCTTTGACAAATTATGTATTTATATAAGTAAGGATTGTTATGATGGTCCATTTGTCTTATCCATGTTGCCCACAATGAGGTTGATTGGAAATCGGACTGCCTGGGCTAATAAAGTGCAGATATTCCCTATTGAAGACTTTCTTTTAAATGCACTATCAGTAATGCTATATTGTTGAATTTATATGATAAAAATTTAATGTAATAAATCTATCTATATCTTATATAAGATTGTTTTATTAGATTGAAAAGTAGCTTGAAATGACACAGAGATTACTTTTAGAAAATTTGTTTTAAAAGGCATTTCATTGAATTTTTCTTTTACATTTTTAAGAATGTCATAGGATGGTAGGTAAAAAAAAACAGCATCACTGCACTTGCATAAATGTTGATGTTATGTGGAAAAAAAGGCAATGACACTCTCCTGACACACACCAATTTTTCTGAATAGGCCAGGACACATTCGTATTTGGTTAGAATATTAATTTTTTCCTCAGTATTGTAAGCCAAAACCAGAAGCGACTGAAAAAGCAGAGTGGTGCACGTTTTCTATTAGGGTATGGCACACATTGCAAGGTAGTGCACTGTTCCCTATTAGGGGAGAGAGAGAGACAAAAACCAACCTATCACATTTACCCCCCACAGTGACCGAAAATACCACCTAAAAGGGACAAATCCACTTACCAAGAAACCAATCAAATATTAAACAAAAATAAGTGAAAATGTGACCAATTAATACCACAACAGGACAGTCCCCCATCATGACCAACCACTATTACCACCACATGTGACTTAATAATACCACATTAAGGAACAAATTCCAGCACTCATAAACCAGACCATATATTCCACCCTAGTGAAGAATTACTAAAATAAAAAGCACTATAATAATTTACCATAAGGTTATTATACAACGCCTGTTTTAGTAGCGTACAGGTATAACAGTGACATTATAAAAAGGAGCTCTGAAATAGCATCGTGTACAATAAATAGAGATAATACAGTGTTAGTGAGGTGCCGGGTCCAATGGGTTAGCTTGTATTTAAAAAGTTTGGCTTTGGTACCAGAACGTATCCGAACCCAATTCAAATGAATGGGGGAAATTAACATCCGGTGGTTTCCCACGCGTTTATGTGTGAAACTCTGGCCCTTTAAACGGCTTTTCCTTTCAAATTACCACCAAGTGCTGCGGGCCCAAGCGTCACCAGTTGACCAGGATGGCCAAAGCTGTGACGGCAGTAAAAATATAAAATGGGGTATTTTCAGTTGGGAAATGTGCAATTAATACATTTTAAAAAATGCGGTGAAATTCCCTCTATTAAGACAACCAGGCAGGCAAAACTGAAGCGTGTCTGCAACCTCAACTGTCAGCATTTTTTGGCTGGTTATCAAAGTAAAGGGACCCCCTCTTTTTTTTTAAGTTATTAAATTAAATGAAAAATGGCTAGCCCCCCCCCCCCTTTTTGACACCAGCCAAGTAAAAGCAGACAGTGGGTGAAGAAAAAGAGGGTCAGGGAGCTTCCCAAGCATTGAAAGCTGATGTGAGGTTGGAAGTAATGAAACCAGGTGGTGGACTCTATGTGAACTTGCCGTGAACAGTTAGAAAAGGAAAGGATTTCTAAGGCACTCCCAACGAGGTTGGGTAAAAGCTTGTTCCTTTATTTATTTTAAAGGAAGCTAAAAAAGAGGAGTGGATTAAAAAGCCTTATGGGCTTTGGTGCGATACTCGCCTTTGTCATAGGTATCAGAAAAACAAATGGACAAATATATTAGTAAATGTGACAATCAATAAAATCAAATTATAATGAATTCTCTTTGCACAAGTGTGAAGACATATCAACAGACAATGGAATCTGTGGAAAAAGAAGGCAGGATGGAAACAATAATAGAAATAATAAACATGAACAAAGCAAAAAAGTGTGAAAAACAAAAAATGAAAAAAAAACATTTTTTTAAAGAAAAAAATTATAATTTTTTTAACTGAACTTTATAAATGTAAAAAAATCTTTGTTAAGTTCATTCCTCTGGAAAATTTGGTACCAATTTCAGATCAAAAAGTTCTCTAGTGGGAGTAATTTGTGTCATTTCTGCCCGTTCAGGGCAGGAAAAATTTCTCCGCCAAAGAATGCAAAATGTGTAAGTCACCTTTATGAAAATTTAAAAAAAGGTTAGAGTCCTGATAGGGAGCTATTTCATTTTATTCATGTTGTTAAAAAAGTTTCAGTAGGCGTTTCTTTTGGCTTGCGGTTTTTCAAAACCCAATGAAACTTACTGAACGGCATTTTATTACAATAAACTACATACGCGTATTAAGTTAATAAAGGATTTTAAACTGTTCGGTATTTTGGGACCCTTGAAAGATTTGTTTTGCCAAGGCAAATGCACATGTATTGATCGGTTTCCAGCGCATTTATGAAACCTTGACAGATATCCAATTGTTTGTTCTGTAAGGGTTATTTAAAAACTCTGAAAAGGGATTACCTAAAGTTGTACCCCTTTGGCCAACACCTGCGCCTTGGCTATTGTCCTTTCATGAGATATCGTCTTATTCAGACGGTAAATTGTTGTGAAGGACTTGAAATGAGTTCTGAGCAGAGGTCCCTTGGTGGTTACAAGCGGTAACTGGACTGTCAGTGAAGATTGTGAGGATTGGGAATCAGGTGTTTACTGACTGGTCTTATATAAGGAGTCGCCTTCCATCAGGGTTGCGGGTGATCAATTGTTCTGGTCTCAAATCCTTTGATTCCTGTTTCCTTTTGTAGCCTGCTGTGTCGTGTCTGCATCTCCTGCTAAAAGATAAGACATTTTCTTCTTTTTGTTTTTGTGCTTGATTTTTGCATTTTTGTCCTGCACTTCTGTGGGGGCCTTCAGGGTCCCCTCCGGGGGCTTTGCCCTCTCAGTTTAGTTCAGCCACTGATGTTTTACATTTGCTTTTTTCCAGTTTTTTCAGTGGCTGCTGTTTTGATTTTGTTACACCAGAGAACTAATTTAGGTGGTAGAGGTCGTGTGTCTCAGGTGTTTTTGAAATTAGTAGAGTTTGGTGTTTTTAGGTTTTTTGGGATTGCAGTAAGTGCCCTTCCTTCCTTTCTATTTAGGCAGTTTGGGCCCCAACGTTTGCTCATACTATTTTCTGTCTGTGTCAGTATTTCTTCTTGTCTCACCGCCATTACATGTTTTGGGGGCTTTCTATGCTCTTTGGGGATTGCTCCGGGGAGATAGCTTTCCTTTTCTACCTTAGGTGTAGTTAGTTTTTCAGGCTGTGACGAGGCGTCTAGGACCAACGTAAGGAACGCTCCACGGCTGCCTCTAGTTGTTGGTGGTTAGTCAGGGTACTGCAATCTCATAGATTCCAACCGCTCTGGTGTATTGCCTTTTTACCTGCACTCCTCAGCTACCGAAACATAACAGTACACCGGCCTAAAAATTGAAAATTGTATGGTAACTCCACAAAAGGGAAAATATTGTGAAAGAAAAAAAAAAGGTTGTCAGAGTTGTCAGAGATATTTTTCTGTTTGTTGCATTTTTTTTTTTTTTTTTTTCCCTCTGTATTCTCTGGTGTGGGGAGGATTTTTTCTCTCAAAGGAGTTTGCACAGTTGTCTGGCGTGTAGATCAGCTTGCCACTGAGGTTCGGGAGTATTGCTACCTACTTGCTAGGTTGCCTGTTGTGGAACCTAGGATTCCCATGCCAGATTGTTTTTGGGGGATGAGCCAAGTTTCTGAATTTTCAAAAATAATTGTAAATTGTTTTTTGCCTTAAAATCTAAGTACTCAGGGAACGCAGCGCAGCAGGTTCAAATTGTCATCTCTCTCCTGCGCGGCGATCCTCAGGATTGGGCTTTTTCCCTGACACCTGGGGATCCTGTTTTGAGTGATTTGATGCATTTTTTCAGGCCTTGGGGTTATTGTACGATGAGCCTAAGTCACTGATCAAGCTGAAAAAGCCTTGTTGGCATTAAATCAGGGGCTTGATGACGCTGAGTTATACTGTCAGAGATTCCGTAGGTGGGCAGTCATGACCAAATGGAATGACGACGCTTTGGCAGCCCTTTTTCGGAAGGGTCTGTCAGATATGTAAAGGATGTTATGGTCGGATTCCCTGTCCCCTCTGGTCTCAATGATTCTATGTCATTAGCGATTCAAATTGACAGACGTTTGCGTGAGCGGAGAAGTATGCGTGGAATAGTGTTGCCTTGTGAACCTGCTTCTGAATCCATGCAGTGTGATAGAGTGGTTTCTGGGGCACAGCGTCATGAGTTTCGGAAGTGCAATGGGTTATGTTTCTACTGTGGTGATGCCTCTCATGCTATTTCAGTCTGCCCTAAGCGGGGAAGACGTTTTGCACGCTCAGTTGTCTTGGGTAGTGTTCAGACTAAGTTTTTATTAACTGTTACTCTGTTATGCTCTCTGTCCTCATTTTCTGCTCAGGCTTTCGTTGATTCGGGAGCAGCTATTAACCTGATGGATTTTGATTTTGCTAAACGTTGTGGGTTTCCCTTGATACCCCTACGGAAGTCTATTCCCCTACTGGGGGATCGATTCTACCCCTTTGGCTGAGAATAAACCTCAGTTCTCTACTCAGGTGATAATGAGGGTTGAACCTGATCAATCGGAGAGCTGCAAATTTTTGGTTCTGTATAATCTGCATGACATTATCGTACTGGGTTTCCCTTGGTTACAGTCTCATAATCCTGTTTTGGATTGGAAATCTGTGTCTGTAACCAGTTGGGGCTGCCAATGTGTTAATACCAACACTCCTGTTTTTTCTGCCTCCCCCAGGCTCAGGATGTTCCTGACTTTTTGATTGATTTTTTGATGTGTTTAGCGAAAGTAAATCTGCATCCTTGCCTCCCCAAAGGAGCTATGACTGCGCTATTGAATTAGTGCCTGGTAGTAATTCCCTAAAGGTCGCCTTTTTAACTTGTCTGTACCTGAACATGACGCTATGCGGTCTTATATCAAGGAGTCATTGGAGAAGGGTCATATCAGACCATCCTCTTCACCCTTAGGTGCCGGTTTTTTCTTTGTAGCCAAAAAGGATGGTTCATTAAGGCCGTGTATTGTTATCGTCTTTTGAACAATATTACTGTGAAATATCAATATCCGTTACCCTTGATTTCTGACTGTTTTCCAGGGTGAAAAAATGCTACTTGGTTTACCAAGCTTGACCTCAGGGGGGCATATACCCTTATTCGCATTAAGCACGGGGATGAATGGAAGACGGCATTTAATACCCCTGAGGGGCATTTTGAGTACCTTTGTGATGCCTTTGGGCTCACTAATGCTCCTTCTGTCTTCCAGTCCTTCATGAATGACATTTTCAGGGATTTTGTGGATAAATTTCTGATTGTTTATTTGGATGTTATCTTGATTTTTTCCAATGACTGGGACTTCATGTGAAACATGTTCGAACTGTATTCCAGATTTTGAGAGAGAATGCTCTGTATGTGAAGGGATCAAAGTGTCTTTTTGGCGTACAGAGGATCTCATTTTTGGGATTCATTTTGTCCCCATCTGTTATTGAAATGGACCCGGTCAAGGTCAGGCCATCTGTGATGGGGTCCAACCTACTTCATTAAAGGCTCTTCAAAGATTTTTGGGTTTTGCCAATTTTTATCGTAAATTTATTGGTAATTTCTCGGTTATTGTTAAACCATTAACTGATTTGACCAAAAAGGGTTCATGATGTGGTGAACTGGCCTCCTGAGGCAGTCTCTGCATTTCAGGAACTTAAGCAGAGATTCACTTCTGCTCCTGTTCTACGGCAGCCTGATGTTTCTTGCCATTTCAGGTGGAGGTTGATGCCTCTGAAATTGGGGCAGGTGCCGTTTTGTCCCAAAGAGATCCAGAGACCTCTAAAAGTAACCCTTGTGCCTTTTTCTCTCGAAAATTTTCTCCTACTGAACGTAATTATGACGTGGGTAATCGGGAGTTATTGGCCATGAAGTGGGCTTTTGAAGAGTGGAGACATTGGCTGGAGGGAGCCAAACATCAGGTGGTGGTCCTTACGGACCATAAGAATCTGGTTTATCTGGAATCTGCCAAGTGACTTAATCCTAGACAGGCCAGGTGGGCCTTGTTTTTCACACGTTTTAATTTTGTGGTTTCCTTTCTTCCTGGCACTAAGAATGTTAAGGCGGATGCCCTCTCGAGGAGTTTCCTTGCGGACTCTCCTGAGTTATCTGATCCTTCTGTTATTTTGAAAGAAGGTGTAGTTCTCTCCGCCATCTCGCCAATTTGAGACTGGCTCTGGAGGGGTGTCAGGAGGATAGGCCCGAGCGCTGCCCTCTTGGGAAATTGTTTGTCCCGGACCAGTGGAAAAAGAGTGTGATGTCTGAGATTCATTGTTCCGCGTTGGCCGGTCATCCCGGAATTTTTGGTACCAGAGACTTGGTTAGTCGGTCCTTTTGGTGGCCTACCTTGTCTCGTAATGTCAGGGAATTTGTGCAGTCCTGCGGGACTTGCTCTCGCTCCAAGCCTTGCTCTCGCTCTCTAGTGGTTTGTTGATGCCATTGCCTGTGCCCAAGAGACCATGGACCCATATCTCTATGGATTTCATTTCCGACTCCCTGTTTCTCAGAGAATGACCGTCATCTGGGTGATTTGTGATAGGTTTTCCAAGATGATACATCTTGTGCATTACCTAAGTTGCCTTCCTCCTCTGAATTGGTGCCTTTGTTCCTTCAGCACGTGGTTCGTTTACACGGCATTCCTGAGAACATTGTGTCTGACAGAGGAGTCCAGTTTGTTTCCAGATTTTGGAGGACCTTTTGTTCTAAACTTGGTGTTCAATTGTCTTTCTCCTCGGCGTTTCATTCTCAGACCAATGGTCAAACTGAGAGAACAAACCAGACATTGGAGACTTATCTAAGATGCTTTGTGTCTGCTGATCAGGATGACTGGGTCTCTTTTTTTCCTTTGGCAGAGTTTGCTCTTAATAATAGGGCTAGCTCTGCACTTTGATGTCTCCATTTTTCTGTAATTCTGGGTTTCACCCTCGATTTTCTTCAGGACAGACGGAGGCTTCTGTCTGTCCAGGTGTTGACTCTGTTGTGGAGCGTATGCAACAGATTTGGGACCAGGTAGTGGAGAGGTTGTCCCTCTTCAGGAGAGGGCCCAGCGGTTTGCTAACCGGCATAGGACTGATGGTCCTCGGTTTAAAGTGGGGGACTTGGTCTGGTTGTCCTCAAAAAATAATCCTATGAGAGTGGCATCTCCTAAATTTAAGCCTAGGTTCATTGGACCTTATAAGATCATGGAGATTCTTAATCCTGTTTCTTTTCGTTTGCTTCTTCCAGGGACATTTAAGATCCATAATGTGTTCCACAAGTCCTTGTTGAAGAGGTTTGTTGAGCCAGTGGTTCCTACTGCTTTGCCTCCTGACCCTGTTCTGGTTGAGGGCAATCTGGAGTTTGTGGTTGAGAAAATATTGAATTCTCGTTTTTCTAGACGGAAACTCCAGTATTTGGTTAAGTGGAGAGGTTATGGTCAGGAAGACACATTCTTGGGTGTTTGCTTCGGACATCCATGCTAGGAGACTCATCCGTGCGTATCATAGAACTGTAAGGTTCTTTGTCTCTGTTGACATGTTCCTTGAAACTCAGTTTTCCGTCGGCCATTTTGCTTTCTGTCTTTCTGCAGCTCTTGCCCTCAGTTAATATGGATTTTCAGTTTTCATGTTCCCGCCCTGATTCTTCCCTCTTCCTTCTTAAGCAGCCTCATCTGAACAATCAGTGCTCCTGAATCAAGCCTCAGTCAGTCTGTGACCTGACTCCTGGAAGCCTTGGACTTGTACTCCAGCTATTCCCTACTGAGGAACCTTGGAACACTTTTGGACTCTGGAAAACCTGCTGTTTGGTGAATCCATGTTTGCAGAGGAATTACGGTACAGAGAAGAGATCCTGAACCTGCTTTGGAGATTTATTGTAGTGCTTGAAGTTACTCTGGCCTGCTGTGTCTCCTGTCGCTGTTCCTGCAAACTGTGTGAACTTTTCAGCATGCTTGTATGAAGTAATACAAGTCATTTCATTTCAACCTATGTCTCCTGTGTTTTCCTCGCACCAAGCACAAGACGCTATAGGAACTGTACACTATACATGACAAGATTCAGGAGCCAATGTTTAGTGTCTGCTGGGTCTGGAAAGCCGAGTCTGCTGTGACTGTGGATGTCAGATGTCCGTTTAATACCTTATATGATGACAGTGGTTGTGACTTCTCACAACCATTCCAGGTGAGCGCATTCCCTTAAAATTTTACTCTGGAGTGTTACCACAGGTAAACACTATTTTTTTTTTTTTTTTTCCTTTCCTCTTCTCCTTCCAGCACCTCTGCCTTAAAAGATCTGGAAGATGGAGGCCGCATAAGGAACTTTGCGGAGTGGACTGATACAATCCTTTCAGATGTACAGACTTTAAAAACCCGTTTTGCAAGCCTACAGGACCTCACTAATCATAATTTGCAAGTGTTTGGACAGACTACCCAGGAATTGCGAGCCAGGATTGAGGCTCTAGAGGAACGAGCCCAGGCTCCTGCCATAACCCCAAGTTCTGGATCCCCAAATTACCTCCTTTTCGTTTTGGCGGTGAACGTGAGAATTCAGGGGATTTATTAATCAATGCAATTTATTTTTCTCTGCACATGCTTCACCAATTTCCCACTGAACGATCCAAAGTGCTTATATAATCATGTTGCTTACAAATAAGGCTTTGATGTGGGCAAACCCTCTGATTGAGACTGAGGATGATTGTTTGAATCACCTTGATGCTTTTATTTCATCCATGGGGCAGGTGTTTGATGACCCAATCGAGGTGCAACAGCTGAAGCAGCCATGTTAACTTTGCGCCAAGGTAAGTGTTCAGTAGCCGAATATGCCCTGGATTTCAGGAGATGGGCTCTTGATACCACTTGGGACACATCCGCTAAAAAAAATCTATTTTTCGGAAAGGGTTGTCTCACTGATTAAGGATGAACTTGCTCGTGCCGACCCTCCCACTGCGTTAGGTGACTTTATTAACTATTGTATCCGTATTGATGCTCGTCTGACTGAACGCAGACAAGAGTGATGGTTCAAAAATAATCGCACTAACCTTTTATACCTCCCTCCTCAGCTAAGGAACCTTTGAGTAGGATCACAAGGGAACCAGAACCTGAACCATGCAGGTGGACTCTTTACAAAGACGGGTTAGTGATGCACGCAAAGAACATCGTATAAAGGAAAATCTATGTTTCTACTTTAGTAAGTCAGGGCACTTCATTATAAACTGCCCCAGCCATTCTCGTAAGACTACTGCAGCAGTCATTCACTGTGAGTGTTGCGAGAGGAGCTCTGTCATGTCCGAGCCTCAGGCTCCAGAGAGTATTGATAAGATAGGATATCCGTGTGATCCGTTGGTGATATAGTTGGTGGTGAAGTGGATCGCTGGCACATACCGTGCCTTAGCTGGGAAACGTTTCCCAGCTAAGGCACGGTATGTGCCAGCGATCCACTTCACCACCAACGCCTCCAACCCTGAAGGGAAGACCACTATATCACCAACGGATCACACGGATATCCTACCTTATCAATACTCTGCATCCCAGAACCCCACAATCTATGGGCATTACAATACCCTCCCTAATACAGCTAACCTATATCTGGTGTGTATATATACTGTATTCTCAATACCACATGACTCTGCAAGTGGGAATATCACCCTATACATACCCTATATAAAAAATTGCTGTATCCAAGTGAACATAAGTACCGGGTTTATTTCTTATGCCCTGCATCAATTCTCTATAAGGGATCCTTGTTAACCATACGCTCCAAAGCATCTCTATACTGCGACATTGTGATCAAGGCCAGGCTGTGGCCGAAACGTTAATATTGCTTGTCGTTTTTCACATTAGGACATTAAACAATAAAAAATTTTTTCACTTTGAAGCATAATCCTGAGTGCGGTGTTACTTGACAATCTGGGTTGACTCAGTCTGGGTGTCTAGCTCTGCTATGATCGACTCAGGAGCAAGTGGAAATTTTATGGATATCTCCTTTGCTCTGAAACAGGGGATACGTTCAGTGAAGAAGGCTACTCCAGTACAGATGGAGACTGTGGATGGCTCTCTACTGACTTTGGACCAGTGGATCAAGAAACAGAGCCTTTGAGGGTCCTTATTGGGTAAAGATCATCAGGAGAAAATGTCTTTTTTGCTTATCTCTTCTCCCCACTTTCCCATCATTCTAGGGCTACCATGGCTGCAGGCGCAGAATCCTACGATTAACTGGGAGACAAAGGAATTACACTTTCCGGAGAAACAGATGAGTCAAGGAGTTTCATGCTTGCTATGTTCCTAAAGGAACCATGTCAGTCCCTGAACTACCAGCTGTATACCAGGACTATGACGATTTATGTGACAAGAAGAACGCTGATCAGCTTCCTCCTCACGTCCATATGATTGTCCAATTGAATTATTACCCGGAGCCAAGATACCTTTTGGTAAGATCTACCCCCTAGCGGGGCCCGAGCTAAAAGCTTTGAAGGATTATATAGACGAAAATTTAGCCAAGGGCTTCATACGCCCTCTTCATCTCCGCAGGTGCACCCATCTTCTTTGTGAAGAAGAAAGATGGATCTCTGAGACCCTGCATAGACTATAGGGAACTCAATAAGGTTACTATTAGAAACCGTTATCCATTGCCTTTAATCCCTGAGTTGTTGGAGAGAGTGCGGCATGCCAAAATTTTCTCTAAACTGGATCTCCGTGGGGCCTATAACTTGGTCCGTATCAGACCTGGGGATGAATGGAAGACTGCTTTCAGGTCACACTATGGACACTTTGAATATCTAGTTATGCCTTTTGGTCTGAGTACCGCCCCAGCCACTTTCCAACACTTCGTGAATGATATCTTCAGGGATCTCCTAGATACATTTGTGGTGATTTATTGGATGATATTCTAATTTTTTCTAACTCACAGAGGAACATCATGGACATGTGAGAATGGTCTTAGAACGCCTAAGACAAAACCATCTCTACATCAAACTTGAAAAATGTGAATTCATAGGACCGAAATTCAATCTCTGGGGTATGTACTATCTACGCAAGGGATTAGTATGGATGGAAGCAAGACCAAGCATAAAGGGGATTGGCCAATTCCTAGAAATGTGAAGGAGGTGCAGCGTTTCATCGGGTTTGCCAACTTCTATAGACGTTTCATTAAGAATTTTCTGAGGTAGTGTCACCTATCACCCAACTTACCCGGAAACAGTCTAGGTTCTCCTGGACCCGCAAGCTCAGGAAGCATTTTCCTGTTTAAAGGATAAATTTACCACCGCACCTATCTTAGTACATCCCAACCCGAGCTTGCCTTCATTTAATAGAGGTGGATGCTTCAGACTGTGCCGTTGGAGCTATACTCTCTCAGAGAAAAAGGTGAGAAGAATGTCTTGCATCCCTGTGCCTTCTTTTCCCAGCAGTTGTCTTCGGCTGAGAGGAACTACGATGTGGGCAATAGAGAATTGTTGGCCATTATTGCCGCCTTCAAGGAATGGAGACACCTTCTTCAGGGAGCTGCACAGCAAATAATCGTCCTGACAGACCATCGTAACCTTGAATTTATCAGGTCGGCTAAGTGCCTGACTCCTCGCCAGGCTCGCTGGAATCTTTTCCTAAACCAATTTAATTTTGTCATTTCTTATAGACCAGGATCGCGCAATGGAAAGGCTGATGCACTCGCTAGGATTCATTCAGCAGAGACACGTCCACTTACTACTCCTAAGACTATTCTTCCTGACTCTAGATTCCTGGGAGTGATTCATAATCAAGACCTACTTAAGGACATCAAGGAAGAATACTATGCGGATTCTTTGTTGGCTCAACCCCCAAGGGACGTAAGTCTTGTCTTTAAGAATGGTGTGTGGATTCAGGGACAACGTCTGTATATACCTGAAACAGTCAGATTGAGAGTATTGCAACTCATCCACGATTCCAAGATAGCCGGGCATAGGGGAATTCTAAAGACACAGAATTTCTTTCTCGTTTCTTTTGGTGGCCCACTTACAGGAAAGATGTCTTAAACTATGTCACTTCATGTGAAGTCTGTGCAAGATGCAAAACACCTCGCTCCTCACCAACTGGTCTGTTGCAACCTCTTCCCACCCCGTCCCGCCGTGGGGATCCATTTCTATGGACTTCATTGTGGAGTTACCAACCTCTCAAGGGAAGAACACCATTCTAATGGTGGTTGACCGTCTAACAAAGGCAGCTCATTTTATCCCTTGTGTCGGCTTACCCACTGCAAAACAGACATCAGACTTGATGATTAAGAATGTGTTTCGCTTACATGGAGTACCGGATGAGGTCATTTCGGATCGAGGGGTGCAATTCACTTCAAGGTTTTGGCAAAATTTCTGTGCAGCATTGGACATTAAAGTAAACCTTTCTTCTGCTTTTCATCCCCAGACTAATAAACAGAAGAATGAACCAATCAGACCCTGGAGCAGTATCTCCGCTGTTTTATCTGCCACCTACAGGATGATTGGGTGGATCTACTTCCACTGGCTGAGTTCTTTATAACAACTCTCAGATCGCCTCCACTAAGCAGTCTCCTTTTTACTCCAATCTAGGTTATCATCCTAACATTCTTCCTCGATTTCCCATAGATACGCCCTTGCCGGCAGTGGCTGAAAGAATCACTTCTTTACAAAAGAATATGGATCTTCTAAAGGAAAATCTAGAATTGGCTCAGGAAAGGTACAAGAAAGCAGCAGATAAATTTCGTAAACCTGCACCAGCTTTCAAGGTAGGAGATTTGGTCTGGCTGTCAACCAGAAATCTTAAATTAAAGATTCCATCGTCTAAATTGGGACATAAGTACATTGGACCTTATAAGATCAATAAGATTATAAGTGCTGTTGCTTGTCGTCTTCAACTACCCAGAACTATGAGAATCCACCTGTCTTTCATGTATCCCTACTAAAGGCTGCAACACCAATACGTTTCCTGGACGTTCTTCTCCTTGCCCTGACCCAGTGCTGGTCGATGGTCAGGAAGAATTTATGGTGGAAAGGATTCTAGATTCAGGTTGTACAGAAATCAGTTGCAATATTTGATTAAATGGCGGGCTACCAGTGGAGGACAATCATGGGAACCAGTCAATAATGTAAATGCTCCTCGCCTGCTCCGCCAGTTTCATCAGAGGTACCCTGACAAGCCTGGTCTGAGGTCATCCGGAGGTTGTCCTAAGGGGGGAGTAATGTAAGGTTCTTTGTCTCTGTTGACATGTTCCTTGAAAACTCAGTTTTCCGTCGGCCATTTGCTTTCTGTCTTTCTGCAGCTCTTGCCCTCAGTTAATATGGAGTTTCCAGTTTTCATGTTCCCGCCCTGATTCTTCCCTCTTCCTTCTTAAGCAGCCTCGCTGAACAATCAGTGCTCCTGAATCAAGCCTCAGTCAGTCTGTGACCTGACTCCTGGAAGCCTTGGACTTGTACTCCAGCTATTCCCTACTGAGGAACCTTGGAAACACTTTTGGACTCTGGAAACCTGCTGTTTGGTGAATCCATGTTTGCAGAGGAATTACGGTACAGAGAAGAGATCCTGAACCTGCTTTGGAGATTTATTGTAGTGCTTGAAGTTACTCTGGCCTGCTGTGTCTCCTGTCGCTGTTCCTGCAAACTGTGTGAACTTTTCAGCATGCTTGTATGAAGTAATACAAGTCATTTCATTTCAACCTATGTCTCCTGTGTTTTCCTCGCACCAAGCACAAGACGCTATAGGAACTGTACACTATACATGACAAGAACTCATCCTGACCGACCTGGTTGCTCAAGTGAGGGTTCGGTGACCCCTCCTCAAGGGGGGTACTGTTGTGAATGGACTTGAAATGAGTTCTGAGCAGAGGCTCCCTCTGGTGGTTACAAGCGGTACTGTACTGTCCAGTGAAGATTGTGAGGATTGGGAATCAGGTGTTACTGACTGGTCTTATATAAGGGAGTCGCCTTCCCATCAGGGTTGCCGGGATCAATTGTTCTGGTCTCAATCCTTGATTCCTGTTTCCTTTGTAGCCTGCTGTGTCGTGTCTGCATCTCCTGCTAACAGATAAGACATTTTCTTCTTTTTGTTTTTGTGCTTGATTTTTGCATTTTGTCCTGCACTTCTGTGGGGGCCTTCAGGGTCCCCTCCGGGGGCTTTTGCCCTCTCAGTTTAGTTCAGCCACTGATGTTTTTACATTTGCTTTTTTCCAGTTTTTTTCAGTGGCTGCTGTTTTGATTTGTTACACCAGAGAACTATTTAGGTGGTAGAGGTCGTGTGATCTCAGGTGTTTTTGAAATTAGTAGAGTTGGTGCTTTTCAGGGTTTTTGGGATTGCAGTAAGTGCCTTCCTATCCTTTTCTATTTAGGTAGTTTGGGCCCAACGTTTGCTCATACTATTTTCTGTCTGTGTCAGTATTTCTTCTTGTCTCACCGCCATTACATGTTTGGGGCTTTCTATGCTCTTTGGGGATCTGCTCCGGGGCAGATAGCTTTCCTCTTTCTACCTTTAGGTGTAGTTAGTTTCTCAGGCTGTGACGAAGCGTCTAGGACCAACGTAGGAACGCTCCACGGCTGCCTCTAGTTGTGGTGGTTAGTCAGGGTACTGCAATCTCATGGATTCCAACCGCTCTGGTGTATTGCCTTTTTACCTGCACTCCTCAGCTACGAAACATAACAGTAAATAGTTAGAGATGATAGATTTGATTAAATTAACTTGCAGACTGTAAGGGGTGGAAAATGTAAGAGGTAAATCGTCTTTATTCGCAACTGATAAACATTTATTGGGTACAAGTGATCTGAGTTTATTTGGCCACAAAAGTGTGCACGTTTAATTTCAAGTTTGTTGTACCCTCGCTCCCTTAGTCGTACACAAATTCTTTAACTTTCTTGGAAAAATAAATGTGCAGAAGGGCAGATATGTTTGGGCCTATTGAATTCACCATAGGGTATAGCCTATGGTGTGCTGTGGATGTGATGACGAGGCTAACGGTACAGTGTTTCCTAAAATCTCCCTTCTGTAGAGTGATGTCTCCATCCTGTTGGTCACTGAATTGCCACCCAAATAAATATCAGAAAGGGAGTTTCAGTAGTAGGAGAATTAACTGTGAATTTTTAATTTAATGTATTGTTGTTCAAATATATTGGAAAATCAAGGAATCTCTCCAATCCACCCTGCCATACAAATATCAATTTTTTTTTATTTTTAATTATTGAAAATAAATGGGCTAAAGAGAATGGAGACTTTAATTTTACATTATGTAGTCTGTGTTTTTATTTTAAATAAAGGACATTATTCTGACTGTTTCTCCTTTATTACAATATGACTATGGGGTTAGTAATGGGGGCGTCTTATAGACACCTATCCATTACTAACCTGTGGATTTAATGTCAGCTGACATTACAAAGCTGTTATCAACTATTGCCCACTTGCCACTAGACCAGAGCAAGTGGGAAAAAGCGAGGCTAAGCACCAGAATTGGAGCATCTAATGGATGCTCCATTTCTGGGGCAGCTGAGAGCTGATGTTTTTAGTCTATGAGAGGGCCATGGCCCTTTTCTAGGCTATTAATATCAGCTGACAGCTATCTGTTTTGTCTTTGTGGTTATTGATATAGGGGAGAAATCACATCATTTTGTTTGGGGGTCTCCTCTATAATAACCAGTAAAGGCTAAGCAAATAGCTGTGAGGTGATACTAATAACTGGGAAATTTTTAGAAATTGGCCACTTCCCAAAACAATAAAATCAGCCCTCAGCCGTTGGCTTTCCCTCAGCTAGTTATGAAAAAATAAGAGGGACCCAAAGTATTTTTTTCCATTTATTTATTTCATATTAGTAATAAATAAATGAAAAAATCATTGTGGACCCCCCTATTTTTAATATCCAGCTAAGGGAAAGCAGACAGCTGAGGGCTGCAGCTTATAGACTCCTCTCCATTACTAACCCATAAACTATATATTAAATTATTTATTTAAATAATGCTGTTGACTATTTGCAATGAAATAGTTCATTCTTCTGTGATAGCGCCCAAATACCTTCACAATTTCAAGAGTGTTTCAACCCCTATAAGACTCTTAAACATTTTTGATTTTTCTCTTTTTTTTGGCCTATTTGCCTGCAGAAAACAGCTGCTTAATAATTGTGCACTCCCCTAATAAAGGGTCACACTCTCCCTCATTACACAAATACACATCATTGATATGCTTCATCCAATGGGTATTCAAGTTTGTATAGCTTGGAGTTGGAAAATATTCATAAAAATCATGATATTGCAATATGCTTATTTGCCTAATAAAATGCACCCAGTTTAGTAAGAGAACATAAAATCAATTTTGGCAGATCCTAATGTCAAGTGATTTGAATATTTATGACTTTTTGTTGTTTTTGGGCCAGTTTTCCAAACTCTGCCAAAGTGGAATAGAACTAAGGTGGAAGAGGGATGTAGTGAGGATATGGCAACACAGCTTTTCTAATTTTTGAAAACCAGTGACGTTTTTATGCCAGAGATGTAAATCCTGTCTCTGCTTGGAGTAAGATTTGTGGCAAGGCACAAGGAAACATGAATCTTTTAACCCCTTTCTGACATTTGTCGTAATAATACATCCCTTTGCCCTCGGCCTTATTGACCAGTATTATTACGTCATCGTGATCGCCCGCACCGCCGGGTGTCAGCTGATTCTGACAGCTGACACTTGGCACTAAGTGCTTGGAGCTGTCACGCACCACTCCAGGCATTTTAACCCCCTAAATTCTGCGAACAAATGTGATCGCAGGTTTTCGAGAGGGGCAGAGGGAGGGACAGCCTCTCTGCCCTTGGATCGGAAACTGTTAGCGTGACGCTGACTCTGATCGCTGCCACGGTGACCCGATGTCGTCATGACAACATCCAGATCACCAGAGTTAGTAAAGTGCATGATCAGCAACTTTCTCTGTCAGTGCTGAGCTTACAGTTTGTACAGCACAGGAATGCTGCTGTATCGCCATGCTGTACAAGCTATCAGCATGCAAAAAATTATAGTCTAGGTAGGACAAAGTAAAAAAAGTTTAAAAAAAGTTAAATGTTTTAAAATAATTGTAAAGACTAGAGATGAGCGACTTTGCCTATTTTAGGGGCGAGTTGGGTTTCGTGAAACCCGATTTTTCAAAAGTCGAGTCGAACGAAGTCAGACGACTAACGGAAATGATCGGGTCGGAGTCGAAAATCCTACCCCAATGCAAGTCAATGGGGAATAAAAGTCGCAGTGAGTGGAGGACAGTCAACACACCTACAGTGCCCATTTCAATGCCAACGACATCAATTCTTATTACTTAAGCTTGTCAACCTTAATTAACTTTATAATAATAGTAACACATTGAAAACTGGGGGCTATTTGGCTAAAGTTGTGGGGGGGCAGTGCTGGCTCCAGGTTTTCGTGGGCCCCGGACCAAAGAGTCTCAGTGAGCCCCTTTAACACATACCACAATTCATGATGCTCCGATACGGCAGAGAAATATAGGTATAGTACAATGCCAAATATTCACTTCTTACATTACATGAGTGATATCTATTTTAAATTTACAATAGCTCAAAAAACGGACAGTGTAGTCCTCCAACAGTATTATGGGCACCCTATAGTGCGCCATATAGAATAATGAGCCCCATATATTGCTCTATACAGAACAATGAGCCCCATATATTGCTCCATACAGAATGGGTTCCATATACTGTAATGCTCCATACAGAATAGGTCCCATATGTGCTCCATATGATGCTCCATATATAAAGGGCCCTATATGATGACCCATAAATAATGAACCCCATATGATGCTCTAGTATATGATGGGCCCATATAAGATGCTCTAGTGTATGATGAACCCCATATAATGCTCCAAATATAATGGTCCCATATATTTTGCTCCATATTTAATGGTCTCCATGTGATGCTCCATATATAATGTGCCCCTATGATGCGCCATATATAAAGGGCCCATATGATGCGCCGTATATGATGTGCCCCATGGATGATGCTCCAGTGTATAATGGGCCCTATCTATGATGCTCAAGTGTATGATGGGCCCCATATATAATTCTCAGTGTATAATGCTCCACATATATTGCTCGAACCATTAAAAAAATGAAATACCTCTCCTCCTGGGCAACTGCTCTACTCTGGATTCCTCAGCATCGCCATCTTCCAACTCTCTGCACTGTGACTGTTCAGCAGAGGGCGCACAGAAGTGACATCATCGCGCTCTCTGACCTGAATGTCACTGTCAGGAAAGCGGAAGACGTCACAGCAGTGGAGCAGGGAGAGGTAAGTATTGCAAGTGCTGGGGCCCTGAGCTAGCAGGGGGGCACACTTGTGGTTGCCGGCACTGGCACAGGGCCCCTCATAGTACGCCGGTGTCTCTGATGGCGAGTGGGGCCCCTCACCTGCTCAGGGCATCAGCACTTGCCTGGGTGCGCCAGGTGATGACCATGGACTGGGGGGGTACAGCTCAGTTAGGGAGGTGGAAAAAAATGGCATATGTTGAGGTGTAGGCTGGACGTTCAGCAGCTGCAAATGGAGGAATTGGAGAAGTCGGAGGAAGAGGAGACAAAGCGAGCCATTTTGCTGGCAACCTGTGTGTCATCAGGGGAAGGTGGTACAAAATCTTTGAAACCCAGGCATGGTTCATTTTAATGAAGGTGAGTCCACCTACATTTTGGGTCGACAGCAGGGTCCTTCTTTCTGTCACAATTGATCCAGCAGCACTGAAGACTCTTTTTGATAGCACACTAACCAGCAGTGCAAGCGAGCTCCTGTAAGGCATATTGTGCCAATTCAGGCCAGTTGTCCAGTTTACAGGCCAGTAGTCAAAGGGGAATGAACTGTGAGGGAGAACTCGATAGGGGAGGAGAGGTAGTTTTTGAACCTATTTGACAACTGCTGTTTCTGTCTGTTGCAACCTATTCAGTATTACCAGTCATGTGAGAGGTACTCGAGAAATCAGACCACAACATGGTATGAAACCCCTGTCTCCAACGCCAATTCGGCTGTGTGCACCACGAAACCTCTTCCATTTGGCCAAGTATGGCTCGTGGTAGAACCTGCACCGCTGCTGTATGCTGGGAATGCCTCTAACAAAAGGTTTCCAGAGTTGCTTGTTTGTTCGCCAATATTAGCTCTAGGTTCTCCTGTGCATGATGTTCTGTAATTTACCTTTATAGCGTGGGATCGAGGATGCTGGCCAACCAGTAGCTGTCATCCTTCATAATTTTGGCAATGCGGGGGTCACTTTTTAGGATCCGCAAGACATAACACACATGTGGCCAATGTTTCTGGTGTCAATGATGCACTGCCAGTGGGGTGGAGGAGCACTTTCTGCCAAATCAACATCCCTCCATTTAGCACAAACCTGTACCTGACCTTGGCAAGCCAACATTTTCTCTTGCCACTGAGAAGCATAAATCCCCCCCAAATAATCATCCCCCTCATCCTCATCCTCCTCCTCTTCCTCTTCTTCTCCACCTCGTCCAGGACAGTTCTCTGGGGCAGACAATGCATGATGTCATGAAGGCTTCCCTCCTCCTCTTCCCCTACAGATGCCTGATCCTTAATGTGCATCCACATGAGCAGACGCATAAGTGGGATGCTCATGTTATGATGGGTGTCTGCGTTAACAGCGTGTGCATTCTCAAAACACTGAAGAACTTTACAGAGATTTTCAGCTTTGCCCACTGCACACCCGACAACTCCATGTGCGCCCTCAAACTGCCTGCCCGTGGATCCTCCACAAATGCATTACAGTCTGCCTCTGTTCTCACAGCCTCTCAACCATGTGCATGGTGGAGTTCACCTTGTTGCAACATCTATGATTAGGTGTGCTTGGGGAGGTGGAGCGATCGCTGCAGTCTTGCATACGACTGGATTCTCGGATGAGCTTCGGATGTGCGAGCACAGTCTTCGCACCTTATGGAGCAGATCTGGTAACTTCGGATAATTATTTATGAAACACTGTACCACCAGGTTCAAGGTGTGAGCAGCAAGGTGTGTGTCTGAGTTTTGCCAGGACTTTGACCGCCACAAAATTACGGCCGTTATTACTGACTACCTTGCCTGGTCAAGATGTAGAATGCCCAGCCATGACTCAGTTCCTCGCTACAAGTAGTTGGCCAGTACCCCGCGGTGTGTTCTGTTGTCGCCCAAAGACGCATCTTTAAAACAGCCTGCTGATGCTACCATAGCTGATCGATAGTGGGACACATTGTGTGCAACACTGGCAGCTGTGGATGGAGTGCTCGTGCGACTGCGCTTTGTCGCGAGCTTTTGCTTTGGAGGAGGAGGAGGGTCTAACGCCTACAGCCAACTGTTTACTATACCGTGGATAGCAGCACTGTCCCCGCCGCTGTCCCTGTGGACCCTGCATCCACCACATTAACCCAGTGCGCAGTGATGGACACGTAAACGACCTGGCCATGCCTACTGGCCCATGCATCTGTTGGAGGTGCACCTTTCCACTCATGATTGTTTGAGTGATGGACAATGTGGTCTTTCAGATGCAGGTGGAGGGCAGGGATGGCTTTTCTAGAAAAGAAGTGCCGATGGGTAGGTCATAGTGTGGGACAGCGTGGGCCATGAGCTCTCGGAACGCTTGCCTTTCAACCAAAAAGGAAGGGATATCCTAATGATATCAGTTTGGAATGTAGGCGTTCAAAGCCATGAGGTTTTGTAGTCCGTCCGCTTGCAAGTGCTATTGTTTAAATGTCAAGCATCAACGGTATTCAATTTTCGGAGTTTTTTTTTCCCCCGGCTAAAGGTCCTTCCGCATTTTTACAGATAACCTTTTTCCTCATCAATAGGATTTTGGTCAAAAAAGTGCCCAAAAGCAACCCTTTCCCACTTTGGGATAATTTTTCGGGCTTGCCGATGTGTTATTTGCGTTTGCCAAGCGTCCTGCAATTTTTTGTTTTTTTAACAAGTTTTTGGTGCTACGGCCTGCAGATAACTGCAGTGAGATGTGAGCCTGCTGCGGTCCTCCTCCCTTCTGAGCTTTGATACGGCACCCTCTTCCCCAATGGTGCCAATGGGTCAACAAACAGGTCATCCTCACCTCCTCTTCAATTTCATCTGCACCTTGTCTGTGTCACCGGTAAAGTGTTTGGTTAAGGAAGGGGCACCGAGTTTCATCAGGGTCTATTCTGGCCGTAATGCAAGGGCAATGTAGTGCTCTAGTGAATGTCCGCAGAATCAGATAGCGTGGCTGTGCCTCAGTGCCTCCATATTATTCAACTGGGACTGGGGAATTCAGGATTTGATTGATAACCCAGGGCTTGTATTGAAAAGCCCCAGGAGTAACGAAGTGTGGGCTGCCAATCCTTCACTTTTGGTGGGGTGTAAGGACAAAGGAAAGGTGTGTCCTTACCAGGGCCGCCTGAGATTCAGTGCTTGCATTTTTTGAAAAGTTAGAAGAGGAGGCTGTTTCAGCAATGTAAGCAAACCTGTTCCTTGCTCCGGCTTTAAAGCGGTTTTTAAAAAACCTACTCCAGAAAAGGAGATTCCAGGCTTTCTGGAGCCAGACGATGTGCAGGCCAACACCTCCTGCCTTGGTCTATTTTTTTGGCCTTAAGCAGATCCCACCACCCCCCACCAAACCATCTTTCCCAGCTGGCCCCCCCGCCACGTCCAGGCCTCTTCCAAATTATTCCCGTTTGGAAAATGCCCAAAAAACACAGATATTGGAACTATAGGAAGAGTACAGCGCATAGGGTAGGGGAAAATTTTCATCTCCGATTTTTTTCCGGGTCCACACAGAGCTCATAGTAGGATTACCGTAATACAAAGCAGTTTACGGTACTGTATCAAAAGCATCGTGTAAAGGTGTAGGGGAAAATTGCAATCTCCGTATATTTTTCCGGAGTCCACAAAGTTTTGTAGTGTTATTTGTCCGGATCCAGTGGTCACATAGTGTGTGGGAGGTACAGCCTTACGGTGTGGAAAAAATGAACGGTGGTGTGTGCGAAAAAAAGAAAAATATTAGTGCGTGTAAAAAGCAGCTGCACAGCAGTGTACACACGCAGTACAGCTATCAAGCAGCTAATAACCAGCGCGCTGAACCGAAAATCCCCCTGTCAGACACTAATGTACAGAAATTGCTACAGCACAAAATAAGAACTTCTCTTTCTCCTAACTCCCCTATGATAAACAGCAGCCACCTCTCCCTACGTTAATATTGGGAAGTAAATGGGGGCGGCGCCGGCTTTTATAGACATATGACGCCCCCAAAGCAAGCCAATCACTGAAAGCCTTCTCTAAGATTGTGGGGAGCTGCCGTCATCTTTTGCAAGTGTACATCCTTGCTCATTGGTGAAAAAAGAGCCTGCAAGCATTAAGGGAAAACCTACAGTATTGGGCGGGGGTCAACCGATGGCCGATGCACTCTATTGGGGTTTCGACCAACGAAAAACCCAATTTTGGCAAAAGTCGGTGACTTTTAATTGGACGACCTGTTTCGCCCAACTCTAGTAAAGACATGTATAAAAATCGAAAATAAAATGCAAAAACAAAAAATTGTATCCATAAATAAATATTTGTATGAAAAAAAATTAAACAAAAAAGTGCACTATTTGGTATCACCACGTCTGCAACAAAACCCACCTTTAAAATGTCCCCCCTAGTTAACCTTTTATTTAGCCCATAAAAAAATAAAAAACAACAAAAA
>JARQOD010000001.1:623994011-624132331 GCA_033576555.1 Oophaga sylvatica | reverse complement strand
TTTGGGGGGCTTTCTATGCTCTTTGGGGATCTGCTCCGGGGCAGATAGCTTTCCTCTTTCTACCTTTAGGTGTAGTTAGTTTCTCAGGCTGTGACGAAGCGTCTAGGACCAACGTAGGAACGCTCCACGGCTGCCTCTAGTTGTGGTGGTTAGTCAGGGTACTGCAATCTCATGGATTCCAACCGCTCTGGTGTATTGCCTTTTTACCTGCACTCCTCAGCTACCGAAACATAACAGTAAATAGTTAGAGATGATAGATTTGATTAAATTAACTTGCAGACTGTAAGGGGTGGAAAATGTAAGAGGTAAATCGTCTTTATTCGCAACTGATAAACATTTATTGGGTACAAGTGATCTGAGTTTATTGGCCACAAAAGTGTGCACGTTTAATTTCAAGTTTGTTGTACCCTCGCTCCCTTAGTCGTACACAAATTCTTTAACTTTCTTGGAAAAATAAATGTGCAGAAGGGCAGATATGTTTGGGCCTATTGAATTCACCATAGGGTATAGCCTATGGTGTGCTGTGGATGTGATGACGAGGCTAACGGTACAGTGTTTCCTAAAATCTCCCTTCTGTAGAGTGATGTCTCCATCCTGTTGGTCACTGAATTGCCACCCAAATAAATATCCAGAAAGGGAGTTTCAGTAGTAGGAGAATTAACTGTGAATTTTTAATTTAATGTATTGTTGTTCAAATATATTGGAAAATCAAGGAATCTCTCCAATCCACCCTGCCATACAAATATCAATTTTTTTTTATTTTTAATTATTGAAAATAAATGGGCTAAAGAGAATGGAGACTTTAATTTTACATATAGTAGTCTGTGTTTTTATTTTAAATAAAGGACATTATTCTGACTGTTTCTCCTTTATTACAATATGACTATGGGGTTAGTAATGGGGGCGTCTTATAGACACCTATCCATTACTAACCTGTGGATTTAATGTCAGCTGACATTACAAAGCTGTTATCAACTATTGCCCCACTTGCCACTAGACCAGAGCAAGTGGGAAAAGCGAGGCTAAGCACCAGAATTGGAGCATCTAATGGATGCTCCATTTCTGGGGCAGCTGAGAGCTGATGTTTTTAGTCTATGAGAGGGCCATGGCCCTTTTCTAGGCTATTAATATCAGCTGACAGCTATCTGTTTTGTCTTTGCTGGTTATTGAATATAGGGGAGAAATCACATCATTTTGTTTGGGGGTCTCCTCTATAATAACCAGTAAAGGCTAAGCAAATAGCTGTGAGGTGATACTAATAACCTGGGAAACTTTATAGAAATTGGCCACTTCCCAAAACAATAAAATCAGCCCTCAGCCGTTGGCTTTCCCTCAGCTAGTTATGAAAAATAAGAGGGACCCAAAGTATTTTTTTCCATTTATTTATTTCATATTAGTAATAAATAAATGAAAAAATCATTGTGGATCCCCCTATTTTTAATATCCAGCTAAGGGAAAGCAGACAGCTGAGGGCTGCAGCTTATAGACTCCTCTCCATTACTAACCCCATAAACTATATATTAAATTATTTATTTAAATAATGCTGTTGACTATTTGCAATGAAATAGTTCATTCTTCTGTGATAGCGCCCAAATACCTTCACAATTTCAAGAGTGTTTCAACCCCCTATAAGACTCTTAAACATTTTTGATTTTTCTCTTTTTTTGGCCTATTTGCCTGCAGAAAACCAGCTGCTTAATAATTGTGCACTCCCTAATAAAGGGTCACACTCTCCCTCATTACACAAATACACATCACTTGATATGCTTCATCCAATGGGTATTCAAGTTTGTATAGCTTGGAGTTGGAAAATATTCATAAAAATCATGATATTGACAATATGCTTATTTGCCTAATAATAATGCACCCAGTTTAGTAAGAGAACATAAAATCAATTTTGGCAGAATCCTAATGTCAAGTGATTTGAATATTTATGACTTTTGTTGTTTTTGGGCCAGTTTCTCCAAACTCTGCCAAAGTGGAATAGAACTAAGGTGGAAGAGGGATGTAGTGAGGATATGGCAACACAGCTTTTCTAATTTTTGAAAACCAGTGACGTTTCTTATGCCAGAGATGTAAATCCTGTCTCTGCTTGGAGTAAGATTTGTGGCAAGGCACAAGGAAACATGAATCTTTTAACCCCTTTCTGACATTTGTCGTAATAATACATCCCTTTGCCCTCGGCCTTATTGACCAGTATTATTACGTCATCGTGATCGCCCGCACCGCCGGGTGTCAGCTGATTCTGACAGCTGACACTTGGCACTAAGTGCTTGGAGCTGTCACGCACCACTCCAGGCATTTTAACCCCCTAAATTCTGCGAACAAATGTGATCGCAGGTTTTCGAGAGCGGGCAGAGGGATGACAGCCTCTCTGCCCTTGGATCGGAAACCTGTTAGCGTGACGCTGACTCCTGATCGCTGCCACGGTGACCCGATGTCGTCATGACAACATCCAGATCACCAGAGTTAGTAAAGTGCATGATCAGCAACTTTCTCTGTCAGTGCTGAGCTTACAGTTTGTACAGCACAGGAATGCTGCTGTATCGCCATGCTGTACAAGCTATCAGCATGCAAAAAATTATAGTCTAGGTAGGACAAAGTAAAAAAGTTTAAAAAAAGTTAAATGTTTTTAAATAATTGTAAAGACTAGAGATGAGCGACTTTGCCTATTTTAGGGTCGAGTTGGGTTTCGTGAAACCCGATTTTCTCAAAAGTCGAGTCGAACGAAGTCAGACGACTAACGGAAATGATCGGGTCGGAGTCGAAAATCCTACCCCAATGCAAGTCAATGGGGAATAAAAGTCGGCAGTGAGTGGAGGACAGTCAACACACCTACAGTGCCCATTTCAATGCCAACGACATCAATTCTTATTACTTAAGCTTGTCAACCTTAATTAACTTTATAATAATAGTAACACATTGAAAACTGGGGGCTATTTGGCTAAAGTTGTGGGGGGCAGTGCTGGCTCCAGGTTTTCGTGGGCCCCGGACCAAAGAGTCTCAGTGAGCCCCTTTAACACATACCACAATTCATGATGCTCCGATACGGCAGAGAAATATAGGTATAGTACAATGCCAAATACTTCACTTCTTACATTACATGAGTGATATCTATTTTAAATTCTACAATAGCTCAAAAAACGGACAGTGTAGTCCTCCATACAGTATTATGGGCACCCTATAGTGCGCCATATAGAATAATGAGCCCCATATATTGCTCTATACAGAACAATGAGCCCCATATATTGCTCCATACAGAATGGGTTCCATATACTGTAATGCTCCATACAGAATAGGTCCCATATGTGCTCCATATGATGCTCCATATATAAAGGGCCCTATATGATGACCCATAAATAATGAACCCCATATGATGCTCTAGTATATGATGGGCCCCATATAAGATGCTCTAGTGTATGATGAACCCCATATAATGCTCCAAATATAATGGTCCCCATATATTTTGCTCCATATATAATGGTCTCCATGTGATGCTCCATATATAATGTGCCCCATATGATGCGCCATATATAATGGGCCCCATATGATGCGCCAGTATATGATGTGCCCCATGGATGATGCTCCAGTGTATAATGGGCCCTATCTATGATGCTCAAGTGTATGATGGGCCCCATATATAATTGTCCAGTGTATAATGCTCCACATATATTGCTCGAACCATTAAAAAAAATGAAATACCTCTCCTCACTGGGCACTGCTCTACTCTGGATTCCTCAGCATCGCCATCTTCCAACTCTCTGCACTGTGACTGTTCAGGCAGAGGGCGCACAGAAGTGACATCATCGCGCTCTCTGACCTGAATGTCACTGTCAGGAAACGCGGAAGACGTCACAGCAGTGGAGCAGGGAGAGGTAAGTATTGCAAGTGCTGGGGCCCTGAGCTAGCAGGGGGGCACACTTGTGGTTGCCGGCACTGGCACAGGGCCCCTCATAGTACGCCGGTGTCTCTGATGGCGAGTGGGCCCCTCACCTGCTCAGGGCATCAGCACTTGCCTGGGTGCGCCAGGTGATGACCATGGACCTGGGGGGGTACAGCTCAGTTAGGGAGGTGGAAAAACTGGCATATGTTGAGGTGTAGGCTGGACGTTCAGCAGCTGCAAATGGAGGAATTGGAGAAGTCGGAGGAAGAGGAGGACAAAGCGAGCCATTTTGCTGGCAACCTGTGTGTCATCAGGGGAAGGTGGTACAAAATCCTTTGAAACCCAGGCATGGTTCATTTTAATGAAGGTGAGTCCACCTACATTTTGGGTCGACAGCAGGGTCCTTCTTTCTGTCACAATTGATCCAGCAGCACTGAAGACTCTTTTTGATAGCACACTACCAGCAGTGCAAGCGAGCTCCTGTAAGGCATATTGTGCCAATTCAGGCCAGATGTCCAGTTTACAGGCCCAGTAGTCAAAGGGGAATGAACTGTGAGGGAGAACATCGATAGGGGAGGAGAGGTAGTTTTGAACCATATTTGACAACTGCTGTTTCCTGTCTGTTGCAACCTATTCAGTATTACCAGTCATGTGAGAGGTACTCGAGAAATCAGACCACAACATGGTCATGAAACCCCTGTCTCCAACGCCAATTCGGCTGTGTGCACCACGAACACCTCTTCCATTTGGCCAAGTATGGCTCGTGGTAGAACCTGCACCGCTGCTGTATGCTGGGAATGCCTCTAACAAACGGTTTACCAGAGTTGCTTGTTTGTTCGCCAATATTAGCTCTAGGTTCTCCTGTGGCATGATGTTCTGTAATTTACCTTTATAGCGTGGATCGAGGATGCTGGCCAACCAGTAGCTGTCATCCTTCATAATTTTGGCAATGCGGGGGTCACTTTTTAGGATCCGCAAGACATAATCACACATGTGGGCCAATGTTTCTGGTGTCAATGATGCACTGCCAGTGGTGGGTGGAGGAGCACTTTCTGCCAAATCAACATCCCTCCATTTACGCACAAACCCTGTACCTGACCTTGGCAAGCCAACATTTTCTCTTGCCACCTGAGAAGCATCATCCTCCCCAAAATAATCATCCCCCTCATCCTCATCCTCCTCCTCTTCCTCTTCTTCCTCCACCTCGTCCAGGACAGTTCTCTGAGCAGACAATGCATGACTGTCATGAAGGCTTCCCTCCTCCTCTTCCTCCGCTACAGATGCCTGATCCTTAATGTGCATCCACATGAGCAGACGCATAAGTGGGATGCTCATGCTTATGATGGCGTCGTCTGCGCTTAACAGCGTGTGCATTCCTCAAAACACTGAAGAACTTTACAGAGATCTTTCAGCTTTGACCACTGCACACCCGACAACTCCATGTGCGCCCTCAAACTGCCTGCCCGTGGATCCTCCCACAAATGCATTACAGTCTGCCTCTGTTCTCACAGCCTCTCAACCATGTGCATGGTGGAGTTCCACCTTGTTGCAACATCTATGATTAGGTGCTGCTTGGGGAGGTGGAGCGATCGCTGCAGTCTCTGCATACGACTGGATTCTACGGATGAGCTTCGGATGTGCGAGCACAGTCTTCGCACCTTATGGAGCAGATCTGGTAACTTCGGATAATTATTTATGAAACACTGTACCACCAGGTTCAAGGTGTGAGCCAGGCAAGGTGTGTGTCTGAGTTTTGCCAGGACTTTGACCGCCACAAAATTACGGCCGTTATTACTGACTACCTTGCCTGGCTCAAGATGTAGAATGCCCAGCCATGACTCAGTTCCTCGCTACAAGTAGTTGGCCAGTACCTCCGCGGTGTGTCTGTTGTCGCCCAAAGACAGCATCTTTAAAACAGCCTGCTGATGCTTACCACTAGCTGATCGATAGTGGGACACATTGTGTGCAACACTGGCAGCTGTGGATGGAGTGCTCGTGCGACTGCGCTTTGTCGACGAGCTTTTGCTTCTGGAGGAGGAGGAGGGTCTAACGCCTACAGCCAACTGTTACCTATACCGTGGACTAGGCAGCACTGTCCCACCGCCGCTGTCCCCTGTGGACCCTGCATCCACCACATTAACCCAGTGCGCAGTGATGGACACGTAACGACCCTGGCCATGCCTACTGGCCCATGCATCTGTTGTGAGGTGCACCTTTCCACTCACTGATTGTTTGAGTGCATGGACAATGTGGTCTTTCAGATGCAGGTGGAGGGCAGGGATGGCTTTTCTAGAAAAGAAGTGCCGACTGGGTAGGTCATAGTGTGGGACAGCGTAGGCCATGAGCTCTCGGAACGCTGCACTTTCAACCAAACGGAAGGGCATCATCTCTAATGATATCAGTTTGGCAATGTAGGCGTTCAAAGCCAGTGAGGTTTTGTAGTCCGTCCACGCTTGCAAGTGCATATTGTTTAAATGTCAAAGCATGCAACTGGTATTCAATTTTCGGAGATTTTTCCCTCGGCTAAAGGTCCTTCCGCACTTTTTACAGATAACCTTTGCCTCATCAATAGGATTTTGGTCAAAAAAGTGCCACACTGCACTCTTCCTACTATGGGATAAATTTTCAGGGCTTGCACGATGTGCTAATTTGACCGTCTGGCCAAGCTGTCCTGCAACTATTTTTGTTTTTTTAACAAGTTTTTGGACTGCTACAGGCCTGCCAGATAACTGCAGCTGAGATGTCGATGCCTGCTGCGGATCCTCCTCCTCTTCTGAGCTATTGATAGCGGCACCCTCTTCCCCCAATGGATGCCAATCCGGGTCAACAACTAGGTCATCCATCACCTCCTCTTCAATTTCATCTGCACCTTCGTCTGTGTCACCGTGTAAAGTGTTAGAGTATACAGGAAGGGACACCTGAGTTTCATCAGGGTCATATTCTGGCTCAGTAGACTGCAAGGGCAATGTAGTGCTCTACGTGAATGTACCAGCAGAATCAGATAGCAGTGGCTGTGCCTCAGTGCACTCCATATCATATTCAACTTGGACTGGGGAATTCAGGATTTGACTTGATAACCCAGGCATTGTATATGAGAAGAGCTCCATGGAGTAATCTGAAGTGTGGGCTGCCACATCCTTCACTTTTGGTGGGGTGTGAAGGACACAAGGAAAGGTGTTGTTCCTTACCAGGAGCCTGCACTGACGATTCAGTGCTTGCATTTTTTGAAAGTTCAGAAGAGGAGGCTGTTTCAGCAATGTAAGCCAAAACCTGTTCCTAATGCTCCGGCTTTAAAAGCGGTTTACCTACTCCCAGAAAAGGGAGCATTCCAGGCCTTCTGGAGCCAGACGATGATGCAGGCTCAACACCTCCTGCCTTAGGTGCTATTGTGCTTTTGGCACTACCAGCAGATGCACCACCACCACCACCACCATCATTCCCAGCTGGCCCCCCCGCCCACGTCCACGGCCTCTTCCACCATACTTCCTCATGTTTGGGAAAATGCACCAAAAATACCAGCAGATATATGGAACTATATGAGAAGAGTACAGCTGCATATGGTGTAGGGGAAAATTTCAATCTCCGTATATATTTCCGGAGTCACACACAGACGCTCACTCAGTATGGATTTGACCGTAATACAAATAGCAGATATACGGTACTGTATCAGAAGCATACAGCTGTATACGGTGTAGGGGAAAATTGCAATCTCCGTATATATTTCCGGAGTCACACACAGATAGTCAGCATGTATTTGTCCGTGATACCAGCTGGTACACAGTAGTGTGTGAGGAGCGTACAGCTCTATACGGTGTGGGAAAAAATGAACGGTCGGTAAGTGTGCAGAAAAAAAAGAATAAAAGTATTAGTGCTGTGTAAAAAGCAGTCTGCACAGCAGTGTACACACAGCAGTACAGCTATCAAGCAGCCTAATAACCAGCGCTGCTGCACACAAGAAAATCCTCCCCTGTCACTGCACACTAACTGTACAGCACAATTGCTATCAGCACAAGCACATAAGAACTTCTCTTTCCTGCCTAACTCTCTCCCTACTGATAAACAGCAGCAGCAACCTCTCCCTACTGTTAATATTGGCAGAAGTAAAATGGGGGTCGGCGCTCAGGGCTTTTATAGACACTATGACGCCCCCCAAAGCAAGCCAATCACTGAAATGCCCTTCTCTAAGATTGTGGTGGACGCTGCACGTCATCTCTTTGCCGACAGTGTACATCCTTGCTCATTGGCTGAAAAAAGACGCCTGCAAGCATTAAGGGAAAACCTACAGTACTTGGGCGCTGGGGTCAACGACAGCATGGCCGACTGCACTCTATGGTCGGGTTTCGACCAACGAAACCCAATTTTGGCAAAAGTCGGTGACTTTTAATCTGACAGACCTGTTTCGCCCAACTCTAGTAAAGACATGTATAAAAAATCGAAAATAATAATGCAAAAATCAAAATAAATTGTATCCATAAATAAATATTTGTATGAAAAAAATATAAACAATAAAAGTGCACATATTTGGTATCACCACGTCTGCAACAACCCGACCTATAAAACTGTCCCACTAGTTAACCCTTTTAGTGAGCACCATAAAAAAATAAAAAACAAGGCAAAAATACAATACTTTATCATCATACCACCGAACAAAAAGTGGAATAAAACGCGATTAAAATGACAGATGTAAAAAACATGGTATCACTGAAAACATCATCTTGTCCTGTAAAAAAAGCTGCTATATCGCTCCATAAGCAGAAAAAGAAAAAAGTTATAGCTCTCATAATAAAGTGATCCAATAATAATAATTTTCTCTATAAAATAGTTTTTATTGTGTAAAAGCGCCAAAACATAAGAAAACGATACACATGAGGTATCGCTGTAATCATACTGACCCGAAGAATAAAACTACCTTGTGAATTTTACCACACATGGAACGGCATACACACACCAAAAAAAAATTCCTGAATTGCTGTTTTTTGTTCATTCTGCCTCTCAAAAATCGGAATAGAAGGCGATTAAAAAATGTCATGTGCCCGAAAATGGTACCAATAAAAATGTTAACTTGTCCCACAAAAAGCAAGCCCTCACATGACTCTGTGAGCCAAAATATGGAAAAACTATAGCTCTATGGTGATGCAGGAACTATTTTTGCAATAAAAAGTGTTTTTTACTGTGTCACCAACAGAGGCCAGACAGATTCCAGAGTAACTCTGCTGCTTCATTATAGTGAATGGATCTCTCAGGCATTTCATCTGAATCACGTCACTCAGAGAGTTAGATGGAAACCAGAAAGTAAGGCCTTTTTCACACTTCAGTCGTGTGACGTCAGTCAAAATCTGCCAAAGTGTGAAAAAAACGGATCCGCCTTTTTTTTTTGGCTGATTCGTTTTTTCCCATTGAGTTGCATTAGTGACGAATTTTGACGGATCCGTCAGAAATTTGATGTCCGTTTTATTTTGAAAACGGACACTGCGACGTTTTTTGTGTGCGTCGAAATGGTGGAGCATGACAGATCCGTCGTGTCCGCCGTTTTGCATAATGGACGCCAATGGGTGGCAGATCCGTCTTCATCCGTTTTTGACGGAATCCGTTCTTGTATGCAGAAAATGTTCATAACCCATTCACGAGCTCTCTCTCTCCTCCAGAGCTGCACATCTCTCTCTTTCTCTCCTCCAGAGCTGCACATCACTGCTTCAAATCTTCATTTTGCTATTATTAACGGATCAGCCTTAAAACTGATCAGCTCCATCCATTTTCACACAAATACAACGGATCCGTTCATTTCAGTCGTCTGGCTGACTGGGACTGACGACAGACGACTGAAGTGTGAAAGAGGCCTAAGAGGTCAGCGTGGCACGCCAGATAAATGTGATCCCAAACATTATGTAAAATGTTCCCTATAAAAGCTTCAACTCAATCCACAAAAAAAGCAAGAACTTACTCAGGTCTGTCATCTGGTAACAAACATATAGGGGGCTTCCATGTTACTGGTAGCACAAAGGTTCAGGAAAAGCGAAATGGCTCCTCACCTGCCAAAAGAAATTCAGCAAATTCTCTGCTCACAAATCCAAATGCCCGCTCCCTTCTGAGCCCACAGTGCACCTAAACCACATAAAGCGTCCATGTTTGGCATTTCTGTAGCGATGAGAGCAAGCCTAACTAACGGCCGCATGCCTCCAGAAGCACTGACTGGACATAACGTACTGGTGACTGCCTCCTCATCCCATCCTAAAGCTACTATCAAAGGGATACCGATAGGCCAGTTTCTGAGAATAAAAAGAATATGCTCAGAAGATTCACAGTTTGAAGAGCAATCCAGAATATTAAAAAGAAGATTTCAGGAACGCGGCTATAGCCGCAGAATCATAGATAAAGGATATACTAGAGCCAGAAATACCCCCAGAGATCGATTGTTACAGGGTAATACCATTATTCAGGGATCTGGAACCTCGGATAACCAGGTAAGATTCATTACCAACTTTTCTAATAACTGGTTTGATCTTAGGAATATTATACAAAAACATTGGCAGATTTTGTTCACCGACCATACCTTAAAAATATTTTACCAAAACAACCCATGATGACCGAAAAACGTTCTCCCAACCTGAAGGATATACTCATCCACAGCACATATGATCCTAAAAGAGGGAAGGATCATCAAAGAGGGAAAGATGGTTTCTTCCCATGCGGATTGTGTAAAGGATGTGCAAATATGAAGAAAGGTCTGAAATTCAACAATTTTGATAATACTAAGACATTCGAAACTAGAACACACATTACATGCTCTAGTAAAGGGGTAATTTATTATGCGCAATGCCCTTGCCCAAAGATCTATATTGGGCTTACTAGTCGTGAACTAAAAATAAGAGTACGAGAACACTGTATTGATATTACAAAAGCGAAGAATGTGACGGATCTTTCTTCATTGAAGACTCTTCCCAGACACTTTAAGAAATTGCACGCCTGCAACCCCAATGTACTGCTGGTTAAGGGTATTGATATGGTGGATCTGGGTATGAGGGGTGGTGATATTCAGAAGAGACTGGCCAAGAAGGAATGTCAATGGATCTATCGGCTGGGGACAATAGCCCCTCAGGGACTTAATGAGAGCTTTGGCATTGGAGCCTTCCTGTAAAGCTTCTTCCTATTTGATAACGCATTTTAAATTGGTAGTGGTAGGGGTAGGGGTTTTTTATTTCAGGTTTTTTATTCGTATTTTTATCTATATGTGTTTTTTGCTTGAATTAATTATTGTTTTTCTTAGTTTATTCAGAATATCACATTCCTTCTATATGGCTTGATGATATGATGGTTCCATTTCTTTCTGTCTTCTGACCAACAATGAAGAAATTTGAAGAGTTAAGAACAGAAGAAGGACTTTATATCTGTGATGAATTCATCAACCTAGCACTCCTTTCAAAATAGGAAAAAATTCCTGTGCTTTCAAATATCTATTGATGATGAATATTCTGATGTTCTGTTTGCTTGTTTATTACATTTTTTTTTTTTTTTTGCATTTTGATATTTGTATTGTCATTGATATATTGTCATAAATTATATGTGTAGAGTTACCTACCACTCAGTCAGGGTAGGATGTTATTTATACTATAATGTGTCTCCAGTTGGAATTGTCGTACATTCTTCCTTTCCCTTATGCCCCATTGTTATTAATTCTATACCTGGTTTGAGGTGAAGGGGAATGGAACCTAATACTTGCGGGGATGGAGTGCTCCTTAGTGGTTGCACGCGTCAGTAGACTGCAGATCTGTCTGGAGTGGGATGTGCGGTCATGTGGTGTAGTAGACAGCGGTGCGTCATTGATGACGCCGGCATGCCTCCTCCCGGGACCGCGCCCCCTACTCTCCATTGGCTATATAGATCTGACAGGTCTGCGCATGCGTCATTTGACCGGCGATGTGTACTCCTTTCCCTTGTGACGTCTTATTCAGTGATCACCTCCCTCTTTCCTTTTAACCAATGGGATATATGATATGTTGTGACACTGCATGGGGAAGTGATTTCTATTCTTACGTCCGTATTGCAACCAATGGGACGGTAATGACTGTTAATTATTCCACCAATGGTAACTCTTTTTTGGGGGTATTTAAACCTGGCGTTCTCCTACCCCGACACGCCTCCCGAAGAAGGTATACGAAACGCGCGTCAGGGCAGCAGGAACGCCAGGACATCCACATACAACATTTAGGTATGGACTCTTGTTAAATCTTCCCTTTGTTTTCCTCTCATATGGGTATTTCACCCTCTCTACTATGCCACTATATATCCACGTCATTGCATCACTAGCTTAGTATATCATGGGTATTGTTAGCTCATTTTTCTGCTTGGCACTTTCCCATATGCTAGATATCTATTAGTGGATGGGCATCTATGGAGGTTTCATTTTCGGTAGTTACACTTGTATTTTTTTGAGTTCTTTTTGTTGTTTTTTGTGTCATGTCTATGGTGATTTGTTTCTGTGTTTTTTTGCTTATCTGGTATTTCATGTTACTTTTATATATATTTATTCAATAAAATATTCATACTTTTCTACATAAGCATCCATCACTATTTTTGTTTAAATAGGCTTTTGTGAATTTTATTTTATGGTGACTGCAATGGCAGTTTGCAATTTTCACTCAGCAACATTCATTGCTGCTTGTTTCAGGAAAATACCCATGGAGACAAAATCATCACTACACCTGTAGATAAATTCCCCAAGGGGTATAATTTCCAAAATGGGGTCACTTGAGGAGGGATTCTGCTCTTCTAGCAATTAAGGGCTCAGTATATGGAGTCTGCAAACTGGGGTTTCTGTTGTTCTGGCACCTCAGGGGCTCTGAGCTCACAGAGAAAACGAATACCTGTTAAAAAATACCTTTTAATTTCTTTCCAATAAAAAATACACAACAAACAACTAGCTACATCTAGCCAGGTCAGACAGACTGGTCAGAAATAGATTACAATCGTATACTAAAGATAAATACTTGTTCACCCCTAGAAAGCCCCTACCTAACGGCGGGGTTGGCGCCCTATCTTGTACGCAAGTTTGATGCCCCTGATCAACGATGGCTACCCCTAGATTCACCCTGTTGTTCTCTATCTAGCAAGAAACAATGTCTGGTCAAATCCACAGAACTCAATCCACCGAGATACCAGTGTATAACCAGGTGAAATACACTGCTTAAAAAAATAAAGGGAACACTCAAATAACACATCCTAGATCTGAATGAATTAAATATTCTCATTGAAAACTTTGTTCTGTACAAAGTTGAATGTGCTGACAACAAAATCACACAAAAATCATCAATTGAATTCAAATTTATTAACCAATGGAGGCCTGGATTTGGAGTCACACACCAAATTAAAGTGGAATGTAATGTCCTTAAAACAAGTCAAAATGATGCTCGGTAGTGTGTGTGTCCTCTACATACCTATATGACCTCCTTACAATGCCTGGGCATGCTCCTGATGAGGTGGTGGATGGTCTCCTGAGGAATATTCTCCCAGACCTGGACTAAAGCATCCGCCAACTCCTGGACAGTCTGTGGAGCAACGTGACATTGGTGGATGGAGCAAGACATGATGTCCCAGATGTGCTCAATCAGATTAAGGTCTGGGGAACGGGCAGGCAAGTACACAGCTTCAATACCTTCATCTTGCAGGAACTGCTGACACATTCCAGCCACATGAGGTCTGCAATTGTCCTGCATTAGGAGGAACCCAGGGCCAACCGCACCAGCATTTGGTCTCACAAGGGGTCTGAGGATCTCATCTCGGTACCTAATGGCAGTCAGGCTACCTCTGGCGAGCACATGGAGGGCTGTGCCTCCAAAGAAATGCCATGCCAAATCATTACTGACCCACTACCAAATCGGTCATGCTTAAGGATGCTGCAGGCAGCAGATCACTCTCCGCGGCATCTCCAGACTCTGTCACGTCTGTCACATGTGCTCAGTGTGAACCTGCTTTCATCTGTGAAGAGCACAGGGCACCAGTGGCGAATTTTCCAATCCTGGTGTTCTGTGGAAAATACCAAGTGTCCTGCATGGTGTTGGCCTGTGAGCACAACCACCATTTGTGGACATCGGGCACTCAGACCATCCTAATGGAGTCAGTTTCTAACCATTTGTGCAGACACATGCACATTTGTGGCCTCTGGCAGTGCTCCTCCTGTTCCTCCTTGCACAAAGGCAGAGGTAGCGGTCCTGCTGCTGTGTTGCTACCCTCCTATGGCCCCCTCCACATCTTCTGGTGTACTGGCCTCTCTCCTGGTAGTGCCTCCAGCCTCTGGACACTACGCTGACAGACACAGCAAACCTTCTTGCCACAGCTCGCATTGATGTGCCATCCAGGATGAGCTGTACTACCTGAGCCACTTGTGTGGATTGTAGAGTCAGTCTCATGCTACCATGAGTGTGAAAGCACAATCAACATTCAAAAGTGACCAAAACATCAGCCAGAAAGCATTAGTACTGAGATGTGGTCTGCGGTCCCCTCCTGCAGAACCACTCCTTTATTGAGTGTGTCTTAGCAATTGCCAATAATTTCCATCTGTTGTCTATTCCATTTGCACAACAGCAAGTGAAATAGATTGTCAATCAGTGTTCTTCCTAAGTGAACAGTTTGATTTCACAGAAGTTTGATTTACTTTACGCAAAACACCTAATATTGCGGTATTTATTCTCAATGTTAATTTACCACGTGGAATCTGCCGTTCTGACACATACTTTTATGGGTTATAGGGGTGATTCAAACAACCTAAGAACAATAGAACACCTCCTATTTCACTATTCCCAAAACACACACCATGTCACAAAATTGAGTGATTAAATGAAAAAAGCTTATCTGTTATTCATTAAAGATGTCGCAACAGCCTTGACGCATTTCCCTCCCATGCTCAAAAGTTCATCAGGAGGCAAATGGAACCATCTGTGTCAAAAGATTCAAGACATCAGAAAAGATAGCCTGGTTGTAGGTTACACAAGGATAATGGGGCATTTAAATGACCCTCTCAGTTAGCCAGAGGGCTTATGGGTAGAAGTGTAGAGGGGAACATCATAGGGTTTAACACTGTGGTGAAGTCTTCACAGATGTCACTGCGCATGTCTTTATTATTTTTAACCGATAGAGGTCCTGCTAATGAAGAGCAGCATCCGGCTATTCTAGCCTCATTGCCCCATAAGCTTCCAGATTCTATGCTGCCCACTTCCCTTCGTCACTGTGTGAATGATACTGCCGACGGAGCATGCACTTGTTTGCTCGCTTCACCACACCTTCTAGTTGTGTGCGTTCCATTCAGTGCAGTCGCCATATAACTGGGCGGCGTATGCGCACTAGATGATCTAAGTGCCATTTGTACTGCGCTTGCATCTGGTGGCAGATGATTCCCATGAGAATCTTATTACCAAACAGCGCAGTCACCATATCAATAAGCGGAGCATGAGCCCTAAAAGATCACTGAATAGGTGTCATTTTTGTATTGCGAATGCGTCCGGCGGGAGATGATGTCCGTAAGGATCATATTGCCAAGCATTGAAAGCTGCTACTGAGTGAACAGGCCTTGAATACCCTCCCAATGCAATGATATATTGTGACAAACAAAGCCAACTGGTCAGTAATAGTAGGAGCATTAGATTTAAGCTTCTCTCTACAAGGGGAAGATACTGCAATCTCATATCGTCTTTTCCCCAAGGTTGGCAATTAGTTCTCACCCTTTAGTGATGCAACACTTCTCCCTTTCCCCTAAAAATTTTATAGCGGTGTCCACCATATTATTCGTCAGATAATTGGGGTATCCCAAACTGTACCTCAGAGGGCCCCAGATGCCCAAGCCCATGATACACTTCTTGTAGGTGTGTGTTGAATGACTGGTCCATATATGTACTATGGGTAGAAATAGAGATAGTAATGACTATTTAAATTTATTGGGGTCTCAAATAAAACTGCCATATGTAAGTTGTTCATTTGGCCACTGACTCCAATCTAAAGATCCACTGGGTTTCCTTTATTTTTTAATGTAAATTTTTATTGGATTTTCCATTTAACAATAATAGAAAGAAGAAAAGCAACAAAAGTCACGAAGAACATCAATAATTAAGGTCCATTCCTGATACGAGGTTGTGCCTCGACCAGGAAAGGGCAGCAAGTAATATGACCCTCAATTGCTATATTCACACATAAAGATTGAAAACTTTTAAAGAGTCTATTGCATGAGGGTGTGAATTTGTTTTCATACATCTGGCTACTGACATATCCAGAAAAAAGAAACAAAATTAATGTAAATCAATGTAAATGCAACAAAGAGAAAAAGAAGGCATTAAAGAAGTGAAAAAATTTAGAGGGGGGGAATTTGGATGGGAAGGGGGGAGTTTCTCCACTTCATCCTTCTTGTCTCATCTCCCCGTTCAGACCGTACCTCAAATGTATTCATAAAGAATTGAGTTAAGAGACAGGGCAATTCCACATTTCAATCGATTTGAAGACAACCTAAACTACTTTTAAGATTCTCCGTCAGATACCATTTTGTCGAAGTGAATGGTCCAATAATTTTCTGCCTCATGTCTTTTGTACAAAATTTACCAATAAATTGTTTCCACTTTAATAAAAATTTCCCGGCTAATGTCTCTTTATTTAATAACACGTCACCCTGTTCTATCAACAGATTGTGGTGTAGTTGGGTCATCAAATCAGAGCGCAACGGAGCAGAAGAGCAGAGCCAATTCTTAAGAACCAGCTTCTTGGCTACAATCAGGTTAGTATGGATGAGATTTGGAAATTTCCTTCTCCTACCATCCTCCATTCCTGATTCGTCCCAAAAATGCAGAATTGCTGTCATTAGAGTCAATGGTTTCATGAAATTCCATAGTTCCGATATCAGCCCTGAAACTGAGTCCCAAAAAGGGGTAATGTAGGGACATGACCATAAACCATGGGATAAGTCTGACTTTGAAAGTTGACATCTAGGACATACAGTGAGTTTATCAGAGTTAGGATCTTGTCTATGGATATTAAATGCATATATAGCACCATGCATGATTTTGAATTGAGTCTCCCTCCAAGGTTATTATATGTCTCCGAAAGATGGACCATCCTTTCCTAATCTTGGAGGCAGCCTCAACATCACCCAGTTGAGTTTTCCAATGTTTATAAAAGGTATCTGGATGAGGGGTGACAAGACTCGGTTTCATTATCGAGTAAATTACAGATATCGAGGGAGTACCACCTGAATATTGGATTAGGCTATCTAACACATTGCGGCTGGACTCGAATGTAACATCTTGCAGATTTGACATTATCGAAAGTTTGATCTGTCTATACTGAAAGGAGTGCGAAGGATGGAGTGTTTCTGCACAAGTAAGCCATCTAGGTTCCGTCTGGTGGAGAAGGTGTGAGATAGTAGATATGCTCCTTTGCTTCCATGTCATCACTGGGTTTCCTTTTGTCGGATAAGTTTATCTCAGTCACCCTGTCTCCTATTTGGTCTGACAACTTCCATCACACAAAATTACAGAGCATCCCCGTTTCCCCAATGACAATCAAAAACATGTCGGGCCACAGGGGTGTCCCTTTCATTTCTTATGTCTCCCAAGTGCTCACTGATTCTCTTCCTCAGTTGCCTTTTTGTTTTTCCCGACATAGTTTTTGGAGACGGCCACGTTTTCATGTATACTACCCCAGTTGTTTTGCAATTGGCAAAATCTCTCATAAAATATTGTTTACAGGTGGTGGAACTCCAAAAGCTTTTAAATGGGGCCACTAATTTGAAAAAGGAAAATTCCCACATCTGTATGTTCCACAGGTCCTACTGGCAAGCCAAGTGCCTACTGGTCTCAGTCTAACATAATGACTATGTATTAGTCGATCTCTGAGGGAGCGTCCCTTATGGAAAGTTACTTGTGGTTTACTTGGAATGATTTCCATAAGTGTGCTGTCAGCCTGGAGAATCTCCCAGTGTCTATTGAGCACCTTGTATACCTGATCTGACTGATAGTCAAAGGTTCCAATAACTCTAGATACCTCATTAGTGGACTGCTGAACACGGGGCTGCAAGAGAGTCTGCCTTTCACTGTTCAGTACATTTCTGTATACAGGGTTCAAAACATTATTAGGATATCCTCGCTGTCTGAACTGATCCCTAAGAACATACGCCTGTGCCCTGAAAGAGCTCACTTCTGAGCAACTTCTCATCACCCTAATGTATTGACCACAGGGGATGCCCTTCTTCAGTGGGACAGGATGATGGCTGTCCCACTGCAGAAGGGCATTAGTGGCTTTTGGCATACGGAACACTCTGGAGCTCAAGCAGCCAATGGCATTCTTTGTTATTTTGATGTCCAAGAATGCCAGTTCATTCAGGTCACACTCAGAGGTAAACCTTAGGCCTATCTCATTGATGTTGAGTTCCTGCACAAATCTGTGAAATTCCTCTTCAGACCCCAACCAGATGACAAAAACATCATCTATATATCGGTACCATGCCGATATTTTCTCCGTCCACCATAGCTCAACACCGGGGAACACGACTGTTTCCTCCCACCAGCCCAGGAGGAGGTTGGCATATGATGGTGCACATGAGCAGCCCATCCCCATCCCCCTGTGCTGGTGGAAGTACTTGCCATCCAAAAGGAAAAAGTTGTGGGTAAGTATAAAGTTTATAAGATCCAACACCAACTCATTATGCTTTTGATAGTACACAGCCCTTGACTTAAGATAGAACTCCAGAGCTGTCAGGCCCATAGAATGTGGAATGCTACTATAAAGAGCCTCCACATCTGTTGAGCCGAGTACTGTGTCCTTATCTGTGGAAACTCCATCAATCAGCAGAAGGTTAGAGGTGTATCGTACGTATGAAGGCAACGAGGTGACAATAGGGGTGTAAAATTTGATCAACATATATTCCAATGTTCTGGCTCAGAGATCTTACCCCTGACACAATGGGGCACCCCCTAAGGGGGATAAGCCCCTTGTAAATTTTTGGTAGAGCATAAAACGTGGGGATCATTGGGGACCTCAGAGCCATGAATTTATGTTAATTTTCAGAGATTAGCCTCTCATTCAAACCTCTGTCCAGTATTGACATAAGTATTGACTCCACATACTCATTAGTAGAATTGCTTTTCAGTTTTTCATAGATTTCCCTGTCATCCAGGATTAACTTACACATACCAACATATCCTTGATGATCAAGGATGAAGTCGCCTCCAACGTGTTCACAACAGTAGCCCCCCTTGAGGAGGGGTCACCGAACCCTCACTTGCGCGACCAGGCCGATCAGGATGAGCTCGATGATAGGCACGGATCAGTCTCCTAGCATGAATGTCCGAAGCAAACACCCAAGAATTGTCCTCTTGATCTTAACCTCTCCAATTAACCAAATACTGGAGTTTCCGTCTAGCAAAACGAGAATCCAATATTTTCTCAACTACATACTCCAAATTGTCCTCAACCAAAACAGGGTTGGGAGGCGCAGCCATAGGAACCACTGGCTCAACAAACCTCTTCAATAAGGACTTGTGGAATACGTTATGGATCTTAAATGTCCCTGGAAGAAGCTAACAGAAGGAAACCGGATTAAGAATTTCCATGATCTTATAAGGTCCAATGAACCTTGGCTTAAATTTTGGAGACGCAACCTTCATGGGGATATTTCTTAAGGACAACCAAAAGAAGTCCCCCACTTTAAAACGAGGACCATCAGTCCTATGCCGGTTGGCAAATCGCTGGGCCTTCTCCTGAGAGAGAGACAACCTCTCCACTACCTGGTCCCAAATCTGCTGCATACGCTCCACAATAGAGTCAACCCCCGGACAGACGGAAGCCTCCGCCTGTCCTGAAGAAAATCGAGGGTGAAACCAAGAATTGCAGAAAAATGAAGACATCAAGGTGGCAGAGCTAGCCCTATTATTAAGAGCAAACTCCGCCAATGGCAAAAAAGAGACCCAGTCATCTTGATCAGCAGACACAAAACATCTCAAATAAGTCTCCAAGGTCTGGTTTGTTCTGTCGGTTTGTCCATTGGTCTGAGGGTGAAATGCAGAGGAGAAAGATAACTGAACACCAACTGGACTCCTCTGTCAGACACAATGTTCTCCGGAATGCCATGTAACCGAACCACGTGCTGAGAAAACAAAGGCACCAATTCGGAGGAGAAAGGCAACTTAGGTAATGGCACAAGATGTATCATCTTTGGAAAACCTATCACAGATTACCCAGATAACGGTCATTCTCTGAGTGACAGGGAGGTCAGAAATAAAATCCATAGAAATATGGGTCCATGGCCTCTTGGGTACAGGTAATGGCATTAACAAACCACTAGAGCGAGAGCAAGGCTTGGAACAAGAACAAGTCCCACAGGACTGCACAAAGTCCCTGACGTCACGAGACAAAGTAGGCCACCAAAAGGACTGACTCACCAAGTTTCTGGTACGAAAAATACCGGGATGACCAGCCAACGCGGAACAATGAATCTCAGACATCACACTCTTCTTCCACTGGTCTGGGACAAACAATTTCCCAACAGGGCAGCGTTCAGGTTTATCCTCACATCCCTCCAGAACCAGTCTCAAATTGAGCGAGATGGTGGAAAGAACTACACCCTCTTTCAAAATAACAGCAGGATCAGTTAACTCAGGAGAATCCGCAAAGAAACTCCTCGAGAGGTCATCCGCCTTAACATTCTTAGTGCCCGGAAGAAAAGAAACCACAAAATGAAAACGTGTGAAAAACAAGGTCCACCTAGCCTGTCTAGGATTAAGTCGCTTGGCTGATTCGAGATAAACCAGGTTCTTATGGTCCGTGAGGACCACCACCTGATGTTTGGCTCCTTCCAGCCAATGTCTCCTCTCTTCAAAGGCCCACTTCATGGCCAATAACTCCCGATTACCCACGTCATAATTACGTTCAGTTTGAGAAAATTTTCTAGAGAAGAAGGCACAAGGGTAACTCTTAGAGGTCTCCGGATCCCTTTGGGACAAAACGGCACCTGCCCCAATCACAGAAGCATCAACCTCCACCTGAAATGGTAGAGAAACATCAGGCTGCCGTAGAACAGGAGCAGAAATGAATCTCTGCTTAAGTCCCTGAAACGCAGAAACTGCCTCAGGAGGCCAATTCACCACACCGGAACCCTTTTTGGTTAAATCAGTCAATGGTTTAACAATACCGGAGAAATTACCAAGAAATTTATGATAAAAATTGGCAAAACCCAAAAATCTCTGAAGAGCCTTCAATGTAGTAGGTTCAACCCAATCACAGATGGCCTGAACCTTGACCGGGTCCATTTCAATAACAGACGGAGACAAAATGATTCCCAGAAATGAAACCTTCTGTACGCCAAAAAGACACTTTGATCCCTTCACATACAGTGCATTCTCTCTCAAAATCTGGAACACAGTCCGAACATGTTTCACATGAGAGTCCCAGTCATTGGAAAAAATCAGGATATCATCCAAATAAGCGATCAGAAATTTATCCACAAAATCCCTGAAAATATCATTCATAAAGGATTGGTAGACGGAAGGGGCATTAGTAAGCCCAAAAGGCATTACTAGATACTCAAAATGCCCCTCTGAGGTATTAAACGCCGTCTTCCATTCATCCCCGTGCTTAATGCAAATAAGATTATACGCCCCCCTGAGGTCAAGCTTGGTAAACCAACTAGCACTTTTCACTCTTGAAAATAGGTCAGAAATCAAGGGTAACGGATATTGATATTTAACAGTGATTTTATTCAGGAGACGATAATCAATACACGGCCTCAATGAACCATCCTTTTTGGCCACTAAGAAAAAACCGGCGCCCAAGGGTGAAGAGGATGGTCTGATATGACCCTTCTCCAAAGGCTCCTTGATATAAGATCGCATAGCATTGTGTTCAGGTACAGATAAATTAAATAGTGTCACGCTGTCTAGCAGATGTATAAATATATAATGTCAGTAATCTATCAAGTGGGACAACATTCTATATAACATATAAATAGGTAACATTAACATGTATATATAGCATAGTATTACCTGACATAATATCCTGTGGGTCAATACTGAATCCTTTTCACGCTGTCTCTGGCTAGAGGTGGACCGGGGTCTATGCTGACCCTAAACTGGGGTCCTGACTAGTCCCTCTACCTGGAGGTACTGTTAATGGTACAGAGGTCCAGGCCACCAGCGTAAACCCTGTCTCCTATAAATCCCTGACCACTGTAATCTAGTCCTTAGAAGGACCCTGATTACCACCATAGGGAATGGACAGGTAAAGGTTAACAAACAGTATAGACAAACGAGACAGACAGGGGATAAAGTAAATACTGTCTTGCATACAACATTAAAACACAGAGGGAACACCAAAGGTCTAGGAGATAAACTATAAGCAAGGTGAGGAGAAACAACAAAAGAGCTCTTAGCTTAAGTCTTCTCAGAACCGATCCTATCTGCAGTCTGTATGAATGCTTTCACCGGCATCTAACCAGCAGACTGGCAGCTATATAAAGGAAGCTAATTAGAACATAATCAAAAGCAGCCGGGCGAGGCTGGACCTAGTCTTAGCAAAGAGCTAGGTAAAATTAACTCCCTCATTACCAAACACAAAGAAACAGCAACTCAGCTGCGAGAAGTCAGAATGTGCAATCGCGACAATCTTCGTGGCGATGCACCCATGACAGTACCCCCCCTTCTACGAGGGGCCTCCGGACCCTCAGGGCCAGTTCTGTCCGGGTAAGTCGTGTGGAAGGTCCGAACCAATCGATCTGCGTTAATCTCAGACGCAGAGACCCACGTCCTCTCCTCAGGACCATATCCCTTCCAATGAACCAAATACTGAAGGGACCGGTGATTCAGACGTGAGTCAATGATCTTCAACACTTGAAATTCTAAGTTACCATTGACCACCACTGGAGGAGGAGGTAGAAGTGACGGTATAACTGGCGCCACGTACCTCTTAAGCAACGATTTGTGGAATACATTATGGATTTTAAACGTAGGAGGGAGGTCCAGACGAAATGCCACAGGATTAATAATAGAACTGATCCTGTATGGACCGATGAACCTGGGACCCAGTTTCCAGGAGGGAACTTTGCGTTTTATATTCTTGGTAGACAACCACACCAGATCGTTCACACCTAGGTCCGGACCAGACACTCTCCTCCTATCAGACCTCCGCTTGAAACAGTTCCCCATAGCACTCAGACCATTCAGCACTCCTCTCCAAACTGAAGCAAGTGACGACGAGAATCGTTCCTCCTCAGGAACCCCAGATGGACGGGTATGTGGGGTCTTAGAGCGAGCACAAACTCCACAGGACGCGACAAAAGTTATTACCTCTTTATTTAAGTTAGGCCACCAAAACCGGCGAGAAAGGAGATCCACAGTTGCTTTACTCCCTGGATGTCCTGCTAAAGCAGAACGATGATGTACCTCGATAACTTTTTGTCTTAACTGATTAGGAACAAACAGTTTCCCTGGAGGTCCTACAGGGGCGTCCCCTGAGCCTCCAACACCTCCTCCTCAAGCTCAGAGCACACAGCCGACACCACCACTCCTTCCTGAAGGATAGGAACCGGGTCATCCGTCTTTCCGGCCCCTGGGAAACTACGAGATAAGGCATCAGGAAGCAATTTTATTGAGCAGTCATACGTGCGATGAGGAGGTAACTTTTGACACCCCTCCTCTGAGAACATCTCCCCAAAGTCCTCCAAAAAGGAGGCAAAGTCCTAGGCACGACCGCACCGATGACCGTGTTCATGCAGTTATTCTTGCAAAATTCACCCCACTGGCTTATCTTTCTGGATTGCCAATCAATCACTGGGTTATGTTTAGCCAACCAGGGAAGTCCCAACACAATAGGAGTAGGAAGACCCTCCAACACATAACAAGACAACTGTTCTTTATGTATTGCCCCTACTCGAAGGTCTATGTTATGAACAGCTTGTACAAAGCTACCTTGACCGAGAGGTCTGGTGTCAATAGAAAGTATAGGGATCGGTTTGGCCAATACACTCAGTTGCATACCTTGCACCTGGGCAAACCGAGCGTCCACCATATTAGCCCCAGACCCACTATCAAGAAGAACAGAAATCCTCTCAACTCTCGCACCAACCACCACCTCCGCAGGCACGAGAAATTGAGACGGACCTGGGGACGAAATACCTACTCCCAGGTTGTCGTCCACCACACAACCTGGGATTAACAGTTTTTCGGTGACTTTTTTGCTCAATGAGGCACGGGAGGGACACCCCCCCACAAAATGTCCCTCTCTCCCGCAGAAGAAACACCTTCTTGTCTTGCGGCGCACCGCCGATTCCCTCCTACAAAATGATGTCCCACCCAACTGCAAAGGTTCCTCAGAACAGACCAGGGGAACCTCCATATAAGGGAGTTTAGTAGTGGGTGGAGTAATAACAGGGGGCGGAGTTACCTCGCACCTCCCCCGAAGCCGTCTATCAATACGAATAGCAAGGGCCATAGCGGCCTCCAGTGACGGAGGAGAATCATACTGAGCCAAAACATCTTTTAATTTGTCAAGAAACCCTTGACAAAACTGGCTCCTAAGAGCTGGGTCATTCCACTGAGTATCTGTGGCCCATCTACGGAACTCAGAAGAAAATTCCTCCGCCGGACGATCTCCCTGCTGTATCCTACGTAACTTCGTTTCAGCAAGGGAGACCCGATCCGGGTCATCATACACCAGCCCCAGGGCAGCAAAAAATCGATCTACTGACTGGAGGGCCGGGGAGCCCGGAGGAAGAGAGAACGCCCAGGATTGAGGGTCCCCTTGTAAGAGCGAGATGACAATTCCCACCCTCTGCTCCTCACTCCCCGATGACCGAGGCCGTAGCCGAAAGTACAATTTACATGCCTCCCGGAAGGTAAAAAATTTGTCCCGCCCACCAGTGAACCTGTCCGGGAGAGCAACCTTAGGTTCAGATCTGGTTTGCTCCGGGGGGGACAAAACCTTGGACTTAATGTCCGTAAACTCCATGGACAATTTCTGCAACTGCAGGCAAGCTGGGCTACTGGATCCATGGTAGCTGGGGAGAATCTATAGTTGGGGCGGTGAAAATGTCACGCTGTCTAGCAGATGTATAAATATATAATGTCAGTAATCTATCAAGTGGGACAACATTCTATATAACATATAAATAGGTAACATTAACATGTATATATAGCATAGTATTACCTGACATAATATCCTGTGGGTCAATACTGAATCCTTTTCACGCTGTCTCTGGCTAGAGGTGGACCGGGGTCTATGCTGACCCTAAACTGGGGTCCTGACTAGTCCCTCTACCTGGAGGTACTGTTAATGGTACAGAGGTCCAGGCCACCAGCGTAAACCCTGTCTCCTATAAATCCCTGACCACTGTAATCTAGTCCTTAGAAGGACCCTGATTACCACCATAGGGAATGGACAGGTAAAGGTTAACAAACAGTATAGACAAACGAGACAGACAGGGGATAAAGTAAATACTGTCTTGCATACAACATTAAAACACAGAGGGAACACCAAAGGTCTAGGAGATAAACTATAAGCAAGGTGAGGAGAAACAACAAAAGAGCTCTTAGCTTAAGTCTTCTCAGAACCGATCCTATCTGCAGTCTGTATGAATGCTTTCACCGGCATCTAACCAGCAGACTGGCAGCTATATAAAGGAAGCTAATTAGAACATAATCAAAAGCAGCCAGGCGAGGCTGGACCTAGTCTTAGCAAAGAGCTAGGTAAAATTAACTCCCTCATTACCAAACACAAAGAAACAGCAACTCAGCTGCGAGAAGTCAGAATGTGCAATCGCGACAATCTTCGTGGCGATGCACCCATGACAAATAGGCAACCTTTAGGAAATTTACCACCAGGCACTAACTCAATAGCGCAATCATAGCTCCTGTGAGGAGGTAAGGATGCAGACTTACTCTCACTAAACACATCAGAAAAATCAGTCAAAAAGTCCGGGACATCCTGAGACTGGGGAGAGGCAGAAAAAACAGGAGTGTCAGTATTAACACATTGGCAGCCCCAACTGGTCACAGACACTGATTTCCAATCCAAAACCGGATTATGAGACTGTAACCAACGGAAACCCAGTACAATAATGTCATGTAGATTATGCAACACCAGAAATTTGCAACTCTCCTGATGATCTGGTTCAACCCTCATTATCACCTGAGTAGAAAACTGGGGTTTATTCTCCGCCAAAGGGCTAGAATCAATGCCCAGCAAAGGAATAGACTTCCGCAGGGGTATCATGGGAAACCCACAACGTTTGGCAAAGTCAAAATCCATCAGGTTAATAGCTGCTCCTGAATCAACAAAAGCCTGAGCCAAAAATGTGGACAGAGAGCAAATCAGGGTAACAGTCAACAGAAATTTAGTCTGAACACTACCCAAGACAACTGAGCGCGCAAAACATCTTCCCCGCTTAGGGCAGACGGAAATAGCATGAGAAGCGTCACCACAGTAGAAACATAACCTATTGCGCTTTTGAAACTCATGATGCTGAGCCACAGAAGTAACTCCATCACACTGCATGGGCTCAGGAGCTGGCTCACAAGGCAACACCATCTCATGCATACCTCTGCGCTCACGCAAACGTCTGTCAATTTGAATAGCCAAAGACATAGAGTCATTGAGACCAGAGGGAGCAGGGAATCCCACCATAACGTCCTTTACATTTTCTGACAGACCCTTCCGTAAAAGGGCTGCCAAATCATCATCATTCCATTTGGTCAGGAATGCCCTCTTTCGGAATCTCTGACAGTACAGCTCAGCGTCTTCACGACCCTGATTTAATGCCAACAAGGTCTTTTCAGCTTGATCAGTGACATTAGGTTCATCGTACAATAACCCCAGAGCCTGAAAAAATACATCAACATCATTCAAAACAGGATCCCCAGGTGTCAGGAAAAAAGCCCAATCCTAGGGTCGCCGCGCAGCAGAGAGATGACAATTTGAACCTGCTGTGCTGTGTTCCCTGAGGACTTAGGCTTCAAGGCAAAAACAACTTAGTTATTTTTCAAATTCAGAAATTTAGACCGATCTCCCAAAAATAAATCTGGTATGGGAATCCTAGGTTCCACAACCGGCAACCTAGCAAGATAGGTAGCAATATTCTGAACCTCATTGGCAAGCCGCTCCACACGGCCAGACAACTGTGCAAACTCCATTGAGGACAAAAAAAATTCCTCCTCAGTACCCAGAGAAAAAGAGAGAAAAAATGCAACAAACGGAGAAAAAAAAAATTTCTGACAACTCCCTTTTTTCTTTTTCCTTTTTTGCTATTTTTCCCTTCTGTTGAGTACCATAGAATTTTCAGTTTGGCCGGTAATACTGTTATGTTTCGGTAGCTGAGGAGAAACAGCAAAAATAGCCAAAGTAGCAAATAAACCAGAGAGGCTGGAAACTACTGGGTTGCAGAACCCTAAACTAACCGCAACACTAGAAGTAGCCATGGAGCGTACCTACGGTGATCCTAGACGCCTCGTCACAGCCGGAGAGATAGTTACACCTAAAGGTAGAAAGATGAAAGCTAACTTCCCCGTAGCAGAACCCCCAAAGAAATAGGAAGCCCCCAAACATGTAATGGCGGTTAGACAAGAAGAAAATACGTATAGGAAAGAATTCTGACTGCAACCCAAAAAACCCTGACAAAAATACCAACAATTCTGATTAACAAAAAAAACCTGAGATCACACGATATCTACCACCTAAATCAGATCTCTGGTGTAACACACAGCAATTCAGCAAATAAAAAGTGACACAGGAACAGAGCAAAAGTTCAAACACAAACTGAGCACAAATGCAGTGCCAGGCCCCAACAGGGGACAAGGCTGAAGTCCACTGCAAGGCAGCAAACCAGCAAGAAAAATCCAACCAGAGGAAAAAAACAGCAATTCACTTATCTGAATGAAAGCAGGAATGCAAGCTGAGCTCCAACCAAGACCTGGAAGAACAATTGATTACCGGCAAGGCTGATGGGAGTTCAGGTCACTTATATCAGACCATTCGGACCCAGCTGAAAGCCATTCAGCAATTGGTTCATTACCCTCAGCAACCATCGGAGGGAGCCCCAGCTACGAAGTCGTCTCCAATGTGTTCACAACAGTGCAGTGCTTCATAAACAATTATCCGGAGTTACCAGCCCTGCTCCATAAGGTGCGAAGACTGTGCTCACACAACCGTCGCTCACCCGTAAACTCCAGTCGTATGCAGAGGCTGCAGTGATCGCTCCACCTCCCCAAGCACCGCCTAATCATAGACGTTTCAACAAGGTGGAACTCCACCATGCACATGGTTGAGAGGCTGTGCGAACAGAGGCAGGCTGTAATGCATTTGTGGGAGGATACACGAGCAGGCAGTTTGAGGGCAGACATTGAGTTTTTGGGTGTGCAGTGGTCAAAGCTGAAAGACCTCTGTAAAGTCCTTCAGTGTTTTGAGGAATGCACACGGCAGGTAAGCGCAGACGACGCCAAGGTCAGGTACAGGGTTTGCGTTTGAATGGAGGGATGTTGATTTGGCAGAAAGTGCTCCTCCACCCACCACTGGTAGTGAATCATTGACATCTGGAACATAGGCCCACATGTGTAATTATGTCTTGCGGATCCTAAAATGGGACTCCCACATTGCCAAAATTATGAAGGATGACGACTACTGGTTGGCCAGCATCCTCGATCCACGCTATAAAGGCAAATTACAGAACATCATGCCACAGGAGAACCTAGAGCTAATATTGGCGAACAAACAAGCAACTCTGGTAAACCGTTTGTTAGAGGCATTCCCAGCATACAGCAGTGGTGCAGGTTCTACCACAAGCCGTACTGGTCAACATGGAAGAGGTGTTTGTGGTGCACACAGCCGAAGTGGCTTTGGAGACAGGTGTTCCATGACCATGTTGTGGACTGATTTCTCGAGGACCGCTCACACGACTTTTAATACTGAATCGATTGCAGCAGACAGAAGACAACAGTTGTCAACTATGGTTCAAAATTACCTCTCCTCCTCATCGATGTTCTCCCTCACAGTTCATTCCTCTTTGACTACTGGACCTGTAAACTGGACACCTGAATTTCAAAAATAACTGTAAGTAGGTTTTTTTGCCTTAAAACCTAAGTCCTCAGGGAACGCAGCACAGCAGGTTCAAATTGTCATCTCTCTCCTGCGCGGCGATCCTCAGGATTGGGCTTTTTCCCTGACACCTGGGGACCCTGTTTTGAGTGATGTTGATGCATTTTTTCTGGCTCTGGGGTTATTGTACGATGAACCTAATGTCACTGATCAAGCTGAAAAAACCTTGTTGGCATTAAATCAGGGGCTTGAGGACGCTGAGTTGTACTGTCAGAAATTCCGAAATTGGGCAGTCCTGACCAAATGGAAAGATGATGCTTTGGCAGCCCTTTTTCGGAAGGGTCTGTCAGAGAATGTAAAAGATGTTATGGTGGGTTTCCCTGCTCCCTCTGGTCTCAATGATTCTATGTCATTAGCGATTCAAATTGACAGACGTTTGCGTGAGCGTAGAGGTATGCATGGAATAGTGCTGCCTTGTGAACCAGCTTCTGAGTCCATGCAGTGTGATAGAGTGGCTTCTGGGGCACAGCGTCATGCGTTTAGAAAACGCAATGGGTTATGTTTCTACTGTGGTGACGCCTCTCATGCTATTTCAGTCTGTCCTAAGCGGGGGAGACGTTTTGCACGCTCAGTTGTCTAGGGTAGTGTTCAGACTAAATTTCTGTTGACTGTTACACTGATTTGCTCCCTGTCCACATTTTCTGCTCAGGCTTTTGTTGATTTTGCTAAACGTTGTGGGTTTCCCTTGATACTCCTACGGAAGTCTATTCCCCTACTGGGGATTGATTCTACCCTTTGGCTGAGAATAAACCCCAGTTCTCTACTCAGGTGATAATGAGGGTTCACCTGATCATCAGGAGGGTTGCAAATTTTTGGTGCTGTATAATCTGCATGACATTATTGTACTGGGTTTCCCTTGGTTACAGTCTCATAATCCTGTTTTGGATTGGTAATCTGTGTCTGTGTGTAAGGTTCTTTGTACATGTTTCTTGAAACTCAGTTTTTCCGTCGGCCATTTTGCTTTCTGTCTTGCTGCAGCTATCTTGCCCTCAGTCAATATGGAGTTTCCAGCTTTCATGTTCCCGCCCTGATTCTCTCCCTCTTGCTTCTTAAGCAGCCTCAGCTGAGCAATCAGTGCTTCAGAATCAAGCCTGCAGTGAGTCTGTGACCTGACTCCTGGAAACCTTAGACTTTGTACTCCAGCTATTTCCTACTGAGGAACTTTGGAACACTTGTGGACTCTGGAAACCTGCTATTTGATAAATCCACATTTGCATGGAATTACGGTAACAGAGAAGAGATCCTGAACCTGTTGTGGAGAGTTATTGCTGAGCTTAAGTTACTCTGGCCTGCTGTGTCTCCTGCTTCTGTACCTGCAAACTGTGTGACCCTTTTTGCCACTTGTATGAAGTAATACAAGTCCTTCTATATCAAACCTGTGTCTCATGTGTTTTCCTCGCACCCAAGCACAAGACGCTATATGAACTGTACACCATACATTACAAGATTCTGAAGCCAAACGTTAGTGTCTGCTGGGTCTGGGAAGGCTGTGTCTGCTGTGACTGTGGATATCAGATGTCCGGTTATACTTTCTGTGATGACAGTGGTTGTGACTTCTCACAACCATTCCAGGTGAGCGCATTCCCTTAAATGTTACTCTAGAGTGTTACCACAGGTAAACACTATTGTTTTTTTTTTTTTTTCTCTTCTCCTTCCAGTACTCCTGTCTTAAAAGATCTGGAAGATGGAGGCTCGCATAAAGGAGCTTTGCGGAGTGACTGATACAATCCTTGCTAATATACAGACTATAAAGACCCGTTTTGCAAGCATACAGGACCTCACTAATCACAATTTGCAAGTGTTTGGACAAACTACCCAGGATTTACGAGCCAGGATTGAGGTTCTAGAGGAACGAGTCCAGGCTCCTGCCATAACCCCGAGTTCTGGGATTCCCAAGTTACCCCCTTTTCATTTTGGCGGTGAACGTGAGAAATTCAGGGGATTTATTAAACAATGCAGTCTTTTTTTTTCTGCACATGCTTCACAATTTCCCACTGAACAATCTAAAGTGCTTACTATAATCATGTTGCTTACCAACAAGGCTTTGATGTGGGCAAACCCTCTGATTGAGACTGAGGATGATTGTTTGGATCATCTTGATGCTTTCATTTCAGCCATGGGGCAGGTGTTTGATGACCCCAATCGAGGAGCAACAGCTGAAGCAGCCATGTTAACTTTGCGCCAAGGTAAGCGCTCAGTAGCCGAATATGCCTTGGATTTCAGGAGATGGGCTCTTGATACCACTTGGGACAGTTCCGCCAAAAAATCTATTTTTCGAAAAGGGTTGTCTCCGCTGATTAAGGATGAACTTGCTTGTGCCGACCCTCCCACTGCGTTAGGTGACTTTATTAACTACTGCATCCGTATTGATGCTCGTCTGACTGAACGCAGGCAAGAGAGATGGTTCGAAAGTAATCGCACTAACCTTTTCCTACCTTCCTCCCCAGCTAAGGAACCTTTGAGTAGGATCACACGGGAACCTGAACCTGAACCCATGCAGGTGGACTCTTTACAAAGACGGGTTAGTGATGATTGCAAAGAACATCATTTAAAGGAAAATCTATGTTTCTACTGTGGTAAGTCAGGGCACTTCATTATAAACTGCCCCAGCCGTTCTCGTAAGACTACTGCAGCAGTCATTCACTGTGAGTGTTGCGAGAGGAGATCTGTCAGGTCCGAGCCTCAGGCTCCAGAGAGATCTGCAGCAACAGATATTGATTTCTCTGACTTAAACTCCGTCACTTCTGAGGACGATGACTGTGTAAACGCTGCAATTTTTCAAGTTTCTTCAGCGGTGTCCCAGCTGAGTTGTAAGAAAAACAATTCTCATTGCTTCCTTTCCATCAAACTCTGGGTTGACTCAGTCTGGGTGTCTAGCTCTGCTATGATCGCCTCGGGGGCAAGTAGAAATTTTATGGATATCTCCTTTGCTCTGAAACGGGGGATACGTTCAGTGAAGAAGACTACTCCAGTACAGATGGAGACTGTGGATGGCTCCCTGCTGACCTCTGGACCAGTGGATCAGGAAACGGAGCCTTTGAGGGTCCTTATGGGTAAAGATCATCAAGAGAAACTGTCCTTTATGCTTATCTCTTCTCCCCACTTTCCCATTATTCTAGGGCTACCATGGCTGCAGGCTCAGAACCCTACCATTAACTGGGAGACCAAGGAATTACACTTTCCAGAGAAACAGATGAGTCCAGAAGTTTCAGCTTGCTCTGTTCCTAAAGGAACCATGTCAGTCCCTGAACTACCAGCTGTATACCAGGACTATGTGGATTTATGTGACAAGAAGAACGCTGACCAGCTTCCCCCTCACCGTCCATATGATTGTCCAATTGAATTATTGCCTGGAGCAGAGATACCTTTTGGTAAGATCTACCCCCTGGCGGGGCCCGAGCTAAAGGCTTTAAAGGATTACATAGACGAAAATCTAGCCAAGGGCTTCATACGCCCATCTTCATCTCCTGCAGGTGCACCCATATTCTTTGTGAAGAAGAAAGATGGATCTCTGAGACCCTGCGTAGACTATAGGGAACTCAATAAGGTTACTATTAGAAACAGTTATCCATTGCCTTTAATCCCTGAGTTATTGGAGAGAGTGCGGCATGCCAAAATTTTCTCTAAACTGGATCTCCGTGGGGCCTATAACTTGGTCGGTATTAGACCTGGGGATGAATGGAAGACTGCATTCAGGTCACGCTATGGACACTTTGAATATCTGGTTATGCCTTTTGGTCTGAGTACCGCCCCAGCCACTTTCCAACACTTGGTGAATGACATCTTCAGGGATCTCCTAGATACATTCGTGGTGATTTATCTGGATGATATTCTAATTTTTTCTAACTCCACAGAGGAACATCATGGACATGTGAGAATGGTCTTAGAACGTCTAAGACAAAACCATCTTTACATCAAACTTGAAAAGTGTGAATTCCATAGGACCGAAATTCAATTTCTGGGGTATGTACTGTCTACACAAGGGATTAGTATGGATGGAAGCAAGACCCAAGCCATCAAGGATTGGCCAATTCCTAGAAATGTGAAGGAGGTGCAGCGCTTCATCGGGTTTGCCAACTTCTATAGACGTTTCATTAGGAATTTCTCTGAGGTAGTGTCACCTATCACCCAACTTACCCGGAAAGAGTCTAGGTTCTCCTGGACCCCCCAAGCCCAGGAAGCATTTTCCCGTCTAAAGGATAAATTTACCACCGCACCTATCTTAGTACATCCCAACCCCGAACTTGCCTTCATAATAGAGGTGGATGTTTCAGACTGTGCCGTTGGAGCTATACTCTCTCAGAGAACAGGTGAGAAGAATGTCTTGCATCCCTGTGCCTTCTTTTCCCAGCAGTTGTCTTCGGCTGAGAGGAACAATAGAGAGTTGTTGGCCATTATTGCCGCCTTCAAAGAATGGAGACACCTTCTTCAGGGAGCTGCACAGCAAATAGTCGTCCTGACAGACCATCGTAACCTTGAATTTATCAGGTCGGCTAAGTGCCTGACTCCTCGCCAGGCTCGCTGGAATCTTTTCCTAAACCAATTTAATTTTGTAATTTCTTATAGGCCAGGATCGCGCAATGGAAAGGCTGATGCACTCTCTAGGATTCATTCAGCAGAGACCCGTCCACTTACTCCTCCTAAGTCATACACTTGACAAATACTATTGAGATTTCTGCTATTAGAAGTGAAGGGGAAGAACAAAGACAAAAAAATTTACATAATAAAAATATTGAAGGAAGAGAAACCAATCACAAACTAAAGTGTTTCTATACGAATGCACAAAGCATGGGCAACAAACAAGGAGAACTGGAGCTACTAACGCAGGAGAAGAAATATGATGTCATTGGAATCACTGAGACTTGGTGGGACGATACACATGATTGGAATACAAGGCTAGAAGGATACAACTTATTTGCAAGAAACAGACTTGATAAACGAGGAGGAGGTGTTGCATTGTATGTTAGAAAAGCGTATATCTGCACAGAGATTGACGCTTCAGAGACTGGGAGTTCTGTGGAAACTGTTTGGGTAAGAATACAAGGACAGAACAATGGAAAGGACACCATTGTAGGCATTTACTACAGGCCGCCTGTGCAAGCTGAAGATATGGATGAACTCTTTATGCATCAAATGGCCAAGTTCTCCAAAAAATATGACATAGTGGTCATGGGAGATTTCAACTATCCAGACATTTGTTGGGAATCTCTCTCAGGCAAAACTAACAGGTCCAGGAAATTCTTATCCTCTCTTGCTGACAACTTTATCTTCCAAAAGGTAATGGAGAAAACAAGGGGATCTGCTACCTTGGATCTAATCCTCATAAACAGGGAGGAAATGGTGGAGGAGGTAAGAGTGGCTGGGACTCTAGGAGGTAGTGACCATGCTATTTTAGAATTTTGGATAACAAGAGGAGGAAGACCTGTGAAGACTCAGACGTCAAGGTTAGATTTCAGAAAGGCAGATTTTAAGGAACTCAGAAAGAGAATTGGAGGGATCCAATGGCTGGATATCCTTAAGGACAAAAATGTCCAGGAAGGATGGAAAATCTTGAAAAATGAGATTCTCAAAGCACAATCGTTAACAATTCCGAAAAGAGGGAAGAATGGGAAGCATTTAAGGAAACCAGGATGGATGAACATAGAACTTAAACACATGCTAATAAGGAAGAAAGAAATGTTTATCAAATGGAAAGAGGGAGGCATATCTAAAGAAGAATATAATGCCGTCTGCAGAACCTGCAGGGCACAAATCAGATTATCTAAAGCTGACAATGAATTAAGGCTTGCAAGTGACGTCAAAAGCAACAAAAAAGGATTTTGGGGATACGTCAAAAGTAAAAGAAAAGTCAAAGATGCTATAGGATTTTTACAGGATGAAAATGATGAAATGGTAAGTCAGGATGTTGAGAAGGCTGAACTTTTAAATTCCTATTTTGCATCTGTTTTCTCTCAGAAAGGAAATGTAACATCAACTGATCTTCACTGTCCTATTAAAGGAATAGAAGAATCCAGGATATCTATAAACAGAAAGACAGTGAGGAAACACTTAGCTAACATAAATGAATTCAAGTCTCCAGGTCCAGATGAATTACACCCCAGGGTACTGAAGGAGATAGCAGAAGAAATTCTTGAACCACTGTCCATAATCTTTGAAAATTCTTGGAGAACAGGAGAAGTCCCAGAAGACTGGAGAAGAGCAAATGTTGTTCCTATCTTCAAAAAGGGGAAGAAGGTGGACCCAGGGAACTACAGGCCGGTGAGTCTGACTTCTATACCAGGAAAGGTCTTTGAACAAATTATTAAAGAACATGTATGCAAGTACCTGGATAAGAATGAAGTGATTAAACAGAGTCAGCATGGGTTTGTAACTAATAAGTCATGTCAGACTAACTTAATTTCCTTCTATGACAGAATCACTGACTGGGTGGATCAGGGAAATGCTGTAGATATAGTATATCTTGACTTCAGCAAAGCATTTGACAAAGTATCTCACACAATCCTTATTGAAAAAATGACTAAGTATGGAATGGACAAGGCAACTGTTAGGTGGATTCATAACTGGCTTAGGGATCGGACCCAAAGAGTGGTTGTAAATGGCTGCACATCCAGTTGGAAGAATGTCTCAAGTGGGGTACCACAAGGCTCTGTTTTGGGCCCTGTATTGTTCAACATCTTTATCAATGATTTAGATGAAGGAATTGAGGGTAAACTGATCAAATTTGCTGATGACACAAAGCTAGGAGGGGTAGCTAATACTAGAGAAGAGAGAGAGAGGATTCAAAAAGATATACATAAACTGGAGCAGTGGGCAGCAACTAACAGAATGGATTTTAACAGGGAAAAATGCAAAGTACTACATCTGGCAATAAAAATGGAAAAAGCATATACAAAATGGGAGGAATAGGGCTAAGTAACAGCACATGTGAAAAAGACTTGGGTATACTAATTGATCACAGACTTAACATGAGTCAACAGTGTGATGCAGCAGCAAAAAAGGCAAATGCAATTCTAGGATGTATCAACAGAAGCATACAGTCTAGATCACGTGAGGTCATTATTGCCCTCTACTCCTCTTTGGTCAGACCTCATCTGGAATACTGTGTCCAGTTTTGGGCACCACATTTTAAAAAAGACATCAACAAACTGGAGCAAGTTCAGAGAAGAGCCACCAGAATGGTGACCGGTCTGCAAACCATGTCCTATGAGGAACGGTTGCAGGATTTGGGAATGTTTAGCTTGCAAAAAAGAAGACTGAGAGGAGACTTAATAGCTGTCTACAAATATCTCAAGGGCTGTCACATTGTAGAAGGATCATCTTTATTCTCATTTGCACAAGGAAAGACTAGAAGCAATGGGATGAAACTGAATGGGAGGAGACACAGATTAGATATTAGAAAAAACTTTTTGACAGTTAGGGTGATCAATGAGTGGAACAGGCTGCCACAAGAGGTGGTGAGTTCTCCTTCAATGGAAGTCTTCAAACAGAGGCTGGATAGACATCTGTCTGGGATGATTTAGAGAATCCTGCTTTGAGCAGGGGGTTGGACCAGAAGGCCCAGGAGGTCCCTTCCAACTCTACCATTCTATGATTCTATGATTCTATGATTCTATTCTTCCTGACTCTAGATTCCTGGGAGTGATTCATAATCAAGACCTACTTAAGGACATCAAGGAAGCATACCATGCGGATTCCTTGTTGGCACAACCCCAAGGGACGTAAGTCTTGTCTTTAAAAATGGTGTGTGGATTCAGGGACAACGTCTGTATATACCTGAAACAGTCAGATTGAGAGTATTGCAACTCATCCACGATTCCAAGATAGCTGGGCATAGAGGAATTCTAAAGACACAGGAATTTCTTTCTCGTTTCTTTTGGTGGCCCACTTACAGGAAAGATGTTTTAAACTATGTCACTTCATGTGAAGTCTGTGCAAGATGCAAAACACCTCGCTCCTCACCAACTGGTCTGTTGCAACCCCTTCCCACCCCGTCCCGCCCGTGGGGATCCATTTCTATGGACTTCATTGTGGAGTTACCAACCTCTCAAGGGAAGAACACCATTCTAGTGGTGGTTGATCGTTTAACAAAGGCAGCTCATTTTATCCCTTGTGTCGGCTTACCCACTGCAAAACAGACATCAGATTTGATGATTAAGAATGTGTTTCGCTTACATGGAGTACCGGATGAGGTCATTTCGGATCGAGGGGTGCAATTCACTTCAAGGTTTTGGCAAAATTTCTGTGCCGCATTGGACATTAAAGTAAACCTTTCTTCTGCTTTTCATCCCCAGACTAATGGACAGACAGAACGAACCAATCAGACCCTGGAGCAGTATCTCCGCTGCTTTATCTGCCACCTACAGGATGATTGGGTGGATCTACTTCCACTGGCTGAGTTCTCTTATAACAACTCTCAGAGCGCCTCCACTAAGCAGTCTCCTTTTTACTCCAATTTAGGTTATCATCCTAACATTCTTCCTCGATTTCCCATAGAAACGCCCTTGCCAGCAGTGGCTGAAAGAATCACGTCTTTACAAAAGAATATGGATCTTCTAAAGGAAAATCTGGAATTGGCTCAGGAAAGGTACAAGAAAGCAGCAGATACATTTCGTAAACCTGTACCAGCTTTCAAGGTAGGAGACTTGGTCTGGCTGTCAACCAGAAATCTTAAGTTAAGGATTCCATCGTCTAAGTTGGGACATAAGTACATTGGACCCTATAAAATCAGTAAAATTATAAGTGCCGTTGCTTGTCGTCTTCAACTGCCCAGAACTATGAGAATCCACCCTGTCTTTCATGTATCCCTACTAAAGGCTGCAACACCCAATACGTTTCCTGGACGTTCTTCTCCTTGCCCTGACCCAGTGCTAGTCGATGGTCAGGAAGAATTTGTGGTGGAAAGGATTCTAGATTCCAGGTTGTACAGAAATCAGTTACAATATTTGATTAAATGGCAGGGCTACCCAGTGGAGGACAACTCATGGGAACCAGTCAATAACGTTAATGCTCCTCGCTTGCTCCGCCAGTTTCATCAGAGGTACCCAGACAAGCCTGGTCTGAGGTCATCCGGAGGTTGTCCCTAAGGGGGAGTAATGTAAGGTTCTTTGTACATGTTTCTTGAAACTCAGTTTTTCCGTCGGACATTTTGCTTTCTGTCTTGCTGCAGCTATCTTGCCCTCAGTCAATATGGAGTTTCCAGCTTTCATGTTCCCGCCCTGATTCTCTCCCTCTTGCTTCTTAAGCAGCCTCAGCTGAGCAATCAGTGCTTCAGAATCAAGCCTGCAGTGAGTCTGTGACCTGACTCCTGGAAACCTTAGACTTTGTACTCCAGCTATTTCCTACTGAGGAACTTTGGAACACTTGTGGACTCTGGAAACCTGCTATTTGATAAATCCACGTTTGCATGGAATTACGGTAACAGAGAAGAGATCCTGAACCTGTTGTGGAGAGTTATTGCTGAGCTTAAGTTACTCTGGCCTGCTGTGTCTCCTGCTTCTGTACCTGCAAACTGTGTGACCCTTTTTGCCACTTGTATGAAGTAATACAAGTCCTTCTATATCAAACCTGTGTCTCATGTGTTTTCCTCGCACCCAAGCACAAGACGCTATATGAACTGTACACCATACATTACACTGTGACCAGTTGGGGCTGCCAATGTGTTAATGCCAACACTCCTGTTTTTTCTGCCTCTACCCAGGCTCAGGATGTTTCTGACTTTTTGACTGATTTTTCTGATGTGTTTAGCGAAAGTAAATCTGCATCCTTGCCCCCCCATAGGAGCTATGACTGCGCTATTGAATTAGTGCCTGGTAGTAAATTCCCTAAAGGTCGCCATTTTTAACTTGTCTGTACCTGAACATGACGCTATGCGGTCTTATATCAAGGAGTCATTGGAGAAGGGTCATATCAGACCATCCTCTTCACCCTTGGGTGCCGGTTTTTTCTTTGTGGCCAAAAAGGATGGTTCATTAAGGCAGTGTATTGATTATCGTCTCTTGAACAATATCACTGTGAAATATCAATATCCGTTACCCTTGATTTCTGACCTGTTTTCCAGGGTGAAAAGTGCTACTTGGTTTACCAAGCTTGACCTCAGGGGGGCGTATAACCTTATTCGCATTAAACACGGGGATGAATGGAAGACGGCGCTTAATACCCCAGAGGGGCATTTTGAGTACCTAGTGATGCCCTTTGGGCTCACTAATGCTCCTTCCATCTTCCAGTCCTTCATGAATGACATTTTCAGGGATTTTGTGGATAAATTTCTGATTGTTTATTTGGATGATATCTTGATTTTTTCCAATGACTGGGACTCTCATGTGAAACATGTTCGAACTGTGTTCCAGATTTTGAGAGAGAATGCTCTGTATGTGAAGGGATCAAAGTGTCTTTTTGGCGTACAGAGGATCTCATTTCTGGGATTCATTTTGTCTCCGTCTGTTATTGAAATGGACCTGGTCAAGGTTCAGGCCATCTGTGATTGGGTCCAACCTACTTCATTAAAGGCTCTTCAGAGTTTCTTGTGTTTTGCCAATTTTTATCGTAAATTTATTGGTAATTTCTCTGTTATTGTTAAACCATTGTCTGATTTGACCAAAAAGGGTTCTAATGTTGTGAATTGGCCTCCTGAGGCAGTCTCTGCGTTTCAGGAACTTAAGCAGAGATTCACTTCTGCTCCTGTTCTACGGCAGCCTGATGTTTCTCTGCCATTTCAGGTGGAGGTTGATGCCTCTGAAATTGGGGCAGGTGCCGTTTTGTCCCAAAGAGATCCAGAGACCTCTAAAAGTAACCCTTGTGCCTTTTTCTCTCGAAAATTTTCTCCAACTGAACGTAATTATGACGTGGGTAATTGGGAGTTATTGGCCATGAAGTGGGCTTTTGAAGAGTGGAGACATTGGCTGGAGGGAGCCAAACATCAGGTGGTGGTCCTCACGGACCATAAGAATCTGGTTTATCTGGAATCAGCCAAGCGACTTAATCCTAGAAAGGCCAGGTGGGCCTTGTTTTTTACACGTTTTAATTTTGTGGTTTCCTTTCTTCCTGGCACTAAGAATGTTAAGGCGGATGCCCTCTCGAGGAGTTTCCTTGCGGACTCTCCTGAATTATCTGATCCTTCTGTTATTTTGAAAGAGGGTGTAGTTCTTTCCGCCATCTCGCCCAGTTTGAGACTGGCTCTGGAAGGTTGTCAGGAGGATAAACCCGAGCGCTGCCCTATTGGGAAATTGTTTGTCCCAGACAGTTGGAAAAAGAGTGTGATGTCTGAGATTCATTGTTCCGCGTTGGCCGGTCATCCTGGAATTTTTGGTACCAGAGACTTGGTTAGTCGGTCCTTTTGGTGGCCTACTTTGTCTCGTGACGTCAGGGAATTTGTGCAGTCCTGCGGGACTTGCTCTCGCTCCAAGACTTGCTCTCGCTCTAGTGGTTTGTTGATGCCATTGCCTGTGCCCAAGAGACCATGGACCCATATCTCATTGGATTTCATTTCCGACCTCCCTGTTTCTCAGAGAATGACCGTTATCTGGGTGATTTGTGATAGGTTTTCCAAAATGATACATCTTGTGCCATTACCTAAGTTGCCTTCCTCCTCCGAATTGGTGCCTTTGTTCCTTCAGCACGTGGTTCGGTTACACGGCATTCCTGAGAACATTGTGTCTGACAGAGGAGTCCAGTTTGTTTCCAGATTTTGGAGGACTTTTTGTTCTAAACTTGGTGTTCAATTGTCTTTCTCCTCGGCTTTTCATCCTCAGACCAATGGACAAACTGAGAGAACAAACCAGACATTGGAGACTTATCTGAGATGCTTTGTGTCTGCTGATCAAGATGACTGGGTCTCTTTTTTGCCATTGGCTGAGCTTGCTCTTAATAATAGAGCTAGCTCTGCCACTTTGATGTCTCCATTTTTCTGCAATTTTGGGTTTCACCCTCTATTTTCTTCGGGACAGACTGAGGCTTCTGTCTGTCCAGGTGTTGACTCTGTTATGGAGCGTATGCAGCAGATTTGGGACCAGGTAGTGGAGAGGTTGTCCCTCTCTCAGGAGAGGGCCCAGCGGTTTGCCAACCGGCATAGGACTGATGGTCCTCGGTTTGAAGTGGAGGACTTGGTCTGGTTGTCCTCAAGAAATATCCCTATGAGAGTTGCATCTCCTAAGTTTAAGCCTAGGTTCATTGGACCTTATAAGATCTTGGAGATTCTTAATCCTGTTTCCTTTTCTTTACTTCTTCCAGGGACATTTAAGATCCATAACGTGTTCCACAAGTCCTTATTGAAGAGGTTTGTCGAGCCAGTGGTTCCTATGGCTGCGCCTCCTGACCCTGTTTTGGTTGAGGGCATCCTGGGGTATGTGGTTGAGAAAATATTGGATTCTCGTTTTTCTAGACGGAAACTCCAGTATTTGGTTAAGTGGAGAGGTTATGGTCAGGAGGACAATTCTTGGGTGTTTGCTTCGGACATCCATGCTAGGAGACTGATCCGTGAGTATCACAGAGCTCATCCTGACCGACCTGGTTGCCCAAATGAGGGTTCGGTGACCCCTCCTCAAGGGGGGGTACTGTTGTGAATGTGTTAGAAATGAATTCTGAGCAGAAGCTCCCTGTGGTGGTTACAAACAGTACTGAACCATTCAATGAAGATTGGCAATCAGGAGATACAGACTGGTCTTATATAAGGGAGGTTCCCTCCCATCATGGTTGCCGGTGATCAATTGTTCTTGTCTAAACTGTGGTTCCTGGTTCACTTGGAAGCTTGCTGAGTCTTGCCTGCATCTTCTGCTATCAGATAAGATATTTTATTTTTGTGCTTGCTTTTTGCATTGTTCCCTGCACTTCTGTGGAGGTCAGCCAGGTCCCCTCCGGGGGCTTGTGCTCCTCTCAGTTTATCTGAGCCACTGTTATTTGTTCATTTGTCTTTTCCAGTTTTTTCAGTGGCTGCGGCTTAGTTTTGTGACACCAGAGAACTAATTTAGGTGGTAGAGGTCGTGTGATCTCAGGTGTTTTTGCAATTAGTAGAGTTGGTATTTTTTAGGGTTTTTTGGATTGCAGTAAGTGTCCTTCCTATCCTTTTCTGTCCAGGTAGATTGGGCCCCAACGTTTGCTCATACTATTTTCTGTAGGTGTCTGTATTTCCTCTTGTCTAACCGCCATTACATGTTTGGGGGCTTCCTATGTTCTTTGGGGATCTGCTCCGGGGCAAATAGCTTTCCTCTTTCTATCTTTAGGTGTAGTTAACCTCTCAGGCTGTGACGAGGCGTCTAGGACCAACGTAGGAATGCTCCACGGCTGCCTTTAGTTGTGGTGGTTAGTCAGGGTACTGCAATCCAGTAGATTCCAACCTCTCTGGTGTATTGCCGTTTTTGCCTGCTCTCCTCAGCTACAAAATCATAACAGGGCCCATTATATATGGCGCACCCTATGGGGCACATTATATATGGAGCATCACATGGAGCCCATTATGTATGGAGCATTATATATGGGACCATTATATTTGGAGCATTATATGGGGCTCATCACACACTGGAGCATCATATATGGGGCCCATCATATACTAGAGCATCATATGGGGTTCATTATTTATGGGGCATCATATAGGGCCCTTTATATAAGAAGCATCATATGGAGCACATATAGGGCCTATTCTGTATGGAGCATTATATGAAGATAATTCTGTATGGAGCAATATATGGGGCCCATCATATACTGTATGGAGCTTTATATGCGACTCATTATACTGTATGGAGCAATATGTGCGGCTCTGTTATGTTATGGCAGCCAATGAGGCAGGAGCAAAAAACAGCACAGACAGCCTAACACCAGAGAGGTTGGAAACTAATAGGTTGCAGACCCCTAAACTAACCGCACAACTAGAAGCAGCCGTGGAGTGTATCTATGGTGGTCCTAGACGCCTCGGCACAGCCGGAGAGATAGCTATCCCTGAAGACGGAAAGAGGAAAGCCAACTGCCCCGGAGTAAACCCCAAAAGAGTAGGAAGCCCCCAAACATATAATGGCGGTTAGACAAGATAAAAATATGAACACAGACAGAAAATAGATTGAGCAAACGCTGGAGCCCAAAACTGTCTAGATAGGACAGCACAGGAGAGAATACTTTCTGCAACCCAAAAAACCCTAGGAAAAACTCCAACACTTCTGAATCCAAAAACACTGAGACCACACGGTCTCGACCACCTATATCAGATCTCTGGTTTGGACACGTAGCTACCCAGCAGAAAAATATCACAATAACTGAGCAAAAGAACAAATACAAAAAACAAACGGAGACCAGCCAAAGCCCCCCATAGAGAACCCGGCTGAAGACAAAAATCAATGCAGCAAAAAGCAAGGAATTCAAACAGCAGTAGAAAAATAAACTGAAAGAGACTTATCTGAACGCAAGCAGGAGACAGCAGGAAAGCAAGCTGAATTCCAAACTAAAACAGGAAGCACAATTGATCACCGGCGAGTATCATGGGAGATCAGCTCACTTATATCAGGCCAGTCAGTACCACCTGACACCCACTTGTTATCTGCGGGTGTAGGACTCTTGGTATTCAACATAGGTTCAATACCCTCAGCAACCACCAGAGGGAGCTTCAGCTCCGAAGTCGTCTCCAAAACGTTCACAACAGTACCCCCCCTTGAAGAGGGGTCATTGAACCCTCACTTGTGCCACCAGGACGATCAGGATGAGCTCGGTGATAGGCACGGACCAGTCTTTCAGCATGAATGTCAGTAGCAAACACCTACGAATTGTCCTCCTGACCATAGCCTTTCCACATCACCAAGTGCTGGAGTCTCCGCCTGGCCAAACGAGAATCCAATATCTTCTCAACCACATACTCCAAATTGCCCTCAACCAAAACAGGATCATGAGGTGTAGCCATAGGAACCACTGGCTCGACAAATCTCTTCAACAAAGATTTGTGAAATACGTTGTGAATCTTGAATGTTCCTGGAAAAAGCAAACGGAAGGAAACGGGATTAATATTCTCCACGATCTTATAAGGTCCAATGAACCTTGGCTTAAATTTTGGAGACGCGACCCTCATAGGGATATTTTTTCAGGATAACCAAACCAAGTCACCCACTTTAAATCGAGGACCATCAGTCCTATGTCGGTTGGCAAACCGCTGTGCCTTCTCCTGAGAGAGAGACAACTTATCCATTACTTGATCCCAAATCAGCTGCATTCTCTCCACAATAGAGTCAACCCCCGGACAGACGGAAGCCTCCACCTACCCTGAAGAAAATCGAGGATGAAACCCAAAATTGCAGAAAAATGGAGACATCAAGGTGGCAGAACTAGCCCTATTATTCAAAGCAAACTCAGCCAAAGGCAAAAAAGAGACCCAGTCATCTTGATCAGCAGACACAAAACATCTCAAATAAGTCTCCAAGGTCTGGTTTGTTCTCTCAGTTTGACCATTGGTCTGAGGGTGGAACGCAGAGGAAGAAGACAGCTGAACTCCCAGTTTGGAACAAAATGTCCTCCAAAATCTTGAAACAAACTGGACTCCTCTGTCATACACAATGTTCTCTGGAACGCCGTGCAACCGAACCACCTGTTGAAAAAACAAGGCACCAACTCGGAGGAAGATGGCAACTTAGGTAGTGGCACAAGATGTATCATCTTGAAAAACCTATCACAGATTACCCAAATAACGGTCATTCTCTGAGAGACAGGGAGGTCGGAAATAAAATCCATAGAGATATGGGTACATGGCCTCTTGGGCACAGGCAATGTCATTAACAATCCACTAGAGCGAGAGCAAGGTTTGGACTGAGAACAAGTCCAAAAGGACTGCACAAAGTTCCTGATGTCATGAGATAAAGTAGGCCACCAAAAGGACCGACTCACCAAATCTATAGTACCAAAAATACCGGGATGACCAGCCAACGCAGAGCAATGGACTTCAGACATAACTTTTTCTCTCCATTGGTCTGGGACATACAATTTCCCCGCAGGGCAACGCTCAGCTTTATCCCCCTGAAATTGTCCCAGGGCCAGTCTCAAATCGGGTGAGATAGCGGAAAGAACGACACCCTCCTACAGAATGGCCGTAGACTCAGTCACATCAATAGAATCCGCAAGGAAACTCCTAGAGAGGGCATCCGCCTTAACATTCTTAGTACCCGGGAAGAAGGAGACCACAAAGTTAAAACGCATGAAAAACTAGGCCCACCTGGCCTGTCTGGGATTCAATCGCTTGTCTGATTCGATATAGATCAAGTTTTTGTGGTCAGTGAGGACCACAACCTGATGTTTGGCTCCCTCCAACCAATATCTCCACTCTTCGAATGCCCAGTTCATAGCCAATAATTCCCGATTCCCCACATCATAATTACATTCAGCTGGGAAAACTTTCGGGAGAAGAAGGCACAAGGGTTAATCTTAGAGGTTACAGAATCCCTTTGGGACAAAACGGCTCCTGCACCAATCTCAGAAGCATCAACCTCCACCTGAAATGATAGAGAACCATCAGGTTGCCGTAGAACAGGAGCAGCAGTGAATCTCCGCTTCAGCTCCTGAAACCCAGAAACTGCCTCAGGAGACCAATTCACCACATCAGAACCCTTTTTGGTCAAATCAGTCAGTGGTTTCACAATAGTAGAGAAATTACCTATAAATTTACGATAAAAATTAGCAAAACCCAAAAATCTCTGAAGAGCCTTCAATGTATTGGATTGAACACAATCACAAATGGCCTGAACTTTGACCGGGTCCATTTCAATAACAGATGAAGACAAAATGAATCCCAGAAATGAAACCTTGTGTACGCCTAAAAGTCATTTTGATCCCTTCACATACAATGCGTTTTCTCTCAAAATCCGGAATACAGTCCGAACATGTTCCACATGAGAATCGCAGTCATTGGAAAAAATCAAGATATCGTCCAAATAAACAATCAGAAATTTATCCACAAAATCCCGGAAAATATTGTTCATAAAGGTTTGGAAGACGGAAGGGGCATTAGTGAGCCCAAAAGGCATCACTAGGTACTCAAAATGCCCCTCTGGGGTATTAAACGCCATCTTCCATTCATCTCCGTGCTTGATGCGAATAAGATTATACGCCCCCCTGAGGTCAAGCTTGGTAAACCAACAAACACAATTCACTCTGGAAAATAGGTCAGAAATCAAGGGGTAACGGATATTGATATTTAACAGTGATCTTATTCAGGAGACGATAATCAATACACGGCCTCAATGAGCCATCCTTCTTGGCCACAAAGAAAAAGCCGGCGCCCAAGGGTGAAGAGGATGGTCTGATATAACACTTCTCTAAAGACTCTTTGATATAAAATCGCATGTCCTCATGCTCAGGTACAGATAAATTAAAGAGCCGACCCTTGGGAAATTTTCAACCGGGTACTAAGTCAATAGCGCAATCATAACTCCTATGAGGAGGTAAGGATGCAGACTTACTCTCACTAAACACATCAGAAAAATCAGTCAAATAGTCAGGAACATCCTGAGACTGGGGGTAGGCAGAAAAAACATCTTGAGACTGGCGGGGCAGAAAAAACAGGAGTGTCAGTACGAACACATTGACAACCCCAACTGGTCACAGACGCAGACTTCCAATCCAAAACAGGATTGTGAGTCTGTAACAAAGGAAACCCCAGTACAACAATGTCTGTTATGTTTCGGTAACTGAGGAGTGCAGGTAAAAAAGGCAATACACCAGAGCAGTTGGAATCTATGAGATTGCAGTACCCTGACTAACCACCGCAACTAGAGGCAGCCGTGGAGCGTTCCTACGTTGGTCCTAGACGCCTCGTCACAGCCTGAGAAACTAACTACACCTAAAGATAGAAATAGGAAAGCTATCTGCCCCGGAGCAGAACCCCAAAGACAATAGAAAGCCCCCAAACATGTAATGGCGGTTAGACAAGAGGAAATACAGACACAGAAAGAAAATAGTATGAGCAAACGCTGGGGCCCAAACTATCTAAATAGAAAAGGATAGGAAGGGTACTTACTGCAATCCCAGAAAACCCTGAAAAACACCAACTCTACTAATTTCAAAATCACCTGAGATCACACGACCTCTACCACCTAAATTAGCTCTCTGGTGTAACAAAATCAAAACAGCAGCCACTGAAAAAACTGGAAAAAGCAAAAGAACAAAACTCAGTGGCTGAACTAAACTGAGAAGGCAGAAGCCCCCGGAGGGGACCAGAAGCCCCCCAAAGAAGTGCAGGACAAAATGCAAAAATATAGCACAAACACAAAAGAAGAAAAAGTCTTATCTGGAAGCAGGAGATGCAGACACGACACAGCAGGCTACAAGGGAAACTGGAATGAAGGATTCAGACCAGAACAATTGATCACCGGCAACCCTGATGGGAAAATGACTCCCTTATATAAGACCAGTCAGTAACACCTGATTCCCAGTCCTCACAATCTTCACTAGTACCGCTTGTAACCACCAGAGGGAGCCTATGCTCAGAATTCATCTCAAACCCATTCACAACAGTACCCCCCCTTGAGGAGGGGTCACCGAACCCTCATTTGAGCAACCAGGTCGGTCAGGATGAGTTCTATGATAAGCACAGATAAGTCTCCTAGCATGGATGTCCGAAGCAAACACCCAAGAATTGTCTTCCTGACCATAACCTCTCCATTTAACCAAATACTGGAGTTTCCGTCTAGAAAAACGAGAATCCAATGTTTTCTCAACCACATACTCCAGATTGCCCTCAACCAAAACAGGGTCAGGAGGCACAGCAGCAGGAACCACTGGCTCAACAAACCTCTTCAACAAGGACTTGTGGAACACGTTATGGATCTTAAATGTCCCTGGAAGAAGCAAACGAAAAGAAACAGGATTAATAATCTCCATGATCTTATAAGGTCCAATGAACCTAGGCTTAAATTTAGGAGATGCTACTCTCATAGGAATATTCTTTGAGGACAACCAGACCAAGTCCCCCACTTTAAACCGAGGACCATCAGTCCTATGCCGGTTAGCAAACCGCTGGGCCTTCTCCTGAGAGAGGGACAACCTCTCCACTACCTGGTCCCAAATCTGTTGCATACGCTCCACAACACAGTCAACCCCTGGACAGACAGAAGCCTCCGTCTGTCCTGAAGAAAATCGAGGGTGAAACCCAGAATTACAGAAAAACGGAGACATCAAAGTGGCAGAGCTAGCCCTATTATTAAGAGCAAACTCAGCCAAAGGCAAAAAAGAGACCCAGTCATCCTGATCAGCAGACACAAAGCATCTAAGATAAGTCTCCAATGTCTGGTTTGTTCTCTCAGTTTGACCATTGGTCTGAGGATGAAATGCTGAGGAGAAAGACAATTGAACACCCAGTTTAGAACAAAAAGTCCTCCAAAATCTGGAAACAAACTGGACTCCTCTGTCAGACACAATGTTCTCAGGAATGCCGTGTAATCGAACCATGTGCTGAAGGAACAACGGCACCAATTCAGAGGAGGAAGGCAACTTAGGTAATGGCACAAGATGTATCATTTTGGAAAACCTATCACAAATTACCCAGATGGTGGTCATTCTCTGAGAAACAGGAAGATCGGAAATGAAATCCATAGAGATATGGGTCCATGGTCTCTTGGGCACAGGCAATGGCATCAATAAACCACTAGAGCGAGAGCAAGGCTTGGAGCGAGAGCAAGTCCCGCAGGACTGCACAAATTCCCTGACATCACGAGACAAGGTAGGCCACCAAAAGGACCGACTAACCAAGTCTCTGGTACCAAAAATTCCGGGATGCCCAGCCAATGCGGAACAATGAATCTCAGACATCACACTCTTTTTCCATTGGTCCGGGACAAACAATTTTCCAACAGGGCAGCGCTCGGGCCTATCCTCCTGATACCCCTCCAGAGCAAGTCTCAAATTGGGCGAGATGGCGGAAAGAACTACACCCTCTTTCAAAATAACAGAAGGATAGATAACTCAGGAGAGTCCGCAAGGAAACTCCTCGAGAGGGCATCCGCCTTAACATTCTTAGTGCCAGGAAGAAAGGAAACCACAAAATTAAAACGTGTGAAAAACAAGGCCCACCTGGCCTGTCTAGGATTGAGTCGCTTGGCAGATTCCAGATAGACCAGATTCTTATGGTCAGTAAGGACCACCACCTGATGTTTGGCTCCTCCAGCCAATGTCTCCACTCTTCAAAAGCCCACTTCATGGCCAATAACTCCCGATTACCCACGTCATAATTACGTTCAGTAGGAGAAAATTTTCGAGAGAAAAAGGCACAAGGGTTACTTTTAGAGGTCTCTGGATCTTTTTGGGACAAAACGGCACCTGCCCCAATTTCAGAGGCATCAACCTCCACCTGAAATGGCAGAGAAACATCAGGCTGCCGTAGAACAGGAGCAGAAGTGAATCTCTGCTTAAGTTCCTGAAATGCAGAGACTGCCTCAGGAGGCCAATTCACCACATCAGAACCCTTTCTGGTCAAATCAGTTAATGGTTTAACAATAACCGAGAAATTACCAATAAATTTACGATAAAAATTGGCAAAACCCAAAAATCTCTGAAGAGCCTTTAATGAAGTAGGTTGGACCCAATCACAGATGGCCTGAACCTTGACCGGGTCCATTTCAATAACAGATGGGGACAAAATGAATCCCAGAAATGAGATCCTCTGTACGCCAAAAAGACACTTTGATCCCTTCACATACAGAGCATTCTCTCTCAAAATCTGGAACACAGTTCGAACATGTTTCACATGAGAGTCCCAGTCATTAGAAAAAATCAAGATATCATCCAAATAAACAATCAGAAATTTGTCCACAAAATCCCTGAAAATGTCATTCATGAAAGACTGGAAGACGGAAGGAGCATTAGTGAGCCCAAAGGGCATCACTAGGTACTCAAAATGCCCTTCAGGGGTATTGAATGCCGTCTTCCATTCATCCCCGTGCTTAATGCGAATAAGGTTATACGCCCCCCTGAGGTCAAGCTTGGTAAACCAAGTAGCATTTTTCACCCTGGAAAACAGGTCAGAAATCAAGGGTAACGGGTATTGATATTTCACAGTAATATTGTTCAAGAGACGATAATCAATACACGGCCTTAATGAACCATCTTTTTTGGCCACAAAGAAAAAACCGGCACCTAAGGGTGAAGAGGATGGTCTGATATGACCCTTCTCCAATGATTCCTTGATATAAGACCGCATAGCGTCATGTTCAGGTACAGACAAGTTAAAAAGGCGACCTTTAGGGAATTTACTACCCGGCACTAATTCAATAGCGCAGTCATAGCTCCTATGGGGAGGCAAGGATGCAGATTTACTTTTGCTAAACACATCAGAAAAATCAAACAAAAAGTCAGGAACATCCTGAGCCTGGGGGGAGGCAGAAAAAACAGGAGTGTTGGTATTAACACATTGGCAGCCCCAACTGGCCACAGACACAGACTTCCAATCCAAAACAGGATTATGAGACTGCAACCAAGGGAAACCCAGCACGATAATGTCATGCAGATTATATAGAACCAAAAATTTGCAGCACTCCTGGTGATCAGGTTCAACCCTCATTATCACCTGAGTAGAAAACTGGGGTTTATTCTCAGCCAAAGGGGTAGAATCGATCCCCAGTAGGGGAATAGACTTCTGTAGGGGCATCAAGGGAAACCCACAACGTTTAGCAAAATCATAATCCATCAGGTTAATAGCTGCTCCAGAATCAACGAAAGCCTGAGCAGAAAATGAGGACAGAGAGCATATCAGAGTGACAGTTAATAAAAACTTAGTCTGAACACTACCCAAGACAACTGAGCGTGCAAAACGTCTTCCCCGCTTAGGGCAGACTGAAATAGCATGAGAGGCATCACCACAGTAGAAACATAACCCATTGCGCTTTCGAAACTCATGACGCTGTGCCCCAGACACCACTCTATCACACTGCATGGTTTCAGGAGCTGGTTCACAAGGCAACACCATACCACGCATACTTCTCTGCTCACGCAAACGTCTGTCAATTTGAATCGCTAATGACATAGAATCATTGAGACCAGAGGGGACAGGGAATCCCACCATAACATCCTTTACATTATCTGACAGACCCTTCCGGAAAAGGGCCGCCAAAGCGTCGTCATTCCATTTGGTCAGGACTGCCCACCTACGGAATCTCTGACAGTATAACTCAGCGTCATCAAGCCCCTGATTTAATGCCAACAAGGCTTTTTCAGCTTGATCAGTGACATTAGGCTCATCGTACAATAACCCCAAAGCCTGAAAAAACGCATCAACATCACTCAAAATAGGATCCCCAGGTATCAGGGAAAAAGCCGAATCCTGAGGATCGCCGCGCAGGAGAGAGATGATAATTTGAACCTGCTGCGCTGCGTTCCCTGAGGACTTAGATTTTAAGGCAAAAAACAATTTACAATTATTTTTGAAATTCTGAAACTTAGCTCGATCCCCTAAAAACAAATCTGGCATGGGGATCCTAGGTTCCACAACAGGCAACCCAGCAAGATAGATAGCAATACTCCGAACCTCAGTGGCAAGCTGATCCACATGGCCAGACAACTGTGCAAACTCCATTGGGAAAAAAGATCCTCCCCAGCACCCAGAGATACAGAGGGAAAAAAAAAAAAAAATACAACAAACAGAAAAATATCTCTGACAACTCTGACAACCTTTTTTCTATCACAATATTTTTTCCCTTCTGTGAGTACCATACAATTTTCAATTTTTTGGGCCGGTGATACTGTTATGTTTCGGTAACTGAGGAGTGCAGGTAAAAAAGGCAATACACCAGAGCAGTTGGAATCTATGAGATTGCAGTACCCTGACTAACCACCGCAACTAGAGGCAGCCGTGGAGCGTTCCTACGTTGGTCCTAGACGCCTCGTCACAGCCTGAGAAACTAACTACACCTAAAGATAGAAATAGGAAAGCTATCTGCCCCGGAGCAGAACCCCAAAGACAATAGAAAGCCCCCAAACATGTAATGGCGGTTAGACAAGAGGAAATACAGACACAGAAAGAAAATAGTATGAGCAAACGCTGGGGCCCAAACTATCTAAATAGAAAAGGATAGGAAGGGTACTTACTGCAATCCCAGAAAACCCTGAAAACACCAACTCTACTAATTTCAAAATCACCTGAGATCACACGACCTCTACCACCTAAATTAGCTCTCTGGTGTAACAAAATCAAAACAGCAGCCACTGAAAAAACTGGAAAAAGCAAAAGAACAAAACTCAGTGGCTGAACTAAACTGAGAAGGCAGAAGCCCCCGGAGGGGACCAGAAGCCCCCCAAAGAAGTGCAGGACAAAATGCAAAAATATAGCACAAACACAAAAGAAGAAAAAGTCTTATCTGGAAGCAGGAGATGCAGACACGACACAGCAGGCTACAAGGGAAACTGGAATGAAGGATTCAGACCAGAACAATTGATCACCGGCAACCCTGATGGGAAAATGACTCCCTTATATAAGACCAGTCAGTAACACCTGATTCCCAGTCCTCACAATCTTCACTAGTACTGCTTGTAACCACCAGAGGGAGCCTCTGCTCAGAACTCATCTCAAACCCATTCACAACAAATGTCATGTAAATTATGTTACACCAAAAATTTGCAATTCTCTTGGTGGTCCGGGTCCGCATTATCCCCTGGGTAGAAAACTGGGGTTTATTCTCCGCCAAGGGGGTAGAATCAATGCCCAGCACAGGAATAGACTTCCGCAGGGGTATCATAGGAAAACCACAACGTTTGGCAAAATCAAAATCCATCAGGTTTATAGCTGCCCCTGAATCAACAAAAGCCTGAGCTGAAATTGTGGACATGGAGAAAATCAAGGTAAAAGTCAACAGAAATTTAGTCTGAACACTACCCAAAACAACTGAGCACGCAAAACATCTTCCCCGCTTGCGGCAGACGGAAATAGCATGAGAAGCGTCACCACAATAGTAGCAAAACTTATTACGCTTACAAAATTCATGACACTGTGCCCCAGAAGTCACTCCATCACACTGCATGGGCTCAGGGGCTGGCCCGCAAGGCAACTCGTATGTCCTTATAGTATTTAAAACACTACAATGACACTTATATCTGACTAACATGTGAGGTGGGGCAAGTTTCATATTTTGAACTTGTGTCGATTGGACTCAGGTTACACCACTGTACACGTTCATACTATGTACATTATTCAGCTTCATCAATACAGAACATACTGTTGGGGGAATTAAAAATGATAAAAACGATAGTCAAAAATTCACAAATTCACCAATCAAAATTTTCATACAAATTTAAATCAGCATCATATATGTATATCAGTTTTCATCCTCTGATTTTAAAAATAACACAAATCATTTATCACAAATGTCTAATCTCTGAGTGAAGTGATGAAGAATGCAGCCTGATTTTGAAATGCATTGCCTTTTATCAGTAAAATATTTTTGTTTAAATATGCAGCCAATAATAATGCACCTTCACCACTCTTGGCATAAAGTTTCCTCCTTTTGCCCTTTGCTCTTTTCTTACTGATGGGTCTTTTCTTGAACTGTGGATTATGACTAGGCGGTAAAGGCAGAAAAATAAAATAAAAATGTCATTAGATTTGTGTCTAAACCCAAGCACAGCTCATATACAGTAGGTGAGCACGTCTGTGTTTTTTTTCCCCAATTTATTGTGAAACATACTACGTTTACCTAAAAACGGCAATGCTTAAAAGCCTTTAGATTAGCTAACAAGATTTTTTTTATAAATATCTGGCACAAACAGGATAGAGCCATTGTTAATTATATAAAGTTCATTGATGCTTGTATGTAACTCTAGTATTAATGAGACCTATTAATTGTTCTAATTAGTGTCTAAAGGGTGATTATGATTAAATGATCAACTGCTTATCTACTTATCTGTTTTCTATAACAAAGAGAGAGCTCCAAATATTTTGTACTACAAGAAGAATGAGAAATGTGTGTAGTATGCAATATGCATGGCTGATATTGGTTTTAAGAACAGGTCATAGCGGACCTACACCTGGAATGTTCTTAGGTAGAGATGGGCGGACCCCTGGATGCTCGGGTTCAGGTACCAATTTGTTAGTCATAGTATTTCTTTGTTTACCTTCACAAAGGAATTATTATTTATTGACTGATTGTCCATAGCCTCCTTGCTTTGACAATAACACTTACCCTTAAAAGTCACTGGATTTTCATTTTTTACCCATTTTTTCATTTATTACTTATTATTTATTTTTTAATTTTTAATTTTTTTGTATCTTTATCCTTTTATTTCATTTTTTCTTACATCATCAGCACCAGCATCATGTTTCTTTTACTTTTGAATTCATCCAAGTGTAGACACTTGTAAACTGTATATTAAATGTTAACAGAAAAGTTTATTTTTTTATATATTTTTTATTCTATTCTTTATTTTATTTTGTTTAAACACTTTATTAATAGTAATTAATTAGTAATTAACTTTTCTCTTCTTTACCGTACAGGTTGCACATAATGAACCTGTCCACCGCGGAGCGTGTGATTGTGGCAGTTGCACTGTCAATGGAGGCAGATCGTCAGGAAGAGGCGCGGGTGGAAGAGAGGCGCTCCAAGCGAAAGCGTCGCATGTGGACCAGGGAATGGCTGGAGCAGAGGTCCAAATTCTCCCACATGCATCTAGTAAGGGAGTTGCAGGAGAAGAATCCGCAGGATTTCCGGAATTATCTACGGATGTCGGAGGATTCATTCAAGCTCCTACTGGAAGCTGTGAGGCCACTCATTGAACGGCAGGATACCCGGATGCGTGCAGCTGTTTCAGCAGAGGAACGTTTGGCAGTAACGCTGCGATTTCTGGCAACTGGACGTTCAATGAAGGATTTGCAATATTCTGCTGAAATTTCTCGGTCGCTGCTTGGAGAACTAATTCCGGAGACATGCAACCCCATCGTCCGCAGTTTACGGAGCTACATGCCTTTTCCCAAATCAGTGGCGGAATGGCAAATTATTGCCTCTGATTTTGAAAGGATTTGGCAGTTCCCAAACTGTGGTGGTGCCTTGGATGGCAAACATGTGCGGATCACGCAACCAGCCAAAAGCGGATCCTTTTTTCATAATTACAAGGGCTACTTCAGCGTGATCCTCATGGCCCTTGTTAATGCCAATTATGAATTTATTGACGTTAATGTTGGCATTAATGGAAGGGTTTCTGACTGTGGCGTTTTGGAGCACACAAGTTTTGGTGAACGGTTGTTTAATAATAAACTTAACTTGCCAACCAACATGGACACCACCGCCAACCTAAACTTGTTTTTGTGGGCGATGAAGCCTTCCCCCTTCATGAGCATCTTGTGAAACCGTACCCACAAAAGACTTTGACAGGGGAAAGGCGTATTTTTAATTACAGACTGTCTAGGGCACGGCGCGTTGTGGAGAATGCCTTCGGCATAATGGCCAACCGCTTCAGGGTTTCCACACTCCAATCAACATGAAGCTGGAATCCATAGACTCGGTGGTGTTGGCCTGTTGTGTGCTGCACAATTTTCTAAGAAAACGCGATGCAGGTACTTACAGTCCGCCAGGCTTCATGGACTCGGACAACAATGGTGATGTGGTGCTCGGAGAATGGCGTGACAATGATCCCGCTATTGCAGGCCTTCAACCTGTCAATCAAGGCAGGAGCAAGGACAATGCGAAGGCCGGCCGAGACAAGTACTGCCAATACTTTAATGGGCCTGGTGCAGTGAGTTGGCAGCATCAGGTCTAATTTGATTTTTATAATGTTTGACTTCACCCTTTTTTTTAACAATGTTTTGATAATAAAATATTTTTATTTTAAAAATGCATTTGTGTTTTTTTCAATTATTTTACCAATATGGGAGAAGGGCTAATGATGGGTGAGATGTGGGGAGGGAGTAATGGGGATGGCAACGAGACATGTTACCAGCAGCTGTAGTTTTTAAAATCTTTTCTAATGTTTTTTGTTGTCTATATTTTTTTTTTACATTGTATCTACTTGTCACACACGTGCTCATGGGAGTACCATCAGTCATAGGAGTTAATTGTTAAAAAAATAAAGAAAAAAGTTTCAAATATTTTCAATTATTTTAAGGGCCTATGGTCTCACTAGCGTTCAAACATTATAATTATATATAACAGATAATACACCACAGCTGCATATATAAAGTTTAAATATATAATATATATATTTTAGTCATAATATGAAAGATTAAAAAAATGTTATACATATATTTGAAAATTCTTGGGAGGTAAAGGTCAACATTCACCAGGGAATCAGCTATTCACAGATATGCGACGTCATTGTGATCGCAATGTGACTACTCACACAGCTACACAGATATGCATACAGATATGCAAAAAGCCATTGTGATTTGCAAGGGGATTAGCGAGCCCCAGCCATCAAGATATGCGACGTTATTGTGATCGCAATTTGACTACTCACGCTATGCAAAAAGCCATTGACTTGCAAAGGGATTAGCGAGCCCCAGCCAAAAGATATGCGACGTCATTATGATCGCAATGTGACTACTCACACACTGCAGCTACACAGATATGCAAACAGATATGCAAAAAGCCATTTGTGATTTGCAAGGTGAAGATTGTCACGAGCCCCAGCCATAAAGACATGACACGCCATTGTGATCGCCTACCTTGGAACAGTGGTATTGCGATTGCAACAGCATCTCCTATCTGTGCTTGGCTGCCGCATGGCTGCTGCGGTCACTTTTCAATCGCAAAATCGTTTTGCATCGCGGTGCGGCCGCACGTAACGTGCGCACGCTGTGACGTCATGGCGCTGGCGTCGCCCAATACGCTGTTGTTTGTAATGGCGGCGGCGAGACAGAGACAGCGCGGCCCAAAATGGACGGACGAGGAGGTCCGCTATTTAATAAAAAAGACGGACCTCTGGGATTACCACTGCAGGCTACCTGTGGCACATCCAATGCGCCACAAAAGGGTATGCCTGCAGAGGATCCAGCGGGGCCTGCAGAGGAGGTTCAATGTGCTGCGCACAAAAGCGCAAATTAGGAAGAAGCTGGCGGACCTGCGATACCGCTCACGCGATAGGGTCGCCAGCATCCGGGCCCAGCTCCGCAGGCCTCTGAGTGAGTATTCATGAGGGTATCTGGAGAGCGCAGCGCAGCGCACGACAAACGCACATGAACGCGTGCAAGCGCGCCCGCCGTGGGAGTACCGCCAGTGATGTTGCATGTTGCAGGCAGCGATGGGAGTACCGCCAGTGATGTTGTATGTTGCAGGCAGCGATGGGAGTACCGCCAGTGATGTTGTATGTTTCAGGCAGCGATGGGAGTACCGCCAGTGATGTTGTATGTTGCAGCGATGGGAGTACCGCCAGTGATGTTGCAGGCAGCGATGGGAGTACCGCCAGTGATGTTGCAGGCAGCGATGGGAGTACCGCCAGTGATGTTGTATGTTGCAGCGATGGGAGTACCGCCAGTGATGTTGCATGTTGCAGGCAGCGATGGGAGTACCGCCAGTGATGTTGCATGTTGCAGGCAGCGATGGGAGTACCGCCAGTGATGTTGCATGTTGCAGGCAGCGATGGGAGTACCGCCAGTGATGTTGTATGTTGCAGCGATGGGAGTACCGCCAGTGATGTTGCATATTGCAGGCAGCGATGGGAGTACCGCCAGTGATAATGGGATTCTGAATTGTATATTTCATTTACAGCACCACCTTCACCAGCACCAGCTGCTCCACCGTCCCCAGCTACCCCTCCACCTCCATCTTCTCCTTCCCCGGCTACCCCTCCACCACCAGCATCACCTCATCTATCCACCCCTTCACCGCCAGCAACCCCCCCTAGTGACTCTGTGTGTTCCAGCCCTTCCCCCGACGTTGCCTTCTCTCCAGCATCATCCCGTCACACGGATGCAGGCTCCCCATCAGGTAATTAACGCACATTATATAAGCTTCAGACATGTTTGAGAACTTTGTAAGGTCTTATATGTAATGGCTGTTGTGATATTATTTTTTTTTCTGTGTTTCCCTAGCCGGCGGACCATCAGGTTCTGGGTGGGCGGTCAGTGGTTCCTCTGAGGAAAACCGTAAGTGTTAATAAACATAACATGTACATGTTGATGTTGCAACAGAATTCACTATTAACTGTTACCTTTACCTCCACAGAAATCCCGACTGCCCAGGACCTGTTGGTGTCCCACCGCCGGGTGATGGCGAAAATGTGCAGCGCTGTGCAGACAAAGCGGTGGCAGAGCTGCAAAGTGCAATGGGAGCTCTGCATCAACACGGGATGATGCTGGAGAGGGCAGCGGCTGGACACCTGGGCCCTCATTAAGTTATTTTCTTTGTTATTTATTTTGTAGTTTGTTATTTTTTTTATATTTTGTTATGTTACTGTTTTTTGTTTTTATTTAAATTTTATATTTTTATTTAAAAAAAATATATATATATATAGACATCAATATATATTTTATATTTTACGTTAATCTACGCAGGTGTGGTGTATTATTTTTAGTATAAGGTTTTAGCGTAGTGTGACCAGGGGCCTTAAAAAACAATGTTAATTTTTGATATTTTTTTCATTAAATTTTTTCCCTATGATGGAACACCTATGATAGCTAGTACTCCCATGACCCCGTGTGTGACAAGTAGATGTAATAAAAATACAACATTTTAATAGTTGACATCACATAAGAAAAGACCACAATTCATTAAATAAGTTTTTTATTAAAAAAGGTATCAATGTAAAAATATAAAAACAACCAAAAAAAACTTTAGTAAAACATTTTAAAAACTACAACTGCTGGTAAGATGGATCATTGCCATTACCACGCTGCCTCTGCGGTGAATAAAAATAAGGGGGAGCACCAGCGTTTGGGTTTATCCCAACTGGGTTCGGCACAGGATTGTGCGGCCATGAATAGTCCGGGTACTGCGGTCTTGGCATGATGACATATCTGTTGTCAAGGTTTCCAAAAGACGCTTGATTCAGTACCTCTAACATCAGTCTCTCAGCATGAAGCTGCTGAACAGGATCCAGAGTAGGCAGCTTCTCATTCGCAAAATATGCAAAGCCAGTTATTTTAGTTTCTTTTTCTGCCGTAAGAAGTTTTTTTGCAATTTCCACCAATTCAGGAGTAGCCGAGGTGGGAGACGAGGTGGGAGCCTTCCTTTTCGTTCCTGAAAGTGAAAGCCGCCTCCGCACAGATGATGGTGGCTCGACTACTTCCGGCATGCTGTCTTGTTCAGTTGGAGGTGTGGAGACCGCCTCTTCTGTGTCCTGCATGAACAAAAAATAAATGGTAAATCACAAAGACAAAGAAATTAATCTTCACACTATAACACCCATATACAGCAAAAATGTGAAAACGACACTTGTATAGACAAAGAAATTTATCTTCACACTATACCAAAAAACAGCAAAATTGTGAAAACGACACTTTTTAATGGAAAGGCCTCAACCGTTGAGCTACATAAATTATCAGTACATGAAGAGATATATTCTGCCATTTTATCTACATTTCACAATAATATTTTTTAAATTTTTGTCCACTTTGGCATGTACATTAAAATGTGTTGTAATACAAAGGTACTTACATGTACGACAGGGGTGTCCGGCTGGATCACCGGGTCTAGATCCGAAATGGATGTCCCTTGTCTGGGTACTTCTTGGTCCCTTGTAAAAGCGAACAGATCAAAGTACCACAGTTGGGGGACATAAACTTCTTCGGCCCCCGCTCCAGATTTGGTTGAATTGATAACTTTATTGAGCTCCTTTTTGTAAACCGTGCGGAGGGCCTGAATCCGTTTTTTAACCGTTGACTCATCCGCCGGTTCATCAGGGTAACGGCTCCTGCAGAGCTCCACCAGTTTTTGGTAGGCGTCCTTCTTTTTCAACCGGTTGCAGTAATCTGCAGACTTAATTTTCCAGAGGCACGGCATTGTGCGGTACAGCTCGATAAAATCACGCAAAAACTCCTGCTTATCAGCCATCTGTAATAAAAAAAATGATTATGTGAGAACAGCAGAATGGTTAAATAAAATGCTTACATAGTCTACAACATAGAACACAGCAGGGATCACAAAATGGTGGTTGTGGGCGACGCAGGAGTAAACATAGATAGAGCAGGGATCACAAAATGGTGGTTGTGGGCGACGCAGGAGTAAACATATTGTAGCATTTCCAGGGGATATAGCTCTAGGATCGCTGTCTGGGTAGACAGAATGGCACGAAAACAGTTCATTCAGACAGCAGTTCTGGTGAAAACTGGCCGCAACCAGCTTTATTAAAGTCCACAGCAAACAGATAAAAATAAAGCATAAACAGAAAACCTAGGCTTGTCTAGCCACTAACTACACACAGATCGATTTCCCTATTTATCCGGGTCCCGGCTCTACCAGCCTGACCCAAAACAACACATATGATATATGTTACCAGTATGGAGTTTCACAGATACTCCTCCTTGTGTCTGAAGGCACCTTCAATGTCCAGACTTGAGAGAGATCCACTCCTATTCAGCCGCTATTCGCACGGATTCTTACTGAGACTACTCCTGTGTCCGGGGTACTTCCTGCACCCAGACTGAGATAGCTCAAACTCCTGGAGACCGCTTCTTGTGCCGGGACACCTTCCTGTGTCCAGACTAAGCCAGCTCTAACACTCCTTGAGACTGCTTCTTGTGCCAGGACACCTTCCTGTGTGTCCAGACTAAGCCAGCTCTAACACTCCTTGAGACTGCTTCTTGTGCCGGGACACCTTCCTGTGTGTCCAGACTAAGCCAGCTCTAACACCTGGAGACTGTTTCTTGTGCCGGGACACCTTCCTGTGTCCAGACTAAACTAGCTCCTACTCCTGGAGACTGTTTCTTGTGCCGGGACACCTTCCTGTGTCCAGACTAAACTAGCTCTCTGTCTGTATTCCCAGACACCTACTTCTGGTTTCCTAATTATCACCTGAGTGGCCACAGGTCTGAGCTGCAAACGTGCACTCGAATGGATGGTGTAATGACCTTTCTCCACCACTAGTTTTACAAAGCCACACACCTCCCTTATACCAGTCAGTAAAGTAGCTAGGTGAAATATACACCCCATACAATACACATACTCTCACTGTCTCACATATCCCCCCCCTCTTGTCCAGACCGAAGGGCTGGTCATCCAGACCGGAGGGCTGGTCAACAATCCAAAAGAGACAGTGAACTCCGAACACTGCATCAGCACTATACTTCTATATAGGTCAGTACCAGGAGCTGTCTCACGACCTCTCCCTGGACTTCAGTGTCCCTATACAATAGGTTATTGTTCATGGCAGCATGAGGAAACCTCTCCTCAGAGCCAGGCTCTTGGGGAACCTCATTTAGAACACTTATATTTTCCTGTGCCGTTTTAAGAGTGGGGTCTCGCAACTGCTCACTCCCAAAATTGTCACAGGACACAGGTAGGTCAGGGACACTCGGTTCCCGAGAACCACCATCCTCGTCTCCCAATATCACCTGCAAAGGAATTTCATCTTTATCACGGTCATCACCATTATCAGTATCATCACTATTATGATTAGCATCATCATCATTATCATCATCATTATGATCATCATCATCATTATCATCATCATCATTATCATGATCATCACATAAGTTTAAGCTTGTGGGGTTGAACACATAATATATCCAATCACCTCAACCCACAGTTCACACAGAGACCATGTACTTGTCCCTTGCTCTGTTAAGACCCGGAATATTAGTCAATGACATTCGCTCATTCCTTAGGGACCTACCGTCTGTCATTGTCACAGACTTCGTCCAGTCACATTTCTGGGACGTAACCTTGTCAGGTCTCCCCTTCGCTCCCAGTGGTCAATCGTAACCTTGTCAGGTCTTGCCTGGGTATCTAAGGTCCGGTTAGACTCCGTACTGTCCTGTACTCTATCGGGTCGTCTGTATGGGCCTCTCAAACCTGAGTTACTGGAGGTCTCACTACCTCTAAACCCACGCCCACTACCCTCAGGACATCTTGTAAGGTCCCTAACTTCAGCCGTAGCTGTTCTGTTATTTAGGGGGCCCTTTCTCTGTCGGGTCTCACTATTCTTAGACGGCTGCCATCTTCTGCTGCTCAGATGATGCTGTCTATCTACTCGCTGTCTAGCGAGATTCAATTGTTCTACCTCTCGCAGGTAGGTCACACGGTACACCACCAGCATGCGCACATATTCAAGACTTTCTTCCGTTCCTATAGCGTAGAATGACACCATGCCGTCTTCATCTGGTATCCAGTCCCGACGATCACGTGGACTGCTTACTTTCACCACACCAGACTTCTTCACCATTATCTGCATGGCTCGGCCATTTCTCCCAATCAGCTTTCTCACCAGAACATGAGGCACCCGGATGACCTCTTCCTGTAGACTGTGAGCTTTTCTCATAAGCTTTAGTTGTCTAACGGTTTGTTCTGTCTTCAACCGGAGAAACCGCTTTGTGCGAATACATCGCCAGTGCATGTCACTTAGGATTGCTACCCTCTTCATTGTAACTTCGGTCGTGGACAAGACCACCAGCTGTTTAGCTCCTGAAGTCGAGTACACCTTACAGGCTCCCACGGCCTTCCTAAACGCTTCATGCACAGACTCACGGGTGCATTCTTCTCTCAAGTCCTCGGGTACATCTACGAGGCACTTGTACCGACACGTTTCTGTCTCACCAGTGGTTTCCAGACGATCAATCAGCTCAGGGTTCAGGGACAACTGACTTTCAGCTTCTTCCCCCTTTACACTTCTTCTGAGCTGACTCACAGCTACAATTTCGTGAATTTCCGTCCTAACCACTTCCATTTCACATTTATCTTCCGTTACCACCCTCTTAGCTCTCCTCAGGTCTATTTTCTCCTGGCAAAAGGGAGCGAGTGCAACGTGTTTGCCCTTTTCTTTCTCCAAGGAGGCCTTGTTCACCGAGTGACACTGTATCAGGCGACTTTTAAGCCCGAGAACTTCTTCCTCTAGTTCCGCCATTCGCCTCTCAGCTGCCCGTCTCTGAAGCTTCTCTTGCGTCCAATGGGCTTGTACCCACTCCTTGAGCTCCTTGATCTCGGCTCCGACATCCACCGAATCATCCGAACTCACAGCACTCGAGGAAGTATCTGCTTTACACCTCTCATCTCCAGTGGCCAACTCCAGGCCCTGGTCTGTAGCTTCTCTGATGGACTCCTCCATCTTTTCCCGCTCAGCTTCCATTTGGCTGAGCTTTTCCTTAAGGCGCATCTCCACCTTCTGGAGAGTATCACAGGACATCTGTAGCTCCTTCACCTGAGCTTCCAGACCTAGGGTCTTTCTGCGCAGATCACCATTTTCATCACGGGTGTCCTGCAGAGTGGTCTCAACCACCTGGCACATTTGCTCTGCATCCATCTTCTCCTCTTCTAGTTTTTCTTTGACCCTGAGGAGATCCACATAATCTCTCTTCATCTGTTGCAGTTCCCTACTGTGTTCACCACACTCCTTCTTGGAGTCACACAGCTCCTAGTTGAGCTGTTCGCGCAATCGTTCTAGGATTTGTTCACTTCCAGAAACTTCATCCTGCAGCGCCTCCTTCTCACGCTTCAACTGCAAAACCTCTTCCTTGATTTTGCGGCGGTCCTCTTTAATGGCATGGAACATCTCTTTCCACAGGGTAACTTCCTCGTTGCTTCCTTTTAGATCTCGCTGGTCTGAGGACACGTCCTCCAGGTTTTCACATAATTGCAGCATGTCACTCTGATACTGCAGCCGAATAGGTTCCAGCTCTTGGCCATGACTGGCCCTCTCCTCTTCTACCTCTAAAGGAGAATCCACACTTGAAGCATAGGCAGACAGTACTACATTCTCTTCATTTTCATTTTCAGCGAGTACTACCGGCACAACCTTTTTGTGGCCCTTGCGCCGTCTACGACGAGAGGGGGACTCTTTTCCCTCGTCTAGCCTCTCCTGACTGACCTCACTTTTTACTTTCATAGTGTCCCAGTCAGCTACGGGGTCTGTGTCACTCCCCATTGTGTTGTGGACTAACAGGTCACCTCCCACTTTGACGTCACCCCCTTCTACTGGAGCTACCCCGTTATCAACGGTCACATTGTCATTTTTAGGAGGTACCAACCCACAACCAGTAATAATTTTCAGTTTTCCACACTCTACACTCTTGTGAAAATCCGCCCCTTTTTTAGACTCCGCCCCCTTTTTAACAACCACACCGGCAGGGTAATTTTTACACAAAAAATCAGCAGTAGTCTTAGGACTCAGTTCACAACATCTCTTACCACCTCCCCGGGCATTCTGTGACAACACTGGCACCCCCGGAGAGTCCATAGAATGGTCCACTGCCGCCATTCCATACGGTGCCCATAGCTCCCGCACCATGTCCAGTTGCATGTCCAGTAGACATTTCTTAAATATGCGGTCCGACTTGTCAGACCCATTCGCTGCTCCGTTCACAGCCATCGCGGAGCACTGTTCACACCAGAACTTCACCGCTTTCCCTTGGAAAAATCTTCGTGGCCCCGCCGAGCCACAGCAAAACTGGATTTGAGTGCGACGACAATCTTCACAACCCCGCCGAGTTGCAGCTGAAAACCGGATTTGAGTGCGACGACAATCTTCGTAACCCCCACCGAGTCACAGCAAGATGCCTTCGTGACCCCACTGAGTCACAGCAAGATGCTTGTATCCACACTCGTCGTCCATGCTGTCAGACTTCTCTGTCTCAACAACGGCAGTCTTCACTCAAGACATACACAGTCCACACACTTTTCCACAGAAAATTCAGCCTTGCTGTGCAGACACTTTTTTTTTTTTTTTCTTTGCAAAGTCTATTAGGGCTACTGTCTCTTTAAGACTGCTCCAAACAGACGTTTCTCTTGACACACACTTTATTTTTCTCTGCTGCTATTTCAACAGACTTCACCTTTATTGCTGTCTCTAAGCCACCGTGCTGCATGCACACTCCAGCACTAACTGTATCAGCCACTGCGCTGCCCCAGCATTCTCCACAATTGTAGCATTTCCAGGGATATAGCTCTAGGATCGCTGTCTGGGTAGACAGAATGGCACGAAAACAGTTCATTCAGACAGCAGTTCTGGTGAAAACTGGCCGCAACCAGCTTTATTAAAGTCCACAGCAAACAGATAAAAATAAAGCATAAACAGAAAACCTAGGCTTGTCTAGCCACTAACTACACACAGATCGATTTCCCTATTTATCCGGGTCCCGGCTCTACCAGCCTGACCCAAAACAACACATATGATATATGTTACCAGTATGGAGTTTCACAGATACTCCTCCTTGTGTCTGAAGGCACCTTCAATGTCCAGACTTGAGAGAGATCCACTCCTATTCAGCCGCTATTCGCACGGATTCTTACTGAGACTACTCCTGTGTCCGGGGTACTTCCTGCACCCAGACTGAGATAGCTCAAACTCCTGGAGACCGCTTCTTGTGCCGGGACACCTTCCTGTGTCCAGACTAAGCCAGCTCTAACACTCCTTGAGACTGCTTCTTGTGCCGGGACACCTTCCTGTGTGTCCAGACTAAGCCAGCTCTAACACTCCTTGAGACTGCTTCTTGTGCCGGGACACCTTCCTGTGTGTCCAGACTAAGCCAGCTCTAACACCTGGAGACTGTTTCTTGTGCCGGGACACCTTCCTGTGTCCAGACTAAACTAGCTCCTACTCCTGGAGACTGTTTCTTGTGCCGGGACACCTTCCTGTGTCCAGACTAAACTAGCTCTCTGTCTGTATTCCCAGACACCTACTTCTGGTTTCCTAATTATCACCTGAGTGGTCACAGGTCTGAGCTGCAAACGTGCACTCGAATGGATGGTGTAATGACCTTTCTCCACCACTAGTTTTACAAAGCCACACACCTCCCTTATACCAGTCAGTAAATTAGCTAGGTGAAATATACACCCCATACAATACACATACTCTCACTGTCTCACAATAGACAGAGCTGGGATCATAAAATGGTGGGCGTGCCTGAACAAAACAATGAAAAAACATGATGGACAATAATGGTTAAAAACAGCAGAGATCTAAAATGGATCGGTACAATTAAAGACAAAATTAAAAATTAAATGTGACAAAAAAAATTACATACCTTACAAAAGTTGTGATTCTAAAAAAAAAAAAAATATAGGGAAACTAGCGTCACAAACTGGATCGCAGAGGATACGCCACAGACTGGATCGCAAAAACTCCAACGTAGAACGTAGCAACCGAAATAGTGGCATAAACCGGATCGCAGTAGCTACCAAGACTAGCAGGACACACTGGGTGATTTGAAAGAACCGCTTCTGCTCGAGAGCAATGGAGAGGAGTGCTGATACGTCGTCTTTTATGACGCGGTCATCCAATCACAAAGCGGGAGAGCTGTGATAAATATCTATGACACACATAGTGACCACCAATCTGTGACGAGGGGCGTGCAAAAGGTCGCGCTCAGTCACGCCTATCGAGGTCGTGATCTTTCACAGTACATGCAGTGTGGCACATCCCAACGACCCCCAAAGTCGTTAAAAAGGTCGCTAACCGCTGATGCGACGTTAATGAGATCGTCAAGTATGGCAGCTACTAGCGACCTTAAAACGATCACACCAACGATAGCGTCGTTATCTTGATCGTTAGCGGGAACGTTTAGTGTGGCAGTACCTTAAGCCCCATTACACTTTCTCACATCCACACTAGATTCCTCTCCCTCTTCATAGCGCCTCTCAATTTCCTAGCAACCTTAATAACATCATAAGGTGCTTTGCAATAGTTCTCTCACCGCTGTGCGATGACCGAATTGCACATGCGCGCTACACCATGTGCTCCAGACCTCACTCGTAGCCGATTCTGGTGTCCCGAAACAAGAAGGGAAGCTTCAGCGCTTATTTCAACTAAAACCCTGCCACCAATGCCTCTGCACCACCTCCGCTATAGTGCACAACTGAGCTCCTACACACGGCTCCCTGGACACTACATCCCAAGGTGAGTAGTAAAAGCTTCAGCTCCATCTATCTCCATTCCTGGATTGTTACAAACTCTTTTTCCTTATACTCCCCCCAGCACTCAAAGCTGAGAAATACAACTGTAGAGACCAGGCAGTTAGCCAAGTCCAGTATACATCAGTTACTCCATTTATACCTCTTTAATATGTGGTTAACCCTTTTTTGTCATGAGTGTATTAGGCAGATCAGTACATATCCTTTATTATAGACCCTCCACTTGCAAGCTCATGTCTTATGTTTGTTTTCTTTCATTTGTATATATTTTTTTCACTGCTGCTATGGAACTCCATTATGTTTAAATACTCTTCATTTATTTGATTATCTATGTTTTTCTTAATGTTTGCTAGCAGATTTGTATGATGTATCAGCGTATTTTCCTTGTTTGTACATTTAATGTATTTTTGTAAATCCTGTTTCATATGTATAACATAATACTCCTTTGTATATATCTTCACTTGTCTTTTAGCGATATTTGAAAAAAACCCGTACGTGGCAGAAACATCACTCGCTACTTGATTTTTGCCAATCGCACAAAAATTTTTTATTATTGTGGTGTACAATTTATCTAAATAAATCAAACATTTGCAAACCTCTGGAGTGCGGCTGATTTATCTCCGATAACACCAAAGTGGCATCAATTTCACCACAATATAAATAGTATAATAGGGAACAACAGGTCTACCACTACACCAAACCCAACAGATGGACACCTAACCAGGGTGTTCACATTTACAAAAATAATTGGCAGACACCACCAAAGTGGCAACAATTTTGGCATCCATGCAAATTTCCTCCTCTTGTCTCCATGAAGCTTTTGAGTACAATTCTGATGACCATGGCATAGACTGTGTGTACAGCTCTTCAGACTAACCAATCTGTGGTTCCGTACAGTTAGTTGTACGGTTGAAGAATTGGGACACGGGTGGAAGTAAGGGTAATTTGGGTGCCACCTCTGTGGACTGTACTGGGTGTGATGTTGAGATGGAGGAAGAGGAGGAGAGACCACTTGAAGCTGTACTTTCCATCCACTTGAGCACTTGGTCTTTCTGGGCCTCATCAACAAGGCGTACCGCTGTGTCTCTGCCAAAAAAAGGTTGTGGAGTAGCCCATTCAGTAACAGAAGTTGTCAGTTGTCTTTGCATAGGATGTGACATTGTTGGTTCACTAGTGCTTTCACAAACATTACCACCTACCCCATGTAGACTTTCAATACCAAGCCTAATCCCCTTTCCACCACGGCCTCACATTTTCCCAGTCATGTTGCTCAGATAGTTTGGTTGGAGCACAGTATTAGTAACAAAAAAATAGATTTTAAACTCTGCACCACCTCTGCAAATAGCTGAATTTCAGCGGCAGTAAATGACAAGATGAACTATGGCGTGCTGAGTCGCATTAATCACAGAATAAAGAATTGTTTGAGTATGGGTGAAGCCTGTATGACAAAGAAGATATGCTCCAAACAATTTTAAACTTAGATCTCTCCTCCTGTACGACGTTAGTAACAGAAGAATTTTTTTTGAGACCTCTGGATTAGGCCTCTATAACAGACTAGATGCTACCAACAATTTGAAAGTGAGATGTCCCCTACTGTATGACGTTAGTAACACAAGAATTTTTGAGGGGCCTGTGGATGAGACCTCTATAACAGACTAGATGCTACAAACAATTTGAAAGTGAAATGTCCCCTACTGTACGACGTTAGTAACTGAAGAATTTTTTTGATGCCTGTGGATTAGGCCTCTGTTACAGACTAGATGATACAAACAATTTGAAAGTGAGATGTCCCCTACTGTATGACAATAGTAACAGAAGAATTTTTTGTTAGTGTGGGTGACGCCTGCATAACCTAGAAGATATGCTCCAAACAATTTTAGAGTCCCCCTTCCATGTGTCTTGTTGGCTGCATTGCAATGCCTTCTTGTAAGTTTAGCCAGGCCTCGCAGTGAATGGCTTGCCTTTGCCAGCTCTTGAGTCAGAATCTTTTAAAAATTGTACCAAAATTGAATCAGAGTCCCTCCTCTACATGTCTATGCATCTGAGGCCCTCACCTGCATGTCTTCCAGGGTGTATCGGAGAGCCTCCTTCAAAGTTCTGTTAGCTCTTGCACTTAATGCATAGGCTTTGTGAGTGTAGGAATCACATTAGCTAAGAATTTTAACAGAATGTGTACGAGGCCCTCCTTTATGTCTTAGGGTATGTTTCCATGTGGCGTATTCAGTCAGTATTTTCTGCGGATTGGACGCAGCATCCAATCCGCAGCGTCCAGATGTTACAGCATAGTAGACGGGATTTTATGAAATCCAATCCCCACTATGCGTACAAACATGCAGGTAGCACACCCGAGTATACGCACATGCGGCGCTCCTTTCTAGACCGCAGCATGTCTATTTAACTTGTGGAGACGCTCCGTCTACGCAAGATAAATAGCACAGTCTATGTATAGGATGCAGTGATTCCGCATGTGTCCAATGAACACATGTGGAATCACAGCGCGTTCAAAAGGGGGCAGCGCCTTGGGCGGAGCCGGGTATCCGGTCTCCATCTACGCAAGATAAATAGCACAGTCTATGTATAGGATGCAGTGATTCTGCATGTGTCCAATGAACACATGTGGAATCACAGCGCTTTCAAAAGGGTGCAGCGCTTTGGGCGGAGCAGGGTATCCGGTGAGTCCAAAGCGCTGCCATTCCGGAACATGGAAACATACCTTAATACAGAGTGAATCGGAGTTCCTCCTCCTTCTAATTTTTGCCAGTTCTTATATTGTCTGCATGGACTTGGAGGTGTATCACAGTCCCTCCTTCATAAATTAAACAGGATGTGTCTCATTATGTCACACACACCACATGCCCAGATAAGGTAGTAAAATGTTAAAATTACATTTACTAGGAAATGAGTTTTTACCATTTAATGCAATGTGAAAGTGCAAAAACGCAGCAGAAACACGTGTGGACATAGCCTAGAAGGGTGGATGAGGCTATTTTTTTATCTTTTTTTTTTGCATTGTATACAAGTCATTACAATGTTTCCTGACATTTTTTCCTGTAAAATACATATGGTCTTTGGGTGTGTCTTTTTTATTGCCAGTCCGTAAAAGTGGCGTAATATTCTAACGACATTGTTTCCAGAAGCAACCTAGGAGTCAGAGATATGTCCAGCCGTCTTCCCCATATTTTTCCCATTCCATTTGAGCACTTTTTCCATCAATCTATTTCAGACAAGCACTTGAGCATTACGGAAAGCTCGTTATGAGTAACGAGCACCTGAGCATTTTAATGCTCGCTCATCACTAATAGAAAATGTTACATTAATAAATAAAATATGGCAGCTACAAGAAAAGCATAACTTTTTTGCCTTTTTCAACACAAACTGTTTAGAAAACTTCTAGCAATCTACTTAAATGGTCTAGATAATTTTCTACACTCAAATGTTATAGTTTGCTTTTTACTGCTTGAAGTGCTGTAGGTATCTCCAGGTTATATTTTGTGATCAATACTTGTTTAGTTGTGCATGACAGAGAAAAGATACAATCTATTTTCTTTGCAGTGGTCATTACTGTTCTCCTTTCTTTCAATTTTGGGCAATTAATTGTACTCTATTTTGTCAGCTGAGCTCATTTTAAAAGAAAATTGGATCATTCAGGCTATTTAGGCGTTCTGAAAACAAGAAGAACACATAGACACAATAAATGTGTCATATTATCTATCTAAAAGAAAAACGAATTGTTTACTTAAAAGATTTATCTATCTATTTATCTATCTATTTACAGTGGCTTGCAAAATTATTCAACCTCTTTTGATTTTTACCAATTTTGTTACAGTGTAATCTGCATATATATATTTTTGTAATTCGATTTGTGTGTGATGCATCAGCAATAAATAGTCTAAGTTGGTGAAGTGAAGTGAGAAAAATATAGTTACAATAAATTTAAGGAATCAAATAACTAAAAATTGGCATGTGCTTATGTATTTACCTCTTTTGCTATGAAGCCCCTAAAAATTCTGGTGCAAGCAATTACCTTCATAAGTCACATGCTTAATGAAAGGAAGTCCACCTGTGTGCAATCTAAGTGTTACATGGTCTACTAATATATAACACCTTTTCTGAAATGCCACAGAGGCAATACCAATAAGCAAGAGTTTGGGATATTCTTTCATAACCCAACCCTGACTTGTTTTGCTCAACAACTTTGTCCCTGATTTGATTGGAGATCTTCTTGGTATTCAAGGTGTTGTTTGGTTAGTAGTGCTACTAACTGACTGTTGTGTCTGCAACTACAGGTTGAGGGCAGGAGACATCAGCACCTGCTCCATGAACAGCTGATTGGGAAGGCCATAACACAGGGAAAGGGGCAGTGGTTTCACCCTCCGACACAGATTTTGTACCCAGGCGTTCCGACCACCTAATGGGGTGCTTGGCTGCCATGTGCTTTTGCATGATGGTGGTGCTCAGTTTGGCAGTGTTCATGCCTCTTCTTAGCTTGGTTTGGCAGATGCTTCAAATTACAGTTGTTTTGTCTTAAGGAATTTCAGAAAAAACTGCCATACAGGGGAACAACGCACACTTGGCCTGTTATCTAGCCGAGGGGGGGGGCTCTGTGGAACAGTTGACCGACTTCTCCCTATGGTCAAGCCACTACCTCTTCTTGCCTGTTTTCTTGCTATGGATCCATCCCTTTCTGCACTGCTGTACTTGCTAGGCGTGCCACCATGCCAGTTTGGATCAGTGGCCTCAGGGCCGCCATCAGGGCATGACAACCCTTACCGATGTATGGGGCCCGGTGATTAGGGGGGCCCGCCACCCGAGCACGCAGGACCGCGCTCGGGCCTGGGGCCCCCCAACATTTTGAAGCCCCCCTGCTCCCCAAGGGGCCCCCAGCTAGCGGCACATCACACAGGCACTATGGGGGCTCCTGTAAGGCAGGGGGCCCGCCTGCCCCAGCGCCGACTCCCCCACCGCTTCTTTGAACTATACCGGCGTCCGTGGGTACAGTTCAAAGCAATGATGGAGGAGAGAGCGTCAGCTGACGCTCCCTCTCCCATCATTCCCCGCTCTGCCTCTGACACAGCGCGCACACTCACTGTGTGCTGGGCAGAGCAGGAGACAGGAGCCGGGAGCAGCGCGGGCACAAGGAGAAGATGAGGAGTGTTTTTTTTTTTTTTTATAAATCTGTCAATGCGTCCTGCTGTGGGGCCATTCCTGGGGGGAGAGAGATGATGGCTGTATAATGTGGGCCCTGCTGTATACTATGTGGGCCCTGCTGTATACTATGTGGGCCGTGCTGTATACTATGTGGGCAGTGATGTATACTATGTGGGCCCTGCTGTATACAATGTGGGCCCTGCTGTATACTTTGTGGGCCCTGCTGTATACTATGTGGGCCCTGCCGTATACAATGTGGGCCCTGCTGTATACTATGTAGGCCCTGCTATATACAATGTGGGCCCTGCTGTATACTATGTGGGCCCTGCTGTATACTATGTGGGCCCTGCTATATACAATGTGGGCCCTGCTGTATACTATGTGGGCCCTGCTGTATACAATGTGGGCCCTGCTGTATACTATGTGGGCCCTGCTATATACAATGTGGGCCCTGCTGTATACTATGTGGGCCACGCTGTACACTTTGTGGGCCCTGCTGTATACTATGTGGGCCATGCTGTATACTATGTGGGCCCTGCTATATACTATGTGGGCCCTGCTATATACTATGTGGGCCCTGCTGTACACTATGTGGGCCCTGCTGTATACTATGTGGGCCCTGCTGTACACTATGTGGGCCCTGCTATATACTATGTGGGCCCTGCTGTACACTATGTGGGCCCTGCTGTACACTATGTGGGCCACGCTGTACACTATGTGGGCTGTGTTATATACTATTGGGGGATATATTATATTTTATAGGTGGCTGTGTTATATAATATGTGGCTGTGTTATATACTTTGTGGCTGTGTTATATACTATGGGGGCTACATTATATTCCTTTGGGGAGGCTGGCTGTATGATATTCTATTCGGGGATACATTATATTCTATGGGGGGCTGTATTATATTTATTATATTCTATGAGGGGTGATTGCATCATACTCTATGAGGGGCTACATTATACTGTATGAGGTGACTACATTGTATTCTATGGGGGCTAGATTATATTGGATGGGGCTTCATTATACTTTAAGAGGGGCTACATTATATTCTATGGGGGCTGCATTATACTATATGAGGAGGGCTACATTGTATTTTATGGAGGGCTACATTATACTATATAAGGGGGCTCAATTATATTCTATGGGGGTTTACATTATACTCTGGGGTGGTTGCATTATACTCTGTGGGGCGGTTGCATTATACTCTGTGGGGTGGTTGCATTATGCTCTGTGGGGTGGCTGCATTATGCTCTGTGAGGTGGCTGCATTATGCTCTATAGGGTGACTGCTTTATACTATATGTGGGCTGCATTATACTGTATCGAGGACTATGGGGAATACATTATACCATATGTAGAACTATGGGGTGCATTATACTATGGGAAGTGAATTGTACTACATGGATGACTATGGCGGTGCATTATACTATATGGAGCACTATGAGGAGTGTATTATACTATATGGATGACTGAGTGTATTTAAATATATGGAGGGCTATTAGGAGTGTATTATACTATATGGAGGACTATGGATACATTATATTATATGGAGGACTATGGGGTGTACACTTTACAATATGGAGGACTGTGGTGCACATTATAATATATGGAGGACTATGGGGTGTATTTTACTAAACAAGCAAAATGCTGCATATTCATCGAGTGATTGGTGTTAATGTGTCATTGGTGAGGGCATGTTGCAGAAGTGTTTTTCCATGAAAGGGCGGAGGGATTTTGGAAGGTTTGCGTGGTGGAGGAGGAGCTAGGGTGGATGCAGAATTGGGGGGTGGAGCCTGGGTGAAGTCTCAAGGGGGGCCCCATAAATTTTGCCAGTGTGGGGCCCCAAAATTCCTAGTGGCAGCCCTGAGTGGCCTCATCATCAACCACGTCATCTTCCAACTCATCAGTCTGATCCTCCTTTTGAGTTGCGATTTTAGGCTGACCTGATGGCAACTGTGCGTCATGATTATTCTTCACCTATATGGATATGAATTAACCTTCCCCAACTTGGCTTTCTCCTGGCCATGGGTGCTCAAATGTTGGGGCATCACTGCACTCCACCTCCTCATGTCCCTGGTGCACGCTGAGAGGCCTGACAAATTACAAGGGAAAGTATACAGTTACTCAGAGTGGCCAGAGTTGGGGGTCATATGTCTCCTTGGACTCTTGATGGTGGGTGGTAGGAGGACTAGTTTGAGAATTCAGAGGCCCAGTCTCTTGGCTACTGAGACTGGACTGTGTGGAAGACTTTGTGGTTTTGCTTGTCAACACACTGGAGCCTTTGTCTGCCATCCAACCCACAAAATCCTCGCACTTGTCTGGGTTTGTCAGTGGTGTAGTGCGCTGACCAAATTTTGACAGGAAGCTAGAATGAGATACCTTCTGATCTGTCACATGACCTTGGCAGGCACCACCACATCCACGTCCCTTAACGTCACCCTTTCTCATATTGAATGCATTATGCTTATGAAAAAAAAATTCCTTGCATTCATTTTTACAAGTACCCTCACAGAGGTGTTCTGTGCAAATTCACTGTTATTCGCAATGTGTGGCAATTTTTTTTAAATATCAGCTTTATTACACACGGCTGCAGCAGACTCACTAAAAGTAGAGGTAAATAGTCACGTTTGAGTCTCTTAGCAGGCATTGCGCCAGTCGCACAACTTGCTGTTTTTTTAACCAATAGAAAATTATTTTTATTTTTATATCACCTTGCTAACACACTGCAACAGCAGACTAATGAAAATTATTGCCACTGCTGAATTGTGATGTTTGCTTATCTCTTCCCAGATTGCGCCAGTCACACAACTGCTAGATAAAGAAACTCTATTTATTATTAAACCAGACCATGTGGGACAGGCATGGTACAAGTGTGAGGTTGCCAAGCTTCAGACACGATACAAGGTTATGGCCATTGTCACACATGACCATGCCGGGTTGTAGGTTCAGTGGTAAGAGCCACAGATCTGTCTGGTCTGTTAGAACTTTCAACAACTCTGCCACGGTGTGCTGTTTGTCATCTAATCATATGAGTTTATGCAGAGCCTGTCACCGCTTCGACAAAGCAGTACTGCTATGCTTCCAACTTGCAAGTGATATGGATCACAATTCTGAGATAGAGGATGAGGAGGAGGAGGAATGTGTGCAGGACCTGGCATAGGAGGAGAAACCCTGGTGGAACTTGGGCCCGCAATTCTAGCATTCAGTAGCACTTGTGCGGTCCCAGAGTTCGACATAGTCCCGACCTCCAGCAGGTTCACCCAGTGTGCCACCAAGGAAATGTAGAGTCACTTGGCCCACCTAGTCAGGTGCGTGGATGACATGTGCCTGAGCATGCTGGTGGTGGTCAGATAGGTATTGGTCAGACACCTGCTGATCTTGGAACAACACAGGTTGCAAATGTTCATTTTCTTATATTCCTTTTCTGTAAATAAGTGCCAGACTGTGGAACACTTGACCCTTGGCCAAGGATCTGCGTGCATGGGGGTGCTCTAGGGAACATTTTATTGGACCGTATGGAAGACAGAGTGGTGCTGGGAAACAGACTGGAAGCATTAACTGCCATCCAACCCACAACCTGCTCTCATTGTTCTTGCTTCAAGAGTGGTGTTGCATGCCCCCCCTGAAAAAGGAGGACAGGAAGATAGGTCTCATGGATAAGCGTATTTGTTGTGCTCCCGTAGCAAATCTAGTTTCAACTGGATAATGACCACAGCCTTCACATGCACCATAAGCAGCACGTCGACTTCCCCGTCCCTTACCGCATGCCTTGCACATTTTAAATTATTTACAAAGCTAAGAACGGCATTATTACAGAATAGAGTCAATTTGAATTGTCCCTTAAAGGATTTTTGTTGTACTTGGCAGCAACAAAGTCTGTAACGCAATCAAACGTGAAAAATGTCTGTATTCCGCTAATCTCTACTCTGGCACCAAACCTTAAATTATTTTCAGATATGAGGGGTATTAGGAGAGAATAAAATATATTTGATTTGTCAGTAAAAAGATTATTTCTTATATGTGGCAGCAACAAACTGGAATGAAACCAAACCTGCCAAAATGTCTCTAGCACATAAATCTTTGCCACGCCATAGAACCCTCAATTTTTTTCAGGCAGAAATCAGCGGTAGTATTACAGAATAGAATCTATTGGTATGGTCAGTTGTGAGGCATGAATGGTGTTGCATGTGAGGGTCACTGGATGTTCCCCCAGGATGTGCACGGAGGCATATTGAGTCCATGAGAGGGCACTGCAGTCACAGGCATAGCTGTGGTTGCAATGCAGACTAAAGTGAGTATAGGTCTTTGACATGCTGGTTGTTCAAGACAGATTTAGGGAAAACCTACTCTGGGCTTTTTTGTTTTTAAAAAGACTACCGGTGGACTGGCATGTTTAGTGACTGTAATCCAGAGGATATGTGCCCGGCTGCAAACTGGAGGTGGACTGTCTTGTTCCTGGCTGCGATCCGGAAGTGGACTGTCCTGTTTCCCCACTGCGATCTGGAGGATATCGTGTGCTGTGTTTTTTTTAATTAAACATTAAAGAGATGTTTTGTTCTGTAATATACTCATTATAGTTGAGCGAAACAGGTCGGTCAGATTAAAAAAGACCAACTTTCGCCAAAGTCGGGTTTCGCCGAGCGAATCCCGACCATAGCGTGAGGTCGGCCATGCGTTCGGCCACCTGAGCACCAAAGTCAGTTTGCCCATAATGCTTGAAGGGCCTTTTCTCAGCCAGTGAGCAAGGACGCACACTGTGGGCAACGCGATGACACAGGCAGCAGCCACCACCATCTTAGAGAAGGGCATAGCAGTGATTGGATTGCTTTGTGTGGCGTCACAGTGCATATAAAAGCCCTCACCGCCATTTTACTTCTGCCGATCTTAGTGTAGGGAGAGGTTGCAGCCGCTGGTTCTCAGTAAGGAGAGCGTTAGGCTGTAAAAAAAAACAGTAATTCTGTGCTTGTGCTGATAGCGATTAGCTGTGCAGTTAGTGTGCAGTGACAGAGGAGGATTTTGTTGTGTGCAGCAGCGCTGGTTCTTAGGCTGCCTGCCAGTGACAGGGGAGGAATTGCTTGTGTGGAGCAGCAGAACTGATTATTAGGCTGCTGTTTGCCACTGTGAGGGGAGGAATTTATTGTGTGCAGCAGCAGAGCTGATTATTAGGCTGCCTGCCAGTGACAGAGGAGGAATTTCTTGTGTGCAGCAGCAGAGCTGATTATTAGGCTGCCTGCTAGCTGTATTGCTGTGTGTACACTGCTGTGCAGAGTGCTTTTTAACACCTGCACAGCACTAATACTTTTATTTTTTTCTGCAGCGTTTTCTGCAGCTTTTCCGAGCGTTCATTTTTTCCCAAAACCATATAGAGCTGTATGCTCCTCACACTACCGTGTACCGGCTGGTATCACGGACAAATACATGCTGACTATCTGTGTGTGACTCTGGAAATATATACGGAGATTTCAATTTTCCCCAAAATCGTACACAGCTGATATCTTCTGATACAGTACCGTTTTTCTGCCTCGTGTATTACGGTCAAATCCATACTGAGAGAGCGTCTGTGTGCTACTCCTCAAATATATACGGAGATTAAAAATTACCCCAACACTGTATACAGCAGTACGCTACTGATACAGTACACTTTTTCTGCTTTTCATATTGTGGTGTAATCCATACTGAGCCTGTGAGCGTGTGTGTTACTCCTGAAATATATAACGGAGATTTAAAATTACCCCAACACTGTATACAGATGTACGCTACTGATACAGTACACTTTTTATGCTTTTCATATTGTGGTGTAATCCATACTGAGCCTGTGAGAGCCTGTGTCTAACTCTGGCAAAATATACAGAGATTTACAATTACCCCAACAATGTATACAGCGGTACGCTTCTAATACATTACCCTTTTTCTACTTTTTATATTCTGGTGTAATCCATACTGAGACTGAGAGCGTCAGTGTCTGCCTCCTGAAATATATACGGAGATTTAAAATTACCCCAACACTGTATATAGCTGTTCGCTACTGATACAGTACACTTTTTCTGCTTTTCATATTGTGGTGTAATCCATACTGAGCCTGTGAGCGTGTGTGTTACTCCTGAAATAAATACGGAGATTTAAAATTATCCCAACACTGTATACAGCAGTACGCTACTGATACAGTACACTTTTTATGCTTTTCATATTGTGGTCTACTCCATACTGAGCCTGTGAGCGTGTGTGTTACTTCTGAAATATATACGGAGATTTAAAATTACCTCAACACTGTATACAGCTGTATGCTACTGATACAGTACACTTTTTATACTTTTCATATTGTGGTCTACTCCATACTGAGCCTGTGAGCGTGTGTGTTACTCCTGAAATATATACGGAGATTTAAAATTACCCCAACACTGTATACAGCTGTACGCTACTGATACAGCACACTTTTTATGCTTTTCATATTGTGGTGTAATCCATACTGAGCCTGTGAGCGTGTGTGTTACTCCTGAAATATATACCGAGATTTAAAATTACCACAACACTGTGTACAGCTGTACGCTACTGATACACAGGCTCGGACTGGCCCACCGGAGAACCGGAGGATTCTCCGGTGGGCCCAGGCACTGACACCTGCTGGCATACTGGCCAGCAGCTGCCTAGGGCCTCCACTGCCCAAGGGCCCCCACTGCTCCAGGGGCCCCCAGCAAGTGGCTATAGGGGCCCTGAGTCAAGGGGGCCCGCCCTGTGCCTGCGTAGCAGCAGCTGGAGACAGGATCGTGTCCCCGCTGCTAAAACTAAATGAATATTTACGCTTCCCCACGCCCTTATGGGCGTGGAGAGGGGTGAATACCATTTCTCTTTAATAGCGGGCAGTGTTAGCCGCAGGCTGCAGCTAACACTGCCCGCATGTAAAGTCCCACCACCGCACCACACACACATACATACACAGACACACACAAAGACTCACAGCGCAGCACATCCTGGCATCCTGCACGGCTCTTCCTGTCTGAGAGAGCCCAGCTCGATGACGTCATCATCCAGCACTGGTCTCAGACAGAAAGCAGTAGGCAAGGAACAGGCTGCCGGGATGTGCTGCTGCTGTGGGGAGGTGAGCTGTGCTGTGTGTCTCTGTGCCTTGTGTGTGTATGTGGTGCGATACTTTGTGTGTGTGAGAGAGAGAGGGTTGGTGGGGGAGGCAGTGATGGAGGTGATGGGCAATGATTGTGGGGGGAAGCAATGATGAAGGTGATGGGCAATGATGGTGGGGGGAGGCAATGGTGAAGGTGATGGGCAATGATGGGGGGGAGGCAATGGTGAAGGTGATGGGCATTGATGGGGGAGGCAACGATGGAGGTAATGTGCAATGATGGTGGGGGAGGCAACGATGGAGATGATGGGCAATGATGGCGGTGGGGGAGGCAATAATGGAGGTGATGGGCAATGATGGTGGGAAAGGCAATGATGGAGGTGATGGGCAATGATGGTGTGGAAGGTCAATGATGGAGGTGATGGGCAATGATGGAGGGGAGGCAATGATGGAGGTGATGGGCAATGATGGTGGTGGGGGAGGCAGCGATGGAGGTGATGGGCAATGATGGCGGTGGGAGGAGGCAGGGATGGAGGTGATGGGCAATGATGGTGGTGGGGGGAGGCAATGATGAAGGTGATGGGCAATGATAGTGGGGGGAGGCAATGATGAAGGTGATGGGCAATGACGGTGGGGGGAGGCAATAATGGAGGTGATGGGCAATGATGGTGGGGATAGGCAATGATAGAGGTGATAGGCAATGATGGTGAGGAGGCAATGATGGAGGAGATAGGCAATGATGGTGGGGGGAGGCAATGATGGAGGTGATGGGCAATGGTGTGGTGGGGAGGCAATGGTGGAGGTGATGAAATGGACAATGATGGTGGTGGAGTAGGAGGCAATGATTGAGGTGGTGGAATGGGCAGTGATGGGGTGGTGGGGAGAATAATGAGGGTGGTGGGGGAGAAGGCAATGATAGAGGTGGTGATGAGGACAATGATGGGCGTGGAGAGGGTCTGCATTATACTTTGAGGGGGCTACATTATATTCTGTGGGGGACTGCATTATTCTCAGGGGACTACATTATATTCTGGGGGGCTATATCATACTATATGAGGGGTCTACAGTATACTCTATTGGGAGCTGCATTATATTCTGTGGTTGGACTGCATTATTCTCTCAGGGGACTACATTATATTCTGGGGGGCTACATATTACTATATGATGGGGCTACAGTATACTCTATGGGGGGCCTGCATTATTCCAACAGGGGACTACATTCTATTCTGGGGGCTATATCCTACTATATGAGGGGGACAGCATTATGCCCTATGAGGGGGCTACAGTATACTCTATGGGGGGCAGAATTATGCCCTATGAGGGGGCTACAGTATACTCTATGAGGGGGGCTGCATTATACCCTATGAGGGTGCTTCATTATATTCTATGGTGGGGACTGCAGTATACCTTATGAGTGGGTTGCATTATATTTTGTGAGGTGATGCATTATATTCTATGAGAGAGGGCTGCATTATATTTTATGAGGGAGCTACATTATATTCTGTGAGGGTGGCTACATTATAGTCTATAAGGGGGCTACATTATATTCTATGAGGGGGCTAGCCCTCTATGATCCTACCCCAACCCCTACTACATAATTAAGACATGTACTACCTTATATTATACCCTGATATAGCGCGTTTTACCGCACAATTGGCGGTCTTGTATTTGTTTCTATGTAGCTACATAGTGGGCCCCAATAATGATTTTCTCTGGTGGGCCCAAGGTGCTCCAGTCCGATGCTGCTGATACAGTACACTTTTTATGCTTTTCATATTGTGGTGCAATCCATACTGAGCCTGTGAGAGTGTGTGTTACTCCTAAAATATATACGGAGATTTAAAATTACCCCAACACTGTATACAGCTGTACGCTACTGATACAGTACACTTTTTATGCTTTTTATATTGTGGTGTAATCCATACTGAGCCTGTGAGCGTGTGTTACTCCTGAAATATATACGGAGATTTAAAATTACCCCAACACTGTATACAGCTGTACACTACTGATACAGCACACTTTTTCTGCTTTTCATATTGTGGTGTAATCCATACTGAGCCTGTGAGCGTGTGTGTTACTCCTGAAATATATACGGAGATTTAAAATTACCCCAACACTGTATACAGCTGTATGCTACTGATGCAGTACACTTTTTATGCTTTTCATATTGTGGTCTACTCCATACTGAGCCTGTGAACGTGTGTGTTACTCCTGAAATATATACAGAGATTTAAAATGACCTCAACACTGTATACAGCTGTACGCTACTGATACAGTACACTTTTTATGCTTTTCATATTGTGGTCTACTCCATACTGAGCCTGTGAGCGTGTGTGTTACTCCTGAAATATATACAGAGATTTAAAATGACCCCAACACTGTATACAGCTGTACGCTACTGATACAGTACACTTTTTATGCTTTTCATATTGTGATGTAATCCATACTGAGCCTGTGAGCGTGTGTGTTACTCCTGAAATATATACGGAGATTTAAAATTACCACATCACTGTATACGGCTGTATGCTTCTGATACACTACACTTTTTTGCTTTTTATAATCTGGTGTAATCCATACTGAGCCTGTGAGAGCCTGTGTCTGTTACCCCAACACTGTATACAGCTGTACGCTACTGATGCAGTACACTTTTTATGCTTTTCATATTGTGGTCTACTCCATACTGAGCCTGTGAGCGTGTGTGTTACTCCTGAAATATATACAGAGATTTAAAATGACCCCAACACTGTATACAGCTGTACCTACTGATACAGTACACTTTTTATGCTTTTCATATTGTGATGTAATCCATACTGAGCCTGTGAGCTTGTGTGTTACTCCTGAAATATATACGGAGATTAAAATTTTTCACCTTCACCGTATACAGCTGTACGCTTCTGATACAGTACCATATATCTGCTGGTATTTTGGATACATTTTCAGAAACATGAGGAAGTATGGTGGAAGAGGCCGCGGATGTGGGCGTTGGGGGCCACCTGGTACTGCTGGTGGTGGTGGTGCATCTGCTGGTAGTGCCAAAAGCACAATAGCACCTAAGGCAGGAGGTGTTGAGCCTGCGTCATCGACTGGCTTCAGAAGTCCTGCTAGGCTCCCTTTTCTGGGACTACGTAAATCGCTTTTAAAGCCGGAGCATCAGGAACAGGTTTTTGGAAACAAAGCGGCGGAGGGCACCATACAATATTAAGTCAAAAGGATACACAACTGATCAACCTGGAGTATGTCAGAAATTGGCAATGTTTTACTATACAATGCTGATTTGGTATTGATTACAGTGTCATGCTTTATCTTTCAATGCACAATATTTGTATTATGAGGAGTGACTAATATATTGTTAGATTATATCACAACATTGGTTCAGTGGACCCTTTCCCCATCATGGGCTTTTTCTTCCTTGTTTTTAATTGTTTTTATGCACATGGAGTGATTTTTCAGGTTTAATAAATTTATATTTTTGTCTAATATTCTCGTGGTCCCTGGTCATGGTATGTCCTTTTCTTCTTTTTTTTTTTTCACAGGAACAGGTTTTGGCTTACATTGCCGAAACAGCCTCCGGCTCTATCGCCTCCTCTTCTGAAGTTTCAAAAAATGCAAGCACTGAGTCGTCAGTACAGTCTTCTGGTGAGGAACAACCCTTTCCTCGTGTCCTTCACCCCACCAAAAGGGAAAGATGCGGCAGGCCACACTTCAGATTACTCCATGGAGTTCTTTTCACATACCATGAATGGGTTATCAAGTTAAATCCTGAATTCCCCAGTCCAAGATGAATCTGACATGGAGTGCACTGATGCACAGCCACTGCTATATGATTGTGCTGGTACATTCAACCAGAGCACTACATTGCCCTCGCAGTCTACTGAGCCAGAATGTGACCCTGATGAAACTCAGGTGCCCCTTCCTACATACTATACCACTTTACACGGTGACACAGAGGAAGGTGCAGATGAAATTGAAGAGGAGGTAATGGATGGCCCAAATGTTGACCCGGATTAGCATCCAGTGGGGGAAGAGGGTGCTGCCGGCAATAGCTCAGAAGAGGAGGAGGATCCGCAGCAGGTATCGACATTGTAGCTGGTGTTATCTGGCAGTCCTAAAAGGTGTTAAAAAGAGTTGCAGGACAGCTTGGCCAGACGGTCAAATTAGCACAGCGTGCAAGCCCTGAAAATTTATACCATAGTAGGAAGAGTCCAGTGTGGCACTTTCTTGACCAAAATCCTATTGATGAGGCAAAGGTTATCTGTAAGAAGTGCGGAAGGACCTTTAGCCGAGGGAAAAATCTCATTTAATGAACATGCACTTGCAAGCGTGAACGGACTACAAAACCTCAGGTAGCATACGTGCACCTGCTCCAACTGAAGTTAGCCAGCAACGCTCCATCGCTTCCCCTACTGTAAGCCCACCGGTTGGCCCACCACCAGCAAGAAATGTTGAGGTGTCGTCGCAAGGCCAAAGCAGTCAGGGAATCACAATGTTTATGCAATGAAAGACTGCATCTAGGCCATCACCACCACCACCACCATCATCACCAACCCCCTCTCAGTCCTCTCATCTCCACCGCTATTTCCCCCATATGCAGCTATCAAGTCCAGCTCACCCTACCAGACACTCTGAGTAGGACAAGAAAGTACTCATCCTCTCATCCTCGTACACTGGCTTTGAATGCCTACGTTGCCAAACTGATCTCATTAGAGATGATGCCCTTCCATTTGGTTGAAAGAGCAGTGTTCAGAGACCTCATGGCCTACGCTGTCCCACGCTATGACCTACCCAGTCGGCACTTCTTTTCTAGAAAGTACATCCCTGCCCTCCACCTGCATGTGAAAGACTGCATTGTCCATGCATTCAAACTAACAGATGCATGGGCCAGTAGGCATGGCCAGGGCCATTACGTGTCCATCACTGCGCACTGGGTACCGCGGAGGTACTGGCCGACTACTTGCAGCGAGAAACTGAGTCATGACTGGGCAGTATACATCTTGAGCCAGGCAAGGTAGTCAGTGATATATGCCGTAATATTGTGGCGGCCATAGCCCTGGCAAAACTCAGACACATACCTTGCCTGGCTCACACCTTGAACCTGGTGGTGCAGTGCTTCATAAATAATTATCCGAAGTTACCAGCCCTGCTCCATAAGGTGCGAAGACTGTGCTCACACATCCGTCGCTCGCCTGCAGACTCCAGTGGCATGCAGAGGCTGCAGCGATCGTTCCACCTCCCCAAGCACCACCTAATCATAGATGTTGCAACAATGTGGAACTCCACCATGCACATGGTTGAGAGGCTGTGCGAATAGAGGCAGGCTGTCATGCATTTATGGGAGGATACACGAGCAGGCAGTTTGAGGGCAGGCATATAGTTGTCGGGTGTGCAGTGGTCAAAGCTGAAAGACCTCTGTAAAGTCCTTCAGTGTTTGGAGGAATGCACACGGCTGGTAAGCGCAGACAATGCCATCATAAGCATGAGCATTCCACTTATGCGTCTGCTCATGCAAACTTTAACGCACATTAAGGATCAGGCGTCTGCAGTGGAGTAGGAAGAGGAGGAGGAAAGCCTTGATGACAGTCATGCATTGTCTGCTCAGGGAACTGTCCTGGACGAGGTGGAGGAAGAAGAGGAAGAGGAGGAGGAGGAGGGGGATGATTATTTTGGGCAGGAGGATGCTTCTCAGGGGCAAGAGAAAATGTTGGCTTGCAAAGGTCAGGTACAGGGTTTGTGCGTGACTGGAGGGATGTGGATTTGGCAGAAAGTGCTTCTCCACCCACCAATGGCAGTGTATCATTGACACCTGGAACATTGGCCCACATGTGTGATTATGCCTTGCGGATCCTAAAAAGGGACCCCCGCATTGCCAAAATTATGAAGGATGATGACTACTGGTTGGCCAGTATCCTCAATCCATGCTATAAAGGCAAATTACAGAACATCATGCCACAGGAGAACCTAGAGCTAATATTGGCGAACAAACAAGCAACTCTGGTAAACCGTTTGTTAGAGGCATTCCCAGCAAACAGTAGCGGTGCAGGTTCTACCATGAGCCGTACTGGGCCAAATAGATGAGGTGTTCGTGGTGCACACAGCCGAAGTGGCGTTGGAGACAGGGGTTTCATGACCAAGTTGCGGACTGATTTATCGAGGACCGCTCACACGCCTGGTAATACTGAATCTATTGCAACTGACAGGAGACAGCAGTTGTCAACTATGGTTACAAATTACTTCTCCTCCCCTATTGATGTTCTCCCTCACAGGTCATTCCCCTTTGAGTACTGGGCCTGTAAACTGGACACCTGGCTTGAATTGGCACAATATGCCTTACAGGAGCTCGCTTGCCCTGCTGGTAGTGTGCTATCAGAAAGAGTCTTCAGTGCTGCTGGATCAATCCTGACAGAAAGAAGGACTCGTCTGTCGACACAAAATGTTGATGATCTAATCTTCATTAAAATGAACCATGCATGGGTTTCAAAGGATTTTGTCCCACCTTCCCCTGATGACACATAGGTTGCCAGCAAAATGGATCGCTTTGTCCTCCTCTTCCTCAGACTTCTCCAATTCCTCCATTTGCAGCTGCTGAACTTCCAGCCTACACCTCAACATATGTCATTTTTGCCACCTCCCTATCTGGGCTGTCACCCCCCAGGGCTGGGGTCACCACCTGGCGCACCCGGGCAAGTGTCGGTGCCCTGAGCAAGTATGGGGTCCCACTCTGGGGCGACGGCACTAGCACAGGGCCTCTCATAGTACAAAAAAGTGTCTCTGATGGTGAGAGGGCCCACTCGCTGTCAGACACACCGGCGTACTATGAGGGGCCCTGTCCCAGTGCCGTCGACCACGAGTCGGCCCCTCCTGCTTTTTCAGGGCACCAGCGCTTGCAATACTTACCTCTCCCTGCTCCACCGCTGTGTAGTTTGGGCAGTTAAATCTTTCACAGGGACAGCCACTACAAATTTGGTTAACTGATCGATGATGGTATAGAGGTAGCTATGGCCTGTCCTGCAGGGCTCTACCTTCACATGATCAATGGCTATCATTTCTAATGGACATCGACTCACATTCGGATGCAATGTTGCTTTCTGATCAGCTTTCACAGTTTTACTAGTCACAGACGTGTGACATTCCTGGCAACATTTTTCAATGTCTCCTCTCATGCCAATCCAATAGAATCACCTACGGCCTGTGGCTTCTGTCTTTTGCACTCCAAAGTGACCAGACTGATCATGATAGGCAGTGAGGACCATGTCTACATACCTCCTTGGCATCACAATTTGATGGAGACGGATAACGGTGATGGGATCAACGCTACTGCGATACAGCAACCCTTTCTTCACAAAGAACCGTTTTCGCTGTCTCCACAGATAAAGTAATTGAGGGTCAGCATCGCCTCTGAGAATTCTACCGGGAGGTTTTACTGTGATTAGGAATTTACAAATTTCTGCAATCACTCTACTTTCAGTGTGTACTTGTATCCATCTAGTTTCCTGTAGCGGAGAGTCTGGACTGGCTTACTGAGAATGAAATATATACGAACATTTAAAATTACCCCAACACTGTGTACAGCTGTACGCTTCTGATACAGTACACTTTGTCAACTTTTTATATTCTGGTGTAATCCATTCTGAGCCTGTGAGAGTCTTTGTCTGGCTCTGGAAATATATACGGATATTTAAAATTACCACAACATTGTATACAGCTGTACGCTTCTGATACATTTCAATTTTTCTACTTTTTATATTCTCGTGTAATCCATACTGAGCCTGAGAGCTTCTGTGTCTGCCTCCTGAAATATATACGGAGATTTAGAATATTTTCACTATGCTATATATACCTGGTATCTGCTGATACAGTACCCTTTTTGACAAAAAGTCCTCCTCCAACCCACCACTCTAAGTGCATCATTGACACCTGGAACATTGGCCCACATGTGTGATTATTTCTTGTGGATCGGCTTTTTATATTCTGGTTTGATCCATACTGAGCCTGTGAGAATCTGTCTGTTACTCCGGAAATATATACTGAGATTTCAAATTACCCCAACACTGTATACAGCTGTACACTTGTGATACAGTACACTTGTAAAACTTTTTATATTCTGGTGTAATCCATACTGAGCCTGTGAGAGTCTTTGTCTGACTCTGGAAATATATACTGAGATTTAAAATTACCCCAACCCTGTATACAGCTGTACGCTTCTGATACAATTCCCTTTTTCTACTTTTTATATTCTCGTGTAATCCATACTGAGCCTGTGAGAGTCTTTGTCTGACTCTGGAAATATATACGGATATTTAAAATTACCCCAACGCTGTATACAGCTGCACGCTTCTGATGCATTCCCCTTTTTCTACTTTTTATATTCTCCTGTGATCCATACTGAGCCCGTGAGAGTCTTTGTCTGACTCTGGAAATATATACGGATATTTAAAATTACCCCAACCCTGTATACAGCTCTACGCTTCTGATACATTTCCCTTTTTCTACTTTTTACATTCTCATGTAATCCATACTGAGCCTGAGAGCGTCAGTGTCTGCCTCCTGAAATATATACTGAGTTTTAAAATATTTTCACCATACTATATATACATGGTATCTGCTGATACAGTACCCCTTTTTCTTCTTATTATATTCTTGTGTAATCCATACTGAGCCTGTGAGCGTCATTGTCTGCCTCCTGAAATATATACCGAGATTTCTAATTTTTTACCATACTAGATACACCTGGTATCTGGTGATACAGTACCCCTTTTTCATCGTTTTATATTATTGTGTAATCCATACTGAGCCTGTGAGCGTCATTGTCTGCCTCCTGAAATATATACGGAGATTTCCAATATATTCAACATACTATATATACCTGGTATCTGGTGATACAGTACCCATTTTTCATCTTTTTATATTATTGTGTAATCCATTCTGAGCCTGAGAGCATCAGTGTCTGCCTCCTGAAATATATACGGAGATTTAGAATATTTTCACTAAACTATATATACCTGGTATCTGGTGATACAGTACCCATTTTTCATCTTTTTATATTATTGTGTAATCCATACTGAGCCTGAAAGCGTCAGTGTCTGCCTTCTGAAATATATACGGAGATTTAGAATTTTTCACTATACTATATATACCTGATATCTGCTGATACAGTACTCCTTTTCCTTCTTATTATATTATTGTGTAATCCATTCTGAGCCTGAGAGCATCAGTGTCTGCCTCCTGAAATATATACGGAGATTTAGAATATTTTCACTAAACTATATATACCTGGTATCTGCTCATACAAGACCCCTTTTTCATCTTATTATATTATTGTGTAATCCATACTGAGCCTGAGAGCGTCATTGTCTGCCTCCTGAAATATATACTGTGATTTAGTATATTTTCACTAAACAATATGAACCTGGTTTCTGCTGATACAGTACCCCATTTTCTTCTTATTATATTCTTGTGTAATCCATACTGAGCCTGAAAGTGTTAATGTCTGCCTCCTGAAATATATACGGAGATTTCCAATATTTTCACCATACTAGATATATCTGGTATCTGGTGATATAGTACCCTTTTTTCATCTTTTTATATTATTGTGTAATCCATACTGAGCATGAGAGCATCAGGGTCTACCTCCTGAAATATATACGGAGATTTAGAATATTTTCACTATACTATATATACCTGGTATCTGCTCATACAGTAACCCTTTTTCATCTTATTATATTACTGTGTAATCCATACTGAGCCTGAGAGCATCAGTGTCTGCCTCCTGAAATATATATGGAGATTTAGAATATTTTAACTATACTATATATACCTGGTATCTGCTGATACAGTACCCCTTTTTCATCTTTTTATATTATTGTGTAATCCATACTGAGCCTGAGAGTGTCAGTATCTGCCTCCTGAAATATATATGGAGATTTCCAATAATTTAACTAAACTATATATACCTGGTATCTGGTGATACAGTACCCTTTTTGCCAGAAAGTCCTCATCCACCCACCACTCTTAGTGCATCATTGACTCCTCGAACAATGGCCAACTTGTGTTATTATTTCTTGCGGATCTGATTTTTATATTTTGTGTAATCCATACTGAGCCTGTGAGCGTCAGTGTCTGCCTCCTGAAATATATATACGGAGATTTAGAATATTTTCACTATACTATATATACCTGGTATCTGTTCATACAGTACCCCTTTTTCATCTTATTATATTCTTTTGTAACCCATACTGAGCCTGGGAGCATCAGTGTCTGCATCCTGAAAAATATACGGAGATTTAGAATTTTCTCACTATACTATATATACCTGGTATCTCCTGATACAGTACCCCTTTTTCTTCTTATTATATTCTTGTGTAATCCATACTGAGCCTGTGAGCGTCATTGTCTGCCTCCTGAAATATAAACCGAGATTTCTAATATTTTTACCATACTAGATACACCTGGTATCTGGTGATACAGTACCCCTTTTTCATCATTTTATATTATTGTGTAATCCATACTGAGCCTGAAAGCGTCAGTGTCTGCCTTCTGAAATATATACGGAGATTTAGAATTTTTCACTATACTATATATACCTGATATCTGCTGATACAGTACTCCTTTTCCTTCTTATTATATTATTGTGTAATCCATTCTGAGCCTGAGAGCATCAGTGTCTGCCTCCTGAAATATATACGGAGATTTAGAATATTTTCACTAAACTATATATACCTGGTATCTGCTCATACAAGACCCCTTTTTCATCTTATTATATTATTGTGTAATCCATACTGAGCCTGAGAGCGTCATTGTCTGCCTCCTGAAATATATACTGTGATTTAGTATATTTTCACTAAACAATATGAACCTGGTTTCTGCTGATACAGTACCCCATTTTCTTCTTATTATATTCTTGTGTAATCCATACTGAGCCTGAAAGTGTTAATGTCTGCCTCCTGAAATATATACGGAGATTTCCAATATTTTCACCATACTAGATATATCTGGTATCTGGTGATATAGTACCCTTTTTTCATCTTTTTATATTATTGTGTAATCCATACTGAGCATGAGAGCATCAGGGTCTACCTCCTGAAATATATACGGAGATTTAGAATATTTTCACTATACTATATATACCTGGTATCTGCTCATACAGTAACCCTTTTTCATCTTATTATATTACTGTGTAATCCATACTGAGCCTGAGAGCATCAGTGTCTGCCTCCTGAAATATATATGGAGATTTAGAATATTTTAACTATACTATATATACCTGGTATCTGCTGATACAGTACCCCTTTTTCATCTTTTTATATTATTGTGTAATCCATACTGAGCCTGAGAGTGTCAGTATCTGCCTCCTGAAATATATACGGAGATTTCCAATAATTTAACTAAACTATATATACCTGGTATCTGGTGATACAGTACCCTTTTTGCCAGAAAGTCCTCATCCACCCACCACTCTTAGTGCATCATTGACTCCTCGAACAATGGCCAACTTGTGTTATTATTTCTTGCGGATCTGATTTTTATATTTTTGTGTAATCCATACTGAGCCTGTGAGCGTCAGTGTCTGCCTCCTGAAATATATATATGGAGATTTAGAATATTTTCACTATACTATATATACCTGGTATCTGCTCATACAGTACCCCTTTTTCATCTTATTATATTCTTTTGTAACCCATACTGAGCCTGGGAGCATCAGTGTCTGCATCCTGAAATATATACGGAGATTTAGAATTTTCTCACTATACTATATATACCTGGTATCTCCTGATACAGTACCCCTTTTTCTTCTTATATTCTTGTGTAATCCATACTGAGCCTGTGAGCGTCATTGTCTGCCTCCTGAAATATAAACCGAGATTTCTAATATTTTTACCATACTAGATACACCTGGTATCTGGTGATACAGTACCCCTTTTTTATCTTTTTATATTATTGTGTAATCCATACTGAGCCTGTGAGCGTCATTGTCTGCCTCCTGAAATATATACAGAGATTTCCAATATTTTCAACATACTATATATACCTGGTGTTAGGGTCTGCGGAACGCGCCTAATAGATATTGTAGAGAGGTGCGTTCGCAGCCCTCGGTCCACCGTGCAGGCGAAGCCCGCTGCTAGTAAGATGGTGAAAGTAGCGAACTCTGTTATCCCGCAGAGTCGCTAAAATAAACGCCGTAGCACACTGTGGCAGTAAGTGCGAACTTTGTTAATCCCCAGAGCCGCTAACGGGAATGCCACACTGCTATATGGCGATAAGTGCGAACTCACTTAGCTTCAGTGAGCCGCAAAGTAAAACACTAGGGCACTGAACCAGCGTTATAAAGCGAACCCTGTTGCGTCACAGAGCCGCTGAGAAAAAGACTGTGTCCTGTTAGACTCACAGGGATACACAGATAACTGCTGTGCGGATAGCAGTCCGTGATCATGTAGACAGCAACGCAATCAAGCAATCTCCTCACCGGAGAAGCCGATATTCTAGGGGCTTATTTCAGCCAAGCCCTAACCACTTGCACCCAAATCTCCTCACCGGAGGTGCCTGTATTCTAGGGGCTTATTTCAGCCGAACCCTAACCACATGCGTACATGATCACACTGGCGCATAGCACATAATGCAATTGATACTAGCGCATGGCGGCTCAGCCATGCCACCCTTTTATAGTAACAGCTACAGGACCTGCCAGAAACAAGGACCAATGAAACTGTTCCAGAACACCAGTAGTCACAGGACCTTCCTGGCGGACCAATAGGAGCTGCTGCAGTACCTGAGCATGTGACCCCTGATCTCCTATGAGAGATCTCACCCTGGGCATGCTCAGAAGGGGAAAACAAGGACTTTGTCCTAAAGACGTCTGCTCGCCACTAACCAGTACAGGCCACAATAGCAGAGCCTGGAGAAGCAGCAGTAATCCTCTGCACACTGTTAGACTGGGCGAGACGCTGGGACCGACGTCTAAGCTGAGCAGGATCCACTGCGGACGGAGATTGGTGGACCGCAGCGGGACTGGTTAGAGACTCCCCTTGTGCAGCAGCGGGAACTCAAACCCTAACATTACCCCCCTCCCAAGGCCCCCCCTTCTCTGGGCCTCGCTGAGCTCAAAGGCAGCGATGAGCTGCGGAACATGCTCGGCAGGCTCCAAAGACCTATCCTCAGGTTCATAGCCACTCCAGTCCACCAAATAAAACTTTTTGCCCCGTACCACCTTACACCTTACAATGGCATTCACCTCATGGTCATCTGTAGACGAACCCGATGTCCCGGCAGATGACTCGGAAAACCGGGACATGAGCACGGGTTTCAGGAGAGATACGTGAAAGGTGTCGGAGATACCTAGGCGTGGTGGAAGAGCCAAACGGTATACCACAGGGTTAACCTGCTCGAGGACCTTGAAAGGACCCAGGTAGCGGGGTGCCAACTTAGTGGACTCAACTCGCAGCCTTATGTTACGGGCGGAGAGCCACACCAAGTCCCCAGGAGCAAATGTTGGAGCGGGGATCCGATGTGGTCGGCGGAGGACCTCATCCTCTCCTTGGACGCCTGAATGGCATCCTCGGTACGGTTCCAAATGTCCCATGCCTCCACAGCCCAGTCTGCCACCCTGGAGTCGGCGGAAGACACGGGCATGGGCACCGGAACCCACGGATGCTGACCGTAGTTTAGGAGGAATGGAGTCTGTCCGGTGGAGTCAGCCACAGCATTGTTTAGTGCAAACTCAGCCCACGGTAGCAAGGATGCCCAGTCATCCTGCCTGGCTGAGACAAAATGTCGTAGATAGGTGACCAAGGTCTGGTTGGCCCTCTCTACCAACCCATTCGTCTCAGGATGGTACGCTGAAGAGAGATTTAACTCAATACTGAGTAGATGACAAAGCTCTCTCCAGAACCGAGACGCAAACTGGGGACCTCGGTCACTGATAATTTTGTCCGGCATGCCGTGTAGACGGAAGATGTGCCTAACGAACAACGCTGCCAGAGCCCGTGCAGAAGGTAATCGTGGTAGCGGCACCAGATGCACCATTTTGGAAAAATGGTCAGATTACCCAAATGATGGTGCAACCCCGAGACTTGGGCAAGCCCACCACAAAGTCCATCCCAACCATTTCCCAGGGCCTGTCTGCTACCGGCAAAGGGTAAAGTAAACCAGCTGGCCGTTGTCATGGAGACTTATTCTTGGCACAGGAGACACACGCTCGAACATAGTCCCCAACGTCACGGACCATATGGGCCACCAGTATGTCCTCGCCAGCAATTCAGATGTCCTCTTTGCCCCAAAGTGTCCACCCACCCTGGACGAATGTGCCCAAGAGAGTACCTCCGGTCACAAATTGGTAGGCACAAAAGTCTTGCCCGGGGGCACAGACTCTAGCGAAACCAGGGCCACTGTTCTCAGGCTCTCTGTGGGGACAATAAGCTGAGGCTCCTCCACCTCCTCCTCAGAGGACACCAGAGAGCGAGAGAGAGCGTTGGCACGAATGTTCTTCTCTCCCGAGAGGAAATGGAGTGTGAAATGAAACAGGGAGAAGAACAAGGACCATCTGGCCTGGCGAGAATTAAGCCGCTGGGCTGTCTGATGTGTGATCTGTGAGGGCAGTATGGAGCCATTCACCACTCGAACAGTCACCGGTTTGGCAAGCATCACCTGAGGTATTGTGTGACGGAGAGCAAAAGCAGAGGACATAAAGTTCCCCTCTGCTCCAGAATCCACACAAAGCTCAACTGTTAGAGTGGATGGACCAAAAGAGATTGTCCCTTTAAAGGACTGCTTGGAGGCAAATGCTGCTGACTCTAGTAAACCTCCTCCCATGGTCACTAGACGCGTACGTGTTCCCGATCGCTGGGGACATCTATTGGCATAATGTCCTAACTGCTGACAATTGTTACAAACCACGGGCCGAGTCTTAGGTCCCGTTCGAACAACCTCCATGACCTCCGGGGAGTCGGGCGCCTGAATGGGAGATTCTAGGGGTTTGGCAAAGGTAGGAGCTAGCCGAAACCTCCGTCTACACTGGGCCCGCTCCAACCTCCGCTCGTGAAAGCGAAGGTCGATGCGGGTAGATATGGAGATAAGCTTCTCTAGAGAGGTAGGAATCTCCCTGGTGGCCAAGGCGTCCTTTACATGGTCAGCCAGACCTCTCCAGTATACCGGTATAAGGACCTTATCCGGCCACTCTAACTCGGAGGCCAGAGTTCGAAATTGGACTGAAAACTGACTGACCAAGCTCGAACCCTGTGACATTGCCAGCAGTCGGAGCGCTGAATCGTGGGTGACCTGAGAGCCTAAAAAGACCTTTTTAAGAGCCTCCAGAAACCGTGGAGCACTCCGCACCACGCGATCGTCACGCTCCCACAGCGGCATTGCCCATTCCAAAGCTCTGCCCGACAGAAGTGACACTATGAAACCCACTTGTGACCACTCTGTGGGAAAACGTGCGGCCAGAAGCTCGAGTTGTATAGAGCACTGACTCACGAATCCCCGACAATGTTTGCCGTCGCCAGAAAACTTGTCTGGAAGCGGAAGATGGAACAAAGTCGGAGCAGAGGTGTTGGAGGACAAACTGGCTGCCGCTGTGCTAGCAGCCTGAACAGCGACTGCGGTCACATCCACAGCTGAGGTTGTGCGCTGGAGAGCCGCCAACCTACCCTCCAGCTGCTGAATGAACTGCCGTAGGCACTGGTCGTCCGCCATTTAACTAGCCAGACCCTGGCGCTAGTATTCTGTTAGGGTCTGCGGAACGCACCTAATAGATATAGTAGAGAGGTGCGTTCGCAGTCCGGGGTCCACCGTGCAGGCGAAGCCTGCTGCTAGTAAGATGGCGAAAGTAGCGAACTCCGTAAACGCCGTAGCACGCTGTGGCAGTAAGTGCGAACTATGTTAATCCCCAGAACCGCTAACGGGAATGCCACAGCGCTATATGGCGATAAGTGAGAACTCACTTAGCTTCAGTAAGCCACAAAGTAAAACGCTAGGGCGCTGAACCAGCGTTATAAAGCGAACCCTGTTGCATCACAGTGCTGCTGAGAAAAAGACTGTGTCCTGTTAGACTCACAGGGATACACAGATAACTGCTGTGCGGATAGCAGTCCGTGATCATGTAGACAGCAACGCAATCAAGCAATCTCCTCACCGGAGAAGCCGGTATTCTAGGGGCTTATTTCAGCCAAGCCCTAACCACTTGCACCCAAATCTCCTCACCGGAGGTGCCGGTATTCTAGGGGCTTATTTCAGGCGAGCCCTAACCACATGCGTACATGATCACACTGGCGCATAGTACATAACATAATGCAATTGATACTAGCGCATGGCGGCCCAGTCATGCCACCCTTTTATAGTAACAGCTACAGGACCTTCCTGAAACAAGGACCAATGAAACTGTTCCAGAACACCAGTAGTCACAGGACCTTCCTGGCGGACCAATAGGAGCTGCTGCAGTACCTGAGCATGTGACCCCTGATCTCCAATGAGAGATCTCACCCTGGGCATGCTCAGAAGGGGAAAACAAGGACTTTGTCCTAAAGACGTCTGCTCGCCGCTAACCAGTACTGGCCACAATAGCAGAGCCTGGAGAGGCAGCAGTAATCCTCTGCACACTGTTAGACTGGGCGAGACGCTGGAACCAACGTCTAAGCTGAGCAGGATCCACTGGGGATGGAGATGGATGGGGGACCGCAGCGGGACTGGTTCGAGACTCCCCTTGTGCAGCAGCGGGAACTCGAACCCTAACACCTGGTATCTGGTGATACAGTACCCATTTTTCATCTTTTTATATTATTGTGTAATCCATACTGAGCCTGAAAGCATCAGTGTCTGCCTCCTGAAATATATACGGAGATTTAGAATTTTTCACTATACTATATATACCTGATATCTGCTGATACGGTACCCCTTTTTTTCTTATTATATTATTGTGTAATCCATACTGAGCCTGAGAGCATCAGTGTCTGCCTCCTGAAATATATACGGAGATTTTGAATATTTTCACTATACTATATATACCTGGTATCTGCTCATACAGTACCCCTTTTTCATCTTTTTATATTATTGTGTAATCCATACTGAGCCTGAGAGCATCAGTGTCTGCCTCCTGAAATATATACGGAGATTTAGAATATTTTCACTATACTATATATACTAGGTATCTGCTGATACAGTACCCCTTTTTCATCTTTTTATATTATTGTGTAATCCATACTAAGCCTGAGAGCATCAGTGTCTGCCTCCTGGAATATATACTGAGATTTCCAATAAATTAACTGTACTATATATACCTGGTTTTCTGGTGATACAGTACCCTTTTGTCTACTTATTATATTCTTCTGTAATCCATACTGAGTCTGAGAGCGTCATTGTCTTCCTCCTGAAATATATACGGAGATTCCCAATATTTTCACCATACTAGATATACCTGGTATCTGGTGATACAGTACCCCTTTTTCATCTTTTTATATTATTGTGTAATCCATACTGAGCCTGACAGCGCTAGTGTCTGCCTCCTGAAATGTATACGGAGATTTAGAATTTTTTCACTATACTATTATACCTGGTATCTGCTGATACAGTACCCCTTTTTCTTCTCATTATATTCTTGTGCAATCCATACTGAGCCTGTGAGCGTCATTGTCTGCCTCCTGAAATATATACGAAGATTTCCTATATTTTCACCATACTAGATATACCTGGTATCTGGTGATACAGTACCCCTTTTTAATCTTTTTATATTATTGTGTAATCCATACTGAGCATGAGAGCGTCAGTGTCTGCCTCATGAATATATACGGAGATTTAGAATATTTTCACTATACTATATATACCTAGTATCTGCTCATACAGTAACCCTTTTTCATCCAATTATATTACTGTGTAATCCATACTGAGCCTGAGAGCATCAGTGTCTGCTGTTAGGGTCTGCGGAATGCACCAAATATATGAGGTAGAGAGGTGCGTTCGCAGCCCGGGGTCCACCGTGCAGACGGAACCTGCTGCTAGTAAAATGGCGCAAGACGCGAACTCTGTTATCACGCAGAGTCGCCAAAATAAACACCGCAATGCGCAGTGGCAATATGTGCGAACTCTTATTTCATAGAGCCGCTAGAAGGAGTGCCGTAGCGCTATATGGCGATGTGTGCGAACTCACTAAACACAACTGAGTCGCAAAATAAACACGCTAGGGCACTGTCTAGCGTTGAAAGCGAACCCTGTTACGTCACTGTCATGTGTGCATCGCCACGAAGATCGTCGCGGTTGCACATTCTGACTTCTCACAGCTGAGTTGCTGTTTCTTTGTGTTTGGCAGTGAGGGAGTTAATTCTGTCTGTGCTCGGTTCTGGGACTGGGTTCAGTTTCTCTCGGCTGCAATTGATTATTTGTTGATTGGTTTCCTTTAAATCCTTGGTTGTCTGTTTGGGGAGTTGCCAGTGAAATTCTTCATGCAGACCACAGATAGGATTGTATCTGTATAGACTTAAGTTAAAGAGCTCCTTAGTTGTTTTAAGCTCACCTTGCTTAGAGTTTAATATCCCAGATCATTTATGTTCCTTCTGTGTTTGAGTGTGTATGCAAGTCTGTGTTTTCTCCAGTCTGTCTTATATGTCTAATCTGTGTATTTAGCAGAGATCAGCCCATATCCCTTTGGTGGTAATCAGAATCCTTCTTAGGACTGATTACAGGGTTCAGGGACTGATAGGAGACAGGGTTAGGCTGGAGACTTGGACCTCTGAACCATTATCAGTACCTCCAAGGTGAGGGATTAGTTAGGACCCCAGTTTAGGGTCAGGTTAGACCCCCGGTCCTCCTCTTTCCTGTGACAGTGTATCAAGTCCTCAAGATTAACCCTGAGTTCAACGGATATCGTGTCAGGTAAATCTATTCTATATTTACATGCTGATGTTGCTAATCTATATGTTGTATAGAGTGTTGTTCTTTTAAGAATAGTTTACTGACATCGTACACATATCATAAGACCGCGTGACATTTTCACTGGCCATTAAAATTATCCCCAGTTGCCATGGATCCAGTAGCCCAGCTGGCTCTGCAGTTGCAGGGATTATCCATGGAGCTGACGGACATTAAGTCCAAAGTTTTGTCTCCCCTGGAGCAAACCAGATTTGAACCTAAAGTAGCTCTCCCGGACAGGTTCACTGGTGGGCGAGACAAATTTTTCACCTTCCGGGAAGCATGTAAATTGTATTTTCGGCTTCGGCCTCGATCATCAGGGAGTGAAGAGCAGAGAGTGGGAATTGTTATCTCGCTCCTACAAGGGGACCCTCAATCCTGGGCATTCTCCCTTCCTCCGGGATCCCCGGCTCTACAGTCTGTAGATCGATTTTTTACTGCCCTGGGTTTGGTATATGATGACCCAGATCGGGTCTCTCTTGCTGAGACAAAATTACGTAAGATACAGCAGGGAGATCGTCCGGCGGAGGAATTTGCTTCTGAGTTCCGTAGATGGGCCACAGATACTCAGTGGAATGACCCAGCTCTTAGGAGTCAGTTTTGTCATGGGCTTTCTGACAAATTAAAGGACGTTTTGGCTCAGTATGATTCTCCTCCATCACTGGAGGCTGCTATGGCCCTAGCTATCCGTACTGATAGACGGCTTCGGGAGAGGGGTGAGGTAACTCCGCCCCCAGTAGTTGCTCCACCTACTACAAAAGTCCCTTATGTTGAGGTTCCCCTTGTCTGTTCAGAGGAGCCTATGCAGTTGGAGGGACATCATTTCGTAGGAGGGGATTGGTGGTACGCAGCAGGACTAGAAGGTGTTTCTTCTGCGGGAAAGAGGGACATTTTGTTGGGGGATGTCCATCCCGTGCCTTGTTGAGCAAAAAGTTGCCGGAAAACTGTTAATCCCAGGTTGTGTGGTGGACGACAACCTGGGAGTATGTATTTCGTCCGCTAGTTCTTCTCAGTTCCTTGTACCAGTGGAGATGGTGGTTGGTACGAGAGTGGAGAGATTTTCTGTTCTTCTTGATAGTGGGTCCGGGGCTAATCTGGTTGACGCTCAGTTTGCTCAGGCTCAAGGTATGCCTCTGAGTGTATTGGCCAAACCGATCCCTATATTCTCCATTGACGCCAGGCCTCTCGACCAAGGTAGCTTTGTTCATGAGGTCCATAACATTGATATTCGGGTAGGGGCGATACATAGGGAACAATTATCTTGTTATGTGTTGGAGGGTCTACCTACTCCCATTGTGTTGGGACTTCCTTGGTTGGTTAAACATAACCCTGTGATTAATTGGCAGTCCAGAGAGATAAGCCAATGGGGTGAGTTTTGCAAAAGTAACTGCATGAACACAGTCATTAGTGCGGTCGTGCCTAGTACATTGCCTCCTTTTTTGGAGGACTTTGGGGATGTGTTCTCTGAGGAGGGGTGTCAGGAGTTGCCTCCTCATCGCGTGTATGTCTGCTCTATTAATCTCCTTCCTGATGCTAAGTTGCCTAAAGCTAGGTTGTATAACCTTTCTGGTCCTGAGAGGCAGGCTATGAAAGACTATATTTCGGAAAGTCTGGCCAAAGGGCATATTAGACCTTCATCTTCCCCAGTAGCCGCGGGGTTCTTCTTTGTGAAGAAAAAAGATGGAGGCCTACGCCCTTGCTTGGATTTCCGCGAACTTAATCGGATTACTGTTCGAGATCCGTATCCTCTCCCTCTTATTCCTGATCTCTTCAATCAAATTGTGGGCGCCAAATGGTTCTCTAAATTGGATCTCAGGGGGGCGTATAATTTGATTAGGATAAAAGAGGGGGATGAGTGGAAAACGGCGTTTAACACGCCGGAGGGACATTATGAGAACCTTGTCATGGCTTTTGGTCTGACTACTGCACCAGCAGTATTCCAACATTTTGTTAATGACATTTTTCGTCACCTTGTGGGGCTGTTTGTGGTCGTATATTTGGATGACATTTTAATTTACTCGCCAGATCTTGTGTCTCACCAGGAGCATGTGAGACAGATGTTGCAGATCTTGCGAGACAATAAACTATACGCCAAACTGGAAAAGTGTGTATTTGCTGTACAGGAACTTCAGTTTTTGGGTTTCTTGCTGTCAGCCTCCGGTTTCCGTATGGACCCTGAAAAAGTGAGAGCAGTGCTTGAATGGGATCAGCCAGAGGATCTTAAGGCTCTGCAGCGTTTTCTGGGGTTTGCTAACTACTACCGGAAATTTATTTGTAATTTCTCATCTGTTGTCAAACCTCTCACTGACATGACAAGAAAAGGGACGGATTTTTCTAAATGGTCGGACAAAGCTTGCCAAGCTTTTTCCTCTTTGAAAAAATGTTTTGCTTCGGCACCCGTTCTCATCCAACCAGATGCATCACAGCCGTTCATTGTGGAGGTGGACGCGTCTGACGTAGGGGTGGGTGCAATATTGTCCCAGGGTCCGTCCCCTTGTAAATGGCATCCGTGCGCTTTCTTTTCTAAGAAGTTGTCGTCCGCCGAAAGGAATTATGATATCGGCAATAGGGAACTTTTGGCCATTAAGTTGGCTTTTGAAGAATGGCGTCACTTTTTGGAGGGGGCAGTCCACCCGGTTACCGTCATTACTGATCACAAAAACCTGCTGTATTTGGAATCTGCTAAGCGTCTGAATTCCAGACAAGCTCGATGGTCGTTGTTTTTTACCAGGTTTAATTTTGTCGTCACATATCGCCCTGGGTCTAAGAATGTTAAGGCTGATGCCTTGTCTCGCAGTTTCCCAGGGGCCGGGAAAACGGATGACCCGATTCCTATCCTTCAGGAGGGGGTGGTAGTGTCGGCTGTATGTTCTGAGCTTGAGGAGGAGGTATTAGAGGCTCAGGGGGACGCCCCTGCAGGACCTTCAGGGAGACTGTTTGTCCCAAATCAGTTGAGACAAAAGGTTATAGAGGCACATCATAATTCTGCTTTAGCAGGACATCCAGGGAGTAAGGCTACTTTAGATCTCCTTTCTCGCCGGTTTTGGTGGCCTAACGTTAATAAAGATGTTATAACTTTTGTCGCGTCCTGTGGGGTTTGTGCTCGCTCTAAGACCCCGCATACCCGTCCGTCTGGGACCCTCTTACCCTTGAAACTTCCGGAGCGTCCATGGACTCATTTGTCTATGGACTTCATTACGGATCTTCCTCCGTCGTCAGGGAAAACTGTCATACTGGTGGTTGTTGACAGGTTCAGTAAGATGGCACATTTCATTGCTCTTCCTGCCCTCCCTAATGCTAAAACTCTGGCACAGGTGTTCATTGGGGAGATTGTGAGACTTCATGGGTTGCCTTCTGATGTGGTGTCAGATAGGGGGTCTCAGTTTGTGTCTAAATTTTGGAGGGCATTTTGTTTACGTCGGGGGATGCAATTGTCATTTTCCTCGGCTTTTCATCCGCAGACCAATGGTCAGACAGAGCGTCTGAATCAAAGCCTTGAGACTTATCTTCGGTGTTTTGTCTCAGAGAACCAGGAGGACTGGTCTTCTTTCTTGCCTCTGGCAGAGTTCGCTCTTAACAACAGGCGGAGCGAGTCCACTGGTAAATCCCCGTTTTTTGGGGCATATGGTTTTCATCCCCAGTTTTGTACTTTCAATGGGGGGGGCCCTTCTGGGGTTCCTGAGGAGGAGCGTTTCTCGTCGTCACTTGCTTCAGTGTGGAGAGGTGTATTGAATAATCTGAGTGCTATGGGGAACCGTTATAAACGTATGGCTGATAGGAGGAGAGTTTCTGGTCCAGATCTGAATGTGAACGATCTGGTATGGTTGTCTACCAGGAATATAAAACTTAAAGTTCCCTCCTGGAAACTGGGTCCCAGATTCATCGGGCCGTACAGGATCAGTTCCATAATTAATCCTGTGGCATTTCGTCTGGACCTCCCTCCTACGTTTAAAATCCACAATGTGTTCCACAAGTCATTACTTAAGAGGTACGTGGCACCAGTCATACCGTCACCTCTACCTCCTCCTCCAGTGGTGGTCAATGGTAACTTGGAGTTTCAAGTGTCAAAGATCATTGACTCACGTCTGAATCGCCGGTCCCTTCAGTACTTGGTGCATTGGAAGGGGTATGGTCCAGAGGAGAGGACGTGGGTTCCTGCGTCTGACATTAACGCAGATCGGTTGGTTCGGACCTTCCACAGAACTCACCCGGGCAGACCTGGCCATGAGGGTCCGGAGGCCCCTCGTAGAAGGGGGGGTACTGTCATGTGTGCATCGCCACGAAGATCGTCGCGGTTGCACATTCTGACTTCTCACAGCTGAGTTGCTGTTTCTTTGTGTTTGGCAGTGAGGGAGTTAATTCTGTCTGTGCTCGGTTCTGGGACTGGGTTCAGTTTCTCTCGGCTGCAATTGATTATTTGTTGATTGGTTTCCTTTAAATCCTTGGTTGTCTGTTTGGGGAGTTGCCAGTGAAATTCTTCATGCAGACCACAGATAGGATTGTATCTGTATAGACTTAAGTTAAAGAGCTCCTTAGTTGTTTTAAGCTCACCTTGCTTAGAGTTTAATATCCCAGATCATTTATGTTCCTTCTGTGTTTGAGTGTGTATGCAAGTCTGTGTTTTCTCCAGTCTGTCTTATATGTCTAATCTGTGTATTTAGCAGAGATCAGCCCATATCCCTTTGGTGGTAATCAGAATCCTTCTTAGGACTGATTACAGGGTTCAGGGACTGATAGGAGACAGGGTTAGGCTGGAGACTTGGACCTCTGAACCATTATCAGTACCTCCAAGGTGAGGGATTAGTTAGGACCCCAGTTTAGGGTCAGGTTAGACCCCCGGTCCTCCTCTTTCCTGTGACAGTGTATCAAGTCCTCAAGATTAACCCTGAGTTCAACGGATATCGTGTCAGGTAAATCTATTCTATATTTACATGCTGATGTTGCTAATCTATATGTTGTATAGAGTGTTGTTCTTTTAAGAATAGTTTACTGACATCGTACACATATCATAAGACCGCGTGACAGTCACAGGGCCGCTGAGAAAAAGTTCTGTGTCCTGTCAGGCACCCAGGTACACAGTTAAGTGCTAAGCGAACATAGAACGTGATCATGCGCTAATGTCCTCGCGGGAGTCACCCGCAATCTATGGCATCTGAACGCCAGACCCTGAATACGGCAATCAAACTCCTCACCGGTTATGCCGGTAATCTAGGGCATCTAGGACACCGACCCTGACCAGCTAGCATACCAAACTCCTCACCGATTAAGTCGGTATTCTATGGGGCTTATTTCAGCAGGGCCCTAACCACACACACGCATGACCACACTGGCGCAAAGCATATAATGGTTGATATTAGCGCATGGCGGCCCAGCCATGCTACCCTTTTATAGTAACAGCTACAGGACCTGCCAGAAACAAGGACCAATGAAACTTGTTCCAGAACACCAGTAGTCACAGGACCTTCCTGGCAGACCAATAGGAGCTGCTGCAGTACCTGAGCATGTGACCCTGATCTCCAATGAGAGATCTCACTCTGGGCATGCTCAGAAGGGGAAAACAAGGACTTTGTCCTAAAGACGTCTGCTCGCCTCTAACCAGTACTGGCCACAATAGCAGAGCCTGGAGGAACAGCAGTAATCCTCTGCACACTGTTAGACTAGACGAGACGCTGGGATCGATGTCTAAGCTGAGCAGGCTCCACTGTGGACAGAGATGAATGGGGACCGCAGCGGGACTGTTTCGAGACTCCCCTTGTGCAGCAGCAGGAACTCGAACCCTAACATTACCCCCCTTCTTTTGGCCTCGCTGCGCTCAAAGGCAGCGATGAGCTGCGGAGTGTGAACATGCTCTGCAGGCTCCCAGGACCTATCCTCAGGCCCATAACCCCTCCAATCCACCAAATAAAATTTTTTTACCTCATACCACCTTGCACCCAACAATGGCGTTCACCTCATGATCGTCGGTAGATGAACCCGACGTCCCGGCAGATGACTCGGAAAACCGGGAAATGGCCACGGGTTTCAGGAGGGACACGTGAAAGGTGTCGGTGATACCAAGGCGAGGCGGAAGGGCTAGGCGGTAAACCACCGGGTTCACCTGCTCAAGAACTTTAAAGGGGCCCAAAAAGCGAGGTGCCAACTTGGTGGACTCTACACGTAGCCTGATGTTTCGGGCAGAAAGCCACACTAGGTCACCCGGAGCAAATGTAGGAGCGGGGCGCCGATGGGCATCGGCCGAAGACCTCATCTTCTCTTTGGAGGCCAGAATGGCATCCTGGGTGCGGTCCCAAATGTCCCGTGCCTCCACAGCCCAGTCTGCCACCCTGGAATCGGCGGAAGACACGGGCATGGGCACTGGTACCCGCGGATGCTGACCGTAGTTCAGGAGGAATGGGGTCTGTCCGGTGGAGTCAGCCACAGCATTATTTAGAGCGAACTCAGCCCACGGTAGCAAGGATGCCCAGTCATCCTGCCTGGCAGAGACAAAATGTCGCAAATATGTGACCAAGGTCTGGTTGGCCCTCTCTACCAACCCATTCGTCTCGGGATGGTATGCAGAGGAGAGATTCAACTCAATGCTGAGTAAACGACACAGCTCTCTCCAGAACCGAGACGCAAACTGGGGACCTCCATCACTGACAATTTTGTCTGGCATACCGTGTAGGCGGAAAATATGCCTAATGAACAATGCTGCCAAGGCCCGTGCAGACGGTAACCGTGGTAAAGGCACTAAGTGCACCATTTTGGAGAAGTGGTCGGTTATCACCCAGATGATGGTGCAGCCCCGAGACTTGTGTAAGCCCACCACAAAATCCATCCCAACCATATCCCAAGGCCTGTGTGCCACCGGTAAAGGGAAAAGTAGCCCAGCTGGCCGTTGTCGAGGGGACTTATTCTTGGCGCAGGAGACGCACGCCTGAACGTATTCCCTGACGTCACGGACCATATGTGGCCACCAGTATGTCCTCGCCAGCAACTCAGATGTCCTTTTTGCCCCAAAATGTCCACCCACCCTGGACGAATGTGCCCAAGAGAGTACCTCTGGTCGCAAATTGGTGGGCACAAAAGTCTTGCCCGGAGGCACAGACTCAAGCGAAACCAGGGCCACAGTTCTTAGGCTCTCTGTGGGGACAATCAACCGAGGCTCCTCCTCCACCTCCTCAGAGGACACCACAGAGCGAGAAAGCGCATCGGCCCGAATGTTCTTCTCACCGGAGAGGAAATGGAGGGTGAAATGAAACCGGGAGAAGAACAGGGACCATCTGGCCTGACGAAAATTTAGCCGCTGGGCGGTCTGTAAGCAGACCAAATTTTTGTGGTCAGTGAAAACTTGAAAGGGAAAGCGAGCCCCCTCCAGGAGATGTCTCCACTCGGAAACGGCCAATTTCATGGCTAGCAACTCCCTATCCCCAATGGAATAATTCCTCTCCGCTGGTGTGAAGGTCTTGGAAAAGAAGAAACAAGGATGTTTCCGACCTTCAGCATCCTTTTGAAAAAGGACTGCTCTAGCACCAACGGATGAGACATCGACCTCCAATAAAAAAGGCTTATCAACCTCGGGGCGATGTAAGATGGGAGCGCTAGCAAAATGGGACTTAATTGAAGTAAAGGCCTTGGAGACCTCCTCTGACCACAATTTGGGATTGGCTCCCTTCTTGGTGAAGGCTACCAAGGGAGCTACCAAAGTGGAGAAGTGGGGAATGAATTGGCGATAGTAATTAATGAACCCCATAAAGCGCTGCACCGCTTTAAGAGAATGGGGTTTTTGCCAATCCATCACAGCCTGTAGTTTGGCAGGATCCATAGCCAATCCCTGGGTGGAGATGATATAGCCCAGGAAAGGTAAAGACTCCTGCTCAAACATGCATTTCTCCAACTTTGCATAGAGGGAGTTTGCCCGTAACAGGTCGAAGACTTTGCAGACATCCCTCCGGTGAGAGTCAATATCTGGAGAAAAGATGAGAATATCATCCAGATAGACTACTACAGAGGTGGAAAGCATATCCCGGAAGATATCATTGACAAAGTCTTGGAAAACGGCTGGGGCATTACAGAGCCCGAAGGGCATCACCAGGTATTCATAATGCCCATCCCTGGTATTAAAAGCCGTCTTCCATTCGTCCCCTTCACTGATGCGAATCAGGTTATAAGCACCACGCAGATCTAATTTATTAAATACCCTTGCTCCCCGGAGCCTATCAAAGAGCTCAGAGATCAGGGGCAACAGGTACTTATTCTTAACGGTGATGGCGTTAAGACCTCTGTAATCTTTACATGGACGTAATTCTCCACTCTTCTTCTGCACGAAGAAGAACCCCGCTCCTGCTGGTGACACCGACTTCCTAATGAACCCTCTTGCCAGATTCTCCTGGATATATTGAGACATAACCTCGGTCTCAGGAAGAGAGAGGGGATAGACCCTTCCCCGAGGAGGTTCTGCTCCAGGCAAGAGGTCAATAGGACAGTCGTAGGGACGATGGGGCGGCAGAGTCTCCGCAACCTTTTTAGAGAACACGTCTGCATATGACTGATAACACTTGGGAAGAGGAGAAAGATCTGCTGGTATCTCTGTAGTGGTAACCTGAATGCACTCCCTGACACATCTGTCCTTACATGACTCACTCCAACCCAGTATCCTACGGAGGTCCACTCAATATGAGGGGAGTGGGAATGGAGCCAGGGTACTCCCAGTAGGATTTTGTCTATTCCCTCGGGAAGGACGAGAAGGGAAATAATTTCCTGATGGGAAGGGGGTACACACAAAGTAAGAGGGACAGTCTGATGTGTAATTGGCAAGGGCAATGTCAACCCATTCACTACCCGGACAGTCACTGGTTTGTCGAGCGCTACCAGATGTATTGCGTGGCGACGAGTAAAGGTGGATGACATGCAATTCCCCTCTGCTCCTGAGTCCACACAAAGCTCGACTGTAAGTGTGGAAGAGTCCACAGTGACTGTCCCTTTAAATGTCATCTTGGAGGAAAATGCCGCTGTCTCTAGTGAACCTCCTCCCAGGGCCACTAGACGCGATCGCTTCCCCGATGTCACGGGTGTGTCGCTACGAAGATCGTCGCGATTGCACAGCCTGACTTCTCACAGCTGAGTTTCTGGTGCTGGGTGTTTTTCGGCAGTGAGGGAGTTAATTCTCCCTCTCTCTGTGCTAGACGAGGCCAGCCACACCCAGCTGCAATTAATGCTGCAATAATGGGATTCCTTTAAATACCTGCCAGTCTGCTAGGGAAGTGTCGGTGAAAGCATTCCTGGCAGACAAACAGAGCGGCTTGTGGTATTTTGGAGTTTGGAGTGAAGCGTACTTTGTGTGTGGTTTTTTCCCTTCCTCGCTTTATCATTTATCTCCTTACCCGTTGGTGTTCCCTCTGTTGTTGTGAAGTAGTTTTGTATGCAAGGTGGTTGTTGATTTTCCCCTTGTACTGTCTCGTTCGTCTAGTACTGTGTGTGGGCTTATATTATCCCGTTCCCTGTTGTTGTGATCGGGGTCCTTCTCAGGACTAGATCACTGAGGTTAAGGGATCCTCAGGAGGTAGGGATTACGCTGGCGGCCTGGACCTCTGTACCTTTAACAGTACCTCCAGGTAGAGGGACTAGTCAGGGCCCTAGCTTAGGGTCAGCTTAGGCCCCTAACCTCCGGTACGCAGAGACAGCGTGACACCCGATCGCTGTGGACATTTGTTGGCATAGTGTCCTGTCTGCTGACAAAGGTTACAGACCACAGTTACTCGGACGACTCGAGACTTAGGTCCTGCACGAGGAACCTCTGTGGCCTTTTGGGATTCGGACGCCAGATCGGGGGATTCGAGAGGTGTGGCAAAGGTGGGAGCCAACCGAATCCTCTGCCTACACTGGTCCCGCTCCAACCTTCGCTCGTGAAAACGGAGGTCGATGCGGGTAGATATGGAGATATGCTTCTCCAGTGTGGCGGGAATCTCCCTGGTAGCCAAAGCGTCTTTAACATGATCAGCTAGTCCTTGCCAGTAGACTGGAATGAGAACTTTATCCGACCAGTCTAGCTCTGAGGCCAGAGTCCGAAACTGGACGGAAAACTGACATGACCAAAGACGAACGCTGTGCCAATGCCAGCAGTTTTAGCGCCGTATCGTGGGTGACCTGAGGTCCTAAAAAGACCTTTTTAAGAGCCTCCAGGAAACCAGGAGCACTCCGCACCACACGATCGTCGCGCTCCCACAGCGGCGTTGCCCACTCCAACGCTCTGCCCGAGAGTAGAGACAGTACAAAACCCACTTGTGCCCGATCCGTGGGGAAACGTGCAGCCAGAAGCTCGAGCTGTATAGAGCACTGACTCACGAATCCCCGACATTGCTTGCTGTCACCAGCAAACTTGTCAGGAAGCGGGAGGTGGGATAATATAGGGGCAGAGGCGGCAGAGGACAAACTGGCTGCAGCCACGCTAGCAGCCTGAACAGCGACTGCAGTAACATTCACAGCTGAGGTTGTGCGCTCAAGAGCCGCCAACCTACCCTCCAGCTGCTGGATGTACTGCGGTAGACGCTGGTCATCCGCCATTTTACTAGCCAGACCCGGGCTCTAATATTATGTTAGGGTCTGCGGAACGCACCAAATATATGAGGTAGAGAGGTGCGTTCGCAGCCCGGGGTCCACCGTGCAGGCGGAACCTGCTGCTAGTAAAATGGCGCAAGACGCGAACTCTGTTATCCCGCAGAGTCGCCAAAATAAACACCGCAATGCGCAGTGGCAATATGTGCGAACTCTGTTATTTCACAGAGCCGCTAGAAGGAGTGCCGCAGCGCTATATGGCGATGTGTGCGAACTCACTAAACACAACTGAGTCACAAAATAAACACGCTAGGGCGCTGTCTAGCGTTGAAAGCGAACCCTGTTACGTCACAGTGCCGCTGAGAAAAAGTTCTGTGTCCTGTCAGGCACCCAGGTACACAGTTAAGTGCTAAGCGAACATAGAACGTGATCATGCGCTAATGTCCTCGCGGGAGTCACCCGCAATCTATGGCATCTGAACGCCAGACCCTGAATACGGCAATCAAACTCCTCACCGGTTATGCCACACACGCATGACCAGGCTCCAGGCTCTGCTATTGTGGCCAGTACTGGTTAGCGGCGAGCAGACGTCTTTAGGACAAAGTCCTTGTTTTCCCCTTCTGAGCATGCCCAGAGTGAGATCTCTGTCATTGGAGATCTGGGGTAACATGCTCAGGTACTGCAGCAGCTCCTATTGGTCTGCCAGGAAGGTCCTGTGACTACTGGTGTTCTGGAACAAGTTTCATTGGTCCTTGTTTCTAGCAGGTCCTGTAGCTGTTACTATAAAAGGGTAGCATGGCTGGGCCGCCATGCGCTAATATCAACCATTATATGCTTTGCGCCAGTGTGGTCATGCGTGTGTGTGGTTAGGGCACGGCTGAAATAAGCCCCTAGAATACCGACTTAATCGGTGAGGAGTTTGGTATGCTAGCTGGTTAGGGTCGGTGTCCTAGATGCCCTAGATTACCGGCATAACCGGTGAGGAGTTTGATTGCCGTATTCAGGGCCTGGCGTTCAGACGTCATAGATTGCGGGTGACTCCCGCGAGGACATTAGCGCATGATCACATTCTATGTTCGCTTAGCACTTAACTGTGTACCTGGGTGCCTGACAGGACACAGAACTTTTTCTCAGCGCCCTAGCGTGTTTATTTTGCGACTCAGTTGTGTTTAGTGAGTTCGCACACATCGCCATATAGCGCTGCGGCACTCCTTCTAGCGGCTCTGTGAAATAACAGAGTTCGCACATATTGCCACAGCGCATTGCGGTGTTTATTTTGACGACTCTGCGGGATAACAGAGTTTGCGTCTTGCGCTATTTTACTAGCAGCAGGTTCCGCCTGCACGGTTGACCCCGGGTTGCGAACGCACCTCTCTACATCATATATTTGGTGCGATCCGCAGACCCTAACATAATATTAGCGACAGGGTCTGGCTAGTAAAATGGTAGATGACCAGCGTGTACCGCAGTACATCCAGCAGCTGGAGGGTAGGTTGGCGGCTCTTGAGCGCACAACCTCAGCTGTGGATGTTACCGCAGTCGCTGTTCAGGCTGCTAGCGTGGCTGCAGCCAGTTTGTCCTCTGCCACCTCTGCCCCTACATTATCCCACCTCCCGCTTCCTGACAAGTTTGCTGGTGACAGCAAGCAATGTCAGGGATTCGTGAGTCAGTGCTCTATACAGCTCGAGCTTCTGGCTGAACGTTTCCCCACGGATCGGGCACAAGTGGGTTTTGTACTGTCTCTACTCTCGGGCAGAGCGTTGGAGTAGGCAACGCCGCTGTGGGAGCGCGACGATCGTGTGGTGCGGAGTGCTCCTCGTTTCCTGGTGGCTCTTAAAAAGGTCTTTTTAGGACTTCAGGTCACCCACGATACGGCGCTACAACTGCTGGCATTGGCACAGGGTTCGTCTTTGGTCAGTCAGTTTTCCGTCCAGTTTCGGACTCTGGCCTCAGAGCTAGACTGGTCGGATAAAGTTCTCATTCCAGTCTACTGGCGAGGACTGGCTGATCATGTTAAAGACGCTTTGGCTACCAGGGAGATACCCGCCACACTGGAGAAGCTTATCTCCATATCTACCCGCATCGACCTCCGTTTTCACGAGTGGAGGTTGGAGCGGGACCAGTGTAGGCAGAGGATTCGGTTGGCTCCCACCTTTGCCACACCTCTCGAATCCCCCGATCTGGCATCCGAATCCCAAAAGGCCACAGAGGTTCCTTGTGCAGGACCTAAGTCTCGATTCGTCCGAGTATCTGTGGTCTGTAACCTTTGTCAGCAGACAGGACACTATGCCAACAAATGTCCACAGCGATCTGGGAAGCGATCGCGTCTAGTGGCCCTGGGAGGAGGTTCACTAGAGACAGCGGCATTTTCCTCCAAGATGACATTTAAAGGGACAGTCACTGTGGACTCTTCCACACTTACAGTCGAGCTTTGTGTGGACTCAGGAGCAGAGGGGAATTTCATGTCATCCACCTTTGCTCGTCGCCACGCAATACATCTGGTAGCGCTCGACAAACCAGTGACTGTCCGGGTAGTGAATGGGTTGACATTGCCCTTGCCAATTACACATCAGACTGTCCCTCTTACTTTGTGTGTACCCCCTTCCCATCAGGTAATTATTTCCCTTCTCGTCCTTCCCGAGGGAATAGACGAAATCCTACTGGGAGTACCCTGGCTCCGTTCCCACTCCCCTCATATTGAGTGGACCTCCGGTAGGATACTGGGTTGGAGTGAGTCATGTAAGGACAGATGTGTCAGGGAGTGCATTCAGGTTACCACTACAGAGATACCAGCAGATCTTTCTCCTCTTCCCAAGTGTTATCAGTCATATGCAGACGTGTTCTCTAAAAAGGCTGCGGAGACTCTGCCGCCCCATCGTCCCTACGACTGTCCTATTGACCTCTTGCCTGGAGCAGAACCTCCTCGGGGAAGGGTCTATCCCCTCTCTCTTCCTGAGACGGAGGCTATGTCTCAATATATCCAGGAGAATCTGGCAAGAGGGTTCATTAGGAAGTCGGTGTCACCAGCAGGAGCAGGGTTCTTCGTGCAGAAGAAGAGTGGAGAATTACGTCCGTGCATAGATTACAGAGGTCTTAACTCCATCACCGTTAAGAATAAGTACCCGTTGCCCCTGATCTCTGAGCTCTTTGATAGGCTCCGGGGAGCAAGGGTATTTACTAAATTAGATCTGCGTGGTGCTTATAACCTGATCCGCATCCGTGAAGGGGACGAATGGAAGACGGCTTTTAATACCAGGGATGGGCATTATGAATACCTGGTGATGCCCTTCGGGCTCTGTAATGCCCCAGCCGTTTTCCAAGACTTTGTCAATGATATCTTCCGGGATATGCTTTCCACCTCTGTAGTAGTCTATCTGGATGATATTCTCATCTTTTCTCCAGATATTGACTCTCACCGGAGGGAAGTCTGCAAAGTCTTCGACCTGTTACGGGCAAACTCCCTCTATGGAAAGTTGGAGAAATGCATGTTTGAGCAGGAGTCTTTACCTTTCCTGGGCTATATCATCTCCGCCCAGGGATTGGCTATGGATCCTGCCAAACTACAGGCTGTGATGGATTGGCAAGAACCCCATTCTCTTAAAGCGGTGCAGCGCTTTATGGGGTTCATTAATTACTATCGCCAATTCATTCCCCACTTCTCCACTTTGGTAGCTCCCTTGGTAGCCCTCACCAAGAAGGGAGCCAATCCCAAATTGTGGTCAGAGGAGGTCTCCAAGGCCTTTACTTCAATTAAGTCCCATTTTGCTAGCGTTCCCATCTTACATTGCCCTGAGGTTGATAAGCCTTTTTTACTGGAGGTCGATGCCTCGTCCGTTGGTGATGGAGCAGTCCTTTTTCAAAAGGATGCTCAAGGTCTGGAAATATCCTTGTTTTTTCTTTTCCAAGACCTTCACACCAGCGGAGAGGAATTATTCCATTGGGGATAGGGAGTTGCTAGCCATGAAGTTGGCCTTTTCCGAGTGGAGACATCTCCTGGAGGGGGCTCGCTTTCCCTTTCAAGTTTTCACTGACCACAAAAATTTGGTCTATTTACAGACCGCCCAGCGGCTAAATTCTCGTCAGGCCAGATGGTCCCTGTTCTTCTCCCGGTTTCATTTCACCCTCCATTTCCTCTCCGGTGAGAAGAACATTCGGGCCGATGCGCTTTCTCGCTCCGTGGTGTCCTCTGAGGAGGTGAAGGAGGAGCCTCGGATGATTGTCCCCACAGAGAGCCTAAGAACTGTGGCCCCGGTTTCGCTTGAGTCTGTGCCTCTGGGCAAGACTTTTGTGCCCACCAATTTGCGACCGGAGGTACTCTCTTGGGCACATTCGTCCAGGGTGGGTGGACATTTTGGGGCAAAAAGGACATCTGAGTTGCTGGCGAGGACATACTGGTGGCCACATATGGTCCGTGACGTCAGGGAATACGTTCAGGCGTGTGTCTCCTGCGACAAGAATAAGTCCCCTCGACAACTGCCAGCTGGGCTACTTTTCCCTTTACCGGTGGCAGACAGGCCTTGGGAGATGGTCGGGATGGATTTTGTGGTGGGCTTACCCAAGTCTCGGGGCTGCACCATCATCTGGGTGATAACCGACCACTTCTCCAAAATGGTGCACTTAGTGCCATTACCACGGTTACTGTCTGCACGGGCCTTGGCAGCATTGTTCATTAGGCATATTTTCCGCCTACACGGTATGCCAGACAAATTGTCAGTGATGGAGGTCCCCAGTTTGCGTCTCGGTTCTGGAGAGAGCTGTGTCGTTTACTCAGCATTGAGTTGAATCTCTCCTCTGCATACCATCCTGAGACGAATGGGTTGGTAGAGAGGGCCAACCAGACCTTGGTCACATATTTGCGACATTTTGTCTCTGCCAGGCAGGATGACTGGGCATCCTTGCTACCGTGGGCTGAGTTCGCTCTAAATAATGCTGTGGCTGACTCCACCGGACAGACCCCATTCCTCCTGAACTACGGTCAGCATCCGCGGGTACCAGTGCCCATGCCTGTGTCTTCCGCCTATTCCAGGGTGGCAGACTGGGCTGTGGAGGCACGGGACATTTGGGACCGCACCCAGGATGCCATTCAGGCCTCCAAAGAGAGGATGAGGTCTTTGGCCGATGCCCATTGGCGCCCCGCTCCTATATTTGCTCCGGGTGACCTAGTATGGCTTTCTGCCCGAAACATCAGGCTACGTGTAGAGTCCACCAAGTTGGCACCTCGCTTTTTGGGCCCTTTTAAAGTTCTTGAGCAGGTGAACCCGGTGGTTTACCGCCTAGCTCTTCCGCCTCGCCTTGGTATCACCGACACCTTTCACGTGTCCCTCCTGAAACCCGTGGCCATTTCCCGGTTTTCCGAGTCATCTGCCGGGACGTCGGGTTCATCTACCGACGATCATGAGGTGAACGCCATTGTTGGGTGCAAGGTGGTACGAGGTAAAAAAATTTATTTGGTGGATTGGAGGGGTTATGGGCCTGAGGATAGGTCCTGGGAGCCTGCCAAGCATGTTCACGCTCCGCAGCTCATCGCTGCCTTTGAGCGCAGCGAGGCCCAAAGAAGGGGGGGTAATGTTAGGGTTCGAGTTCCCGCTACTGCACAAAGGGAGTCTCGAACCAGTCCCGCTGCGGTCCCCCATTCATCTCCGTCCGCAGTGGAGCCTGCTGAGCTTAGACGTCGGTCCCAGCGTCTCGCCCAGTCTAACAGTGTGCAGAGGATTACTGCTGTTCCCCAGGCTCTGCTATTGTGGCCAGTACTGGTTAGCGGTGAGCAGACGTCTTTAGGACAAAGTCCTTGCTTTCCCTTCTGAGCATGCCCAGAGTGAGATCTCTCATTGGAGATCAGGGGTCACATGCTCAGGTATTGCAGCAGCTCCTATTGGTCTGCCAGGAAGGTCCTGTGACTACTGGTGTTCTGGAACAAGTTTCATTGGTGCTTGTTTCTGGCAGGTCCTGTAGCTGTTACTATAAAAGGGTAGCATGGCTGGGCCGCCATGCGCTAATATCAACCATTGTATGCTTTGCGCCAGTGTGGTCATGCATGTGTGTGGTTAGGGCCCGGCTGAAATAAGTACCTAGAATACCGACTTAATCGGTGAGGAGTTTGGTATGCTAGCTGGTCAGGGTCGGTGTCCTAGATGCCCTAGATTACCGGCATAACCGGTGAGGAGTTTGATTGCCGTATTCAGGGCCTGGCGTTCAGACGCCATAGATTGCGGGTGACTCCCGCGAGGACATTAGCGCATGATCACGTTCTATGTTCGCTTAGCACTTAACTGTGTACCTGGGTGCCTGACAGGACACTGAACTTTTTCTCAGCGCCCTAGCGTGTTTATTTTGCGACTCAGTTGTGTTTAGTGAGTTTGCACACATCGCCATATAGCGCTGCGGCACTCCTTTTAGCGGCTCTGTGAAATAACAGAGTTCGCACATATTGCCACAGCGCATTGCGGTGTTTATTTTGGCGACTCTGCGGGATAACAGAGTTTGCATCTTGCGCCATTTTACTAGCAGCAGTTTCCGCCTGCACGGTGGACCCGGGCTGCGAGCGTACCTCTCTACATCATATATTTGGTGCGTTCCGCAGACCCTAACAGGTTAACAAGTCAAATCTTGAATTCCCCAGTCCAACATGAATCAGAGATGGAGTGCACTGATGCACAGCCACTGCTAGATAATTCTGCTGGTACATTCCCTCAGAGCACTACTTTTCCTTTGCAGGCTACTGAGCCAAAATGTGACCTGATGAAACTCAGGTGCCCCTTCCAACATACTATACCACCTTACACGGTGACATAGAGTAAGGTGCAGATGAAATTGAAGAGGAGGTGATGGATGACCCAGTTGTTGACCCGGATTGGCATCCATTGGGGGAAGAGGGTGCCACTGGCAATAGCTCAGAAGAGGAGAAGGATCAGCAGCAGGAATCGACATCGTAGCAGCGGTTATCTGGCAGGCCTCAAGCAGTCCAAAAAGGTCTTAAAAAAAACAAAAAGAGTTACAGGACAGTTTATACAGACGGTCAAATTAGCACAGCGTGCAAGCCCTGAAAATTTATACCATAGTAGGAAGAGTCCAGTGTGGCACTTTTTTTTACCAAAATCCTATTGATGAGGCAAAGGTTATCTGTAAGAAGTGCGGAAGGACCTTTAGCCGAGGGAAAAATCTCAGAAATTTGAATACCAGTTGCATGCTTAGACATTTAATGAACAGGCACTTGCAAGAGTGGACGGACTACAAAACCTACAAATCTTTCCCCCTCAGGGCCAGCGTCAGCACCTGGCGCACCCCGGCAAGTGCCGGTTCCCTGAGCAGGTGTGGGGGACCGACTCATGGGCGACGGCCCTGGCACAGGGCCTGTTATGTTTTGGTAGCTGAGGAGGACAGGAGCAAAAAACTGCAAAGGCAGCCAAACACCAGAGAGGTTGGAAACTAATAGGTTGCAGACCCCTAAACTAATCGCACAACTAGAAACAGCCGTGGGACGTTCCTACGGTGCCCTAGATGCCTTGACACAGCCGGAGAGATTAGCTATTCCTGAAGATGGAAAGAGGAAAGCTAACTGCCCCGGAGTAGAGCCCCAAAAGAATAGGAAGCCCCCAAACATATAATGGCGGTTAGACAAGATGAAAACATGAACACAGACAGAAAATAGAATGAGCAAACGCTGGGGCCCAAAACTGTCTAGATAGGACAGCACAGGAGAGGATACTGTCTGCAACCCAGAAAAACCCTAGGAAAAACTCCAACACTTCTGAATCCAAAAATACTGAGACCACACGGTCTCGACCACCTATATCAGATCTCTGGTGTGAACACGCAGCTACCCAGTAGTAAAAAAATCACAAGAACAAATGAACAAATACAAAAGGAGAACAGAGACCAGCACAAGCCCCAAGGGGACCCGGCTGAACGCAGAAGCAAGGCAGCAAAAAACAAGGAAAATCAAACCACAGAAAAAAATCAAAAGGTACTTATTTGAATGATAGCAGGAGACAGCAGAAAGCAAGATGAATTCCAAACAAGACCAGGAAGTAACAATTGATCAACGGCGATTATCATGGGAGGTCAGCTCACTTATATCAGGCCAGTCCGTCCCATCTGATAACCATTCATCCATTGCAGGTGGTGGACTTTTGCTGTTCAACATAGGTTCAATACACTCAGCAACCACCAGAGGGAGCCTCAGCTCCGAAGTCGTCTCCAGCATGTTCACAACAAGGGCCTCTCATAGTACAAAAAGTGTCTCTGACGGTGGGAGGGCCCACTCACCATCAGAAACACCAGCGTACTATGAGGGGCCCTTTGCCAGTGCCATCGACCACGAGTTGGCCCCCCTTGCTTGCTCAGGGCCCCAGCACTTGCAATACTATCCTCTCCAAGCTCCACCGCTGTGACGTCTTCCGCGTTTCCTGACAGTGACATTCAGGTTAGAGAGCGCCATGATGTCAAGTCTGTACGCCCTCTGCAAAAACAGTCCATGTGCATAGAGCTGTAAGATGGTGACGCTCAGGAGTCCAGAGTAGAGCAGTGAACAGCGAGGAGAGGTATTTCATTTTTTTTAATGTTTGGAGCAATATATGGGGAGCATTATACGCTGGAGAATTATATATGGGGCCCAGCATACACTTGATCATCATAGAAAGGGCCCATAATACACTGGAGCATTCTAAATGGGGGACATCAGACACTGGAGCAGCATTTACGGGGCCCATTATACACTGGAGCATTATACATGGGGCCCATTATATACGGAGCTTTATTTTGGCCCATAAGACACTGGAGCATCATCCATGGGGCCCATAATATACTGGAGCATTCTAAATGGGGGACATCAGACACTGGAGCAGCATTCACGGGGCACATTATACACTGGATCATTAATAATGGCGCCCATTATATATGGAGCATGATTTTGGCCCATAATACATTGGAGCATCATCCATGGGGCCCATCATACACTGGAGCATTCTAAATGGGGGACATCAGACACTGGAGCAGCATTTACGGGGCCCATTATATACTGGAGCATTCTTAATGGGGCAGATCAGACACTGGAGCAGCATCCATGAAGCCCATCATATACTGGGGCATTCTAAAAGGGGGAAAACAGACACTGGAACAGCATATACGAGGGCCATTATACAATGGAGCATTATAAATGGGGCCCATTATATATCGAGCATTATTTTATCCCATTAGACACTGGAGCATCATCCATGGAGCCCATCATATACTGGAGCATTCTAAAAGGGGGAAAACAGACACTGGAGCAGCATTTACGGGGACGATTATGCAATGGAGCATTATAAATGGGGCCCATTATATATGGAGCATTATTTAGCCCATAAGACACTGTAGCATCCTCCATGGGGCCCATCATATACTGGAACATTCGAAGTGGGGCAGATCAGACACTGGAGCAGCATCCATGGGGCCCATCATATACTGGAGCATTCTAAAAGGGGGAAAACAGACACTGGAGCAGCATTTAAGGAGACAATTATACAGTGGAGCATTATAAATGGAGCCAATTATATATAGAGCATTATTTTGGCCCATTAGACACTGGAGCATCATCCATGGGGTCCATCATATACTGGAGAATCATATGGGGTTCATTATTTATAGGGCATCATATAGGGTATGGAGCATCATATGGGGCACATTTGGGGCCTATTCTGTATGGAGCATTATATGGAGCCCATTCTGTATGGAGCAATATATGGGGCCAATCATATACTGTATGGAGCTTTATATGCGACTCATTATACTGTATGGAGCAATATGTGGGGCTCATTCTACTCTATGGGGACCGTCCTTTACTTTATGGCACATTATATGGGGACTATCATATACTGGAGCAGTATGTGGAGCTCATCGTATACTGTATGGAACATTATATGGGACCAATTACAGTACAGACCAAAAGTTTGGACACACCTTCTCATTCAATGATTTTTCTGTATTTTCATGACTATGAAAATTGTAGAATCACACTTAAGGCATCAAAACTTTGAATTAACACATGTGAATTTATACATTACACTTAACAAAAAAGTGTGAAACAACTGAAAATATGTCTTATATTCTAGGTTCTTCAAAGTAGCCACCTTTTGCTTTGATTACTGCTTTGCACGCAGAAAAGGTGAACGGATGGACTCTACATGCCTGGTTCCAACCGTGAAGCATGGAGGAGGTGGTGTGATGTGTGGGGGTGCTTGCTGGTGACACTGTTGGGGATTTATTCAAAATTCAAGGCATACTGAACCAGCATGGCTACCACAGCATCTTGCAGCAGCATGCTATTCCATCCGGTTTGTGTTTAGTTGGACCATCATTTATTTTTCAACAGGATAATGACCCCAAACACACCTCCAGGCTGTGTAAGTGCTATTTGACCAAGAAGGAGAGTGTTGGGGTGCTACGCCAGATGACCTGGCCTCCACAGTCACCAGTTCTGAACCCAATCGAGATGGTTTGGGGTGAGCTGGACCGCTCACCGCTTCAATTTTGAATAAATCCCCAACAGTGTCACCAGCAAAGCACCCCCACACCATCACACCACCTCCTCCATGCTTCACGGTGGGAACCAGGCATGTAGAGTCCATCCGTTCACCTTTTCTGCGTGCAAAGCAGTAATCAAAGCAAAAGGTGGCTACTTTGAAGGACCTAGAATATAAGACATATTTTCAGTTGTTTCACACTTTTTGTAAAGTGTAATGTATAATTCCACATGTGTTAATTCATAGTTTTGATGACAGAAAAATCATTGAATGAGAAGGTGTGTCCAAACTTTTGGTCTGTACTGTATGTATGGAGCAATATATGGGGTCATTATTCTGTATGGCGCACTTTGTGGTGGCCATAATACTGTATGGAGGATTATACTGTCTGTTTTTTGAGCTATTGTAGATTTTAACATAGATATCAGTCATGTCATGTAAGAAGTGAAGTATTTTTCATTGTACTATACCTATATTTCTGTGCTGTATCGGAGCATGATGAATTGTGGTATGTGTTAAAGGGGCCCACTGACACTCTTTGGCCCGGGGCACACGAAAACCGGGAGCCAGCCCAACCCCCAAGTTTAGCCAAATAGCCCCAGTTTTCAATGCGTAACTATTATTATTATTGATGGGGGCATCAAAACACAATACCAGACCCCAATCAGAGGGCAATAAAACTCACACTCCTTATCTAGGAACTGTTCCAATATTATGTTCATCCCTCTGTGATAATGACAGTTCTGCTTCACGTCACATGTCTTACCTATTGCATTATTCCTGTGTCCTATTGTGTATAAATATGTGATTCTTCAGTTTTTGTTTTAGTCTTCGCCTGATGAAGAGACCTGAGTAGTCTCGAAAGCTTGCAATTTGTTACCATCTTTTCAGTTAGCCATTAAAAGGTATCAACCACTGAGGACTCTCAAGTCTAAATATTTTTCTATCTTCTGGCTAACACGATACTAAGATATACATCTTTCCTATAACTATTATTATAAAGTTAATTAAGTTTGCCAAGCTTAAGGAATAAGAATTGATGTCATTGGCATTGAAATGGGCACTGTAGGTGTTTTTACTGTCCTCCACTCCCTGCTGACTTTGCTTCCCCATTGACTTGCATTGGCTATCGTGTTTCAGTTGGACTCCCGACTTTCCCCGATAGTCGGCCAATTTAGTTTGACTCGACTTTTGCGAAAGTCGGGTTTCATGAAAACCGACTCGACCCTAAAAAAGGCAAAGTCGCTCATCTCTAATATTCATTCCTACTCCTTCACTGAACTCAAAAATTTTTCAGACATGAGGGGTATTAGGAGTGAATAGGATATATTTCAATTGTCAGTGAAAGGATTCTTTCTTATACATGGCAGCAGCACAGTCTGTAACGCAATCAAATGTGAAAAAATGTCTGTAATAAGATAATCCTTACTCCACCACAGAACCCTAAATTATTTTCAGATATGAGGGGTATTAGGAGAGAACAGAATCTATTTGAACTGTCAGTGAAAGGATTATTTCTTATATGTAGCAGAAACACTGCAATCAAACGTGAAAAAATATCTATAATACAATAATCCCTACTTCGCAACTGAACCCTAAATTATTTTCAGGTATGAAGACTATTAGGAGAGAAAAGAATATATTTAAATTGTCATCATCATGTATTCAGAGTTTTTTCATGAGAAAATAGTGGTGCTATCAGGGCAGGGTGCATAACCTAGTGGGCACCAAATGTAAGACACAACACCTTTCTCGCAATGGAACACCATTAGTGCAGATATTTATGTCCTATATTGTCAAGTATGCAGAAATTAATTCCATTTATTTTGCTTTCATTACTAGGACACAGGGGAAAAAGCAGATTACTATTGTATGGGGGCACAGAGTAGGGTACTTTTACTATCTGAACATGCAGAATGCGTAAGGGATGCTATTACTATGTGCAGGCCCAATGGTGGAAGTACAAATGAAGCACTATTACTATGTGGAGGCACAATGGGATACTATTACCATGTCGGGGACTAATGTTACATGGAGAGAGAAAGGGAGCAATATTGCTTTGCATGGAAACTATTGTTTGGAGACAAAATGAGGTCCCTATTACTGTGTGTGCAAAGATGAGGAACTGAAAGTATGTGGAGACATAAAGTGGGACTATTACTATGAGGAGGCACAATTGAGACACTGTGTTGAGGCAGTGAGAGAGGCACTAATAGTTTTATCGCCTTTTAGGCAGTGCTTGATTGTTCTTTGTGAGAGCATGAAGCTCTCTTCCACGAATATGGGCCTTAATTTCAAAGGAAATCAAAATTTTCCTGGAGCCAAAATCCTAATTCACATAGTACTATTCTACTATTCCAACTCAACATACTGATATGAGATTTTTTTGCAGAAAACGTTTGGAGAGCGAAAATAAAATAGTGCTATCTAAGTGCAGTAAAAGATATATACGTATAGATAGAGGTGTGAGTGATACGAGTATATGTATGTGCTCTCACCTGGAAGCGTAGTACAAGTATGCACAACACAAGTTTGCATTTAGCAGTTGAATAGGATCCTCCACTGCGTTATGCCGCCCATCCGTAGTGTGTGAAGCTGTGTTCGTCCTGGGGTGGCGGTAGTGTATGGATAAGAAATTCGGAGAAGCTGATATGTTGCGGATTTCAAACTCGCACCACAGGATGCTGTGTAGAAAAAGATTTCAAAAATTCCACCCACTTTGCTGGAATTGTAAGATGTTGCGTTTTCATTGTGGGAACTCAGCCTAGAGGAAACATCGAGAGCTAATGCTACACATTTTTAACCAACAACAAAACTGTATATTCGCGAACAAATGTTTGAGTGGATTTGTAAAAAGACAACAGAAAAACCTTACGTTGATTGTAATCTTAAACAAGATACACGGTCTAGAGCAGAGGTCTCAAACACACTGCCCACGGGCCGCATGTGGCCCCTGAGGCAGGCATCTGCGGCCCGCGGTGCACCACATGTCTCACGCTAGAAGAGAGAAGGAGTGCGCCTCGCTTCATCATTGTTCCGGACTGCAGCTTCCTCTCATACATCACGCTCAATATGTGAGAGGAAGGAAGCTTCCGGCGGAGAGGTGAGTGTGGCCGCTGTGCCCGTGAAGCTGCTGTGGTGTGTGTGTGTGGTGAGTGTGTGTGTGTCTGGTGTGTGTGTCTGTGTGTGCTGAGTGTGGCCGCTGTGGAGAGATGATGGCGGTGATGGGGAGAGGGCCAGTGATGGGGAGAGGGCCAATGATGGGAGTGATGGGGAGAGGGCCCATTATGGGGACAGGGCCAATGATGGGGAGAGGGCCAATGATGAGAGTGATGAGGACAGGGCCAATGATGGGGAGAGGGCCAATGATGGAGGTGGTGGAATTTCTACATTTCCGCATGAAGGGGATCATGATGGGGAAGATTTCTATATGAATAGGATCATGATGGGGCATATTTCTATATGAATGGGATCATGATGGGGTATATTTCTGCATGAAGAGGATCATGATGTAGCATATTACTACATGAATGGGATTATTGTTTAGCAATAATTTTGTACTGTATTAAGTTTGAAAGGAATGCGGCCCACTAGCTTAAATTTTTTTTATGTGCTGCCCATTTACTCTGCCGAGTTTGAGACCCCTGGTCTAGATGATGAGGAGTGTTGGAATCATATGGAATTAAAAACTCCTAAGTCAGCATATAATAACTGTAAGGATTTTTACAGTTATAAATCTTGGCAATCATTGAGTACTATACCATGATTAAAAAAAATAAACATTGTACCATGCTTTTGATGAAATAAAGAGATCATTGAAAATCCAACATGGAAATTATTGAAATTAGTGAAGCCTGAATTATCTCATGAACTAGTATAGGAGCAGTCATAATTAGTAATGGTTGAATGAATCTATTTTTCATGGATAGATGAGAAAGAAACACTTTAAGTTAGTGATATCAAAAGACCATGTGTCAACCCTTGTGAGTTTGAGGGAAAAAAATAAACCTTTTAGATATAACACTCACAAAATCAATAAAGGTGACCTTGTGATACCAATGTATCTGCTTTTGTTGCTGTGTACATTCTTGAAATAGAACATATTATGGGGTCTTGTGGATTAGAATAGTTTAATGAGAAGAAGTGAACTATTCACTGAATTATAAGTACAAGGCATGGCTTAAGACTGAGAAAACTAATAAATGTCACGAAATTAACTAAATTACATTAGATAGATAATAAGATAAATAGATAATTAGATACATAGATGATAGATAGATAGACAGATAGATACTTAGATAGATTGCTCAGCATAAGTGAGTACTCCCTCTTTGAAAAGTAAGTTTGGATTGCTGTTTCCATTTTATTTTTTTTACATTTGCAGGTTTTTGGCTCTCTGCTTGTAGAAATACTGCACCCACAACCTGCTATTTTTCATTGTACAGTAATTCATAGTTCATTCCATGTCTAGAAGTCATGATTCTGTCCTTGGAAATCATGGCGGAAGTAAAACTAAACATTTTGTAATGAAAGATATATTATTAACCGCTTTCTGCCATCCGACGTACTATTCCGTCCATGAAACCCGGGACAATCTGACCATGGACGGGATAGTACGTCGCAGCAATCGGACGCGCTCCTGGGGGGAGTGCAGCCGATCGCGGCCGAGTGTCAGCTGATTATCATACCGCTGAACAAAAAGTGGAATAGCACGCAATCAAAAAGACCGATATAAGTAAACATGGTGCCACTGAAAACGTCATCTTGTCCCGCAATAAACGAGCCACCATGCAGCATCATCAGCGAAAAAATTTAAAAGTTATAGCTCGCAGAATAAAGCGATGCAAAAATAATTATTTTTTATATAAAATTGTTGTTATTATATAAAAGCGCCAAAACATAAAAAAAATGATATAAATGAGGTATCGCCGTAATCGTACTAACCCGAAGAATAAAACCGCTTTATCGATTGTACCACACGCGGAACGGTATAAACGCCCCCCCCAAAAGAAATTCATGAATTGCTGATTTTTGTTCATTCAAACCTCCCAAAAATCGAAATAAAAAGCGATCAAAAAATGTCACGTGCTCAAAAATGGTACCAATAAAAAAGGCACACTCTTGGAATTCTCTTGATGAGCTTCAAGAGGTAGTCACCAGAAATGGTTTTCACTTCAAGGGTGTTCCCTGTAAGGTTTAATAAGTGGGATTTCTTGCCTTATAAATGGGGTTGGGACAATTAGTTGTGTTGTGAAGAAGTCTGGTGGATACACAGCTGATAGTCCTACTGAATAGACTGTTAGAATTTGTATTATGGCAAGAAAAAAGCAGCTAAGTAAAAAAAAACGAGTGGCCATCATTACTTTAAGAAATGAAGGGCAGTCAGTCCGAAAAATTGGGAAAACTTTGAAAGTGTCCCCAAGTGCAGTTGCAAAAACCGTCAAGCGCTACAAAGAAACTGGCTCACATGAGGACCGCCCCAGGAAAGGTAGACCAAGAGTCACCTCTGCTTCTGAGGATAAGTTTATCCGAGTAACCAGCCTCAGAAATCAATGGTTTACAGCAGCTCAGATTAGAGACCAGGTCAATGCCACACTGAGTTCTAGCAGCAGACATATCTCTTCAACAAACTGTTAAGAGGAGACTTTGTGCAGCAGGCCTTCATGGTAAAATAGCTGCTAGGAAACCACTGCTAAGGACAGGCAACAAGCAGAAAAGACTTGTTTGGGCTAAAGAACACAAGGAATGGACATTAGACCAGTGGAAATCTGTGCTTTGGTCTGATGAGTCCAAATTTGAGATCTTTGGTTTCAACCACCGTGTCTTTGTGCGACGCAGAAAAGGTGAACGGATGGACTCTACATGCCTGGTTCCCACCGTGAAGCATGGAGGAGGAGGTGTGATGGTGTGGGGGTGCTTTGCTGGTGACACTGTTGGGGATTTATTCAAAATTGAAGGCATACTGAACCAGCATGGCTACCACAGCATCTTGCAGCGGCATGCTATTCCATCCGGTTTGCGTTTAGTTGGACCATCATTTATTTTTCAACAGTACAATAACCCCAAACACACCTCCAGGCTGTATAAAGGCTATTTGACCAAGAAGGAGAGTGATCGGGTGCTACGCCAGATGACCTGGCCTCCACAGTCACCAGACCTGAACCCAATCGAGATGGTTTGGGGTAAGCTGGACCACAGAGTGAAGGCAAAAAGGACAACAAGTGCTAAGCATCTCTGGGAATTCCTTCAGGACTGTTGGAAGACCATTTCTGGTGACTACCTCTTGAAGCTCATCAAGAGAATGCCAAGAGTGTGCAAAGCAGTCATCAAAGCAAAAGGTGGCTACTTTGAAGAACCTAGAATATAAGACATAATTTCAGTTGTTTCACACTTTTTTGTTAAGTATATAATTCCACATGTGTTAATTCATAGTTTTGATGCCTTCAGTGTGAATGTATAATTTTCATAGTCATGAAAATACAGAAAAATCTTTGAATGAGATGGTGTGTCCAAACAATTGGTCTGTACTATATATATATATATATATATATATATACAGTATATAAAGCTGAGTGTATGTATGTGTATGTGTATGTATCAAGCCACATCCACTCCACATAGCCCCACCCACTCTGCATAGCCACACTCTCTCCACACATAGTATGCTTCTTGCAGTCTTTCTGGGATTGATGCTGTGTGTGGACGGATCCCTGCGGCCCATGATCTGCAATCAAGCACCAGATTACATTGGTTGAGGGGAGGACGATGACTGGAGGGGGGCTATGGCACAAGTAGAGCACCAGTTACCTGGGTTGTGGTGCTGCAGAGATGTCCACTGATTGTGGTGTTGCAGGTGTAGTGCCAGCTGTGCCCACTCCAGCCTCGCTATGTACAAGAAGAGTGGCACTGCGCATGCTCGAGAGTCTCCCCTATTGCTAGCATTACACAAGCCTTCCTGGCAAATAGTGCTGTAACGTTTAGTCACCCAGAGCACAAGGTAAAAATGACCTGGATTCCTTACTGCAAGAAAGGATTGTAGCAGGCAGATGTAGTCTGTGTGTGTAGGTGCAGGCAACCCAGCACTGATGTCCTTCCTACCTGAGCAGCAGGCTGGGTATGTCCCCCTGACTAAAACAGGCAGAAGAGTTAGGCCGGCGTCACACTGGCGACAGAATCGGACGACTGCAATGCGATGAAAAATCGTATTGCAGTCTGCCCTATGTTAATCTATGGAGCAGCTCCCAGTATCAGATTTTTTGTGGTCCGTTTTAAACGTCCGAGTGCAATCGCAGCATGCTGCGATTGTCACCGATTGTGGGTCGACTATCGCCAATGCAAGTCTATGGGAGCGATGAAAAATCTGATTACAAACGGACCGCATGTGTGACTTGCGATGAAATCGCATCGGTGTCCTTTAGAAAAGCCGGCAATTCATCCCCGGCTATACTGTAAAATCACACTGACAGCTTTAATAAAGAATAGAAAGAATAGATATACACACATAGAATACATATATATATATATATATATATATATATATGTAATTGTGACATGTATATATATATATATTTATAGTTCCTAGACTTCTACATACTGTAATAGCCGCAAATTCAATTGCCGGCTTCTGTGAAATCACAGAAGCCGACATGAAATGATACATTGTTTCCACACAGTTAACCATGTCATTTCCTGTATTTTGATATTTGTTTAGAACTTACAATTACATGAGTGTATTTGTGCTAAATTTCAGACATGTAGGGGTTAATTAAAGGTGTAAATTCGTTGACAAAAAATGCGTGGGCTCCCGCTGTATTTTCTCCACCAGACAGACAAAGCAAGCGAGTGGGGGCAGATAATAACAGCCTAGGGAGGGTACTTTTTTTTTGTGCCCCCCCTGGCTACTAACATCTGCCCCCAGACACCCCAGAAAGGGCAAATCTATAATTAGATTCGCCCTTTCTGGCACTTTGCCCGTCTATTCCCATTGCCCTGTAGCGGTGGCGAATGGGTTAATAATCTCAACTTAATGTCACCTTAGTATTGAAAGGTGACCTTAAGCCAGGTTAATAATTGAGAGCTGTCAATTAGACAACTATCAATTATTAATCCTATTGAAGTAAATTAAACAAACACAGACACATTAATAAAAATTAATTTTAATGAAAAAAAAACACATTTTTTTGACCATCTTTTATTTTACACTTAATCCGTGCGAAGCCATTGATCTCCTAAAATAAAGTAAAAAAAATAAAACAACATTATTCTTACCTATTCCGCCGATCTGTCACGTCCCACGCTGTAATCCTTCACAAAGGGTTAACTAGCTTTGAGCCAAGCAGCGCAAGTAATCCTGCATGCTCAGCTCAAAGCTCCTGAATGAATAAGTTCCTCTCCTGGCGACAGGAGAGGATGTGTTTCATGAATGAAGCTTAATTGATTGTGTCCACTTTCCCTTTAGGTCAGGTCACTAAAGTTAAATTGCCAATAAATCAATTAAGCTCCATTCATGAATCTATTCCTCTACTTTCGCTGGGAGAGGAACTTATTCATTCAGGGGAATACAGGTCTGAGACAGCATTATTAGCTCTCTGCGACCTGTAACCTGTTAACCCTTTCTGATGGATTACACCGTGGGACCTGACTGTACATCGGATTGGTAAGTATAATTTTGCTTTTTTATTTTATTTTTATTACAGGAAATGGTTTTAGCAGGAAAATAAAATATTGTCAAAAACTGTGTGATTATTTAATTAAACTTATTTTTTATTAAACTGTGTGTGTTTGATTTTTCTTTCATACAATAGGATTAATAATTGATAGTTGTCTAATTGACAGCTCTCAATTATTAACCTGCCTTAAGGTCACCTTTCAATTGCAAGGTCATTTTAACCCCTTATTAACCCATTCGCCACCGCTACAGGGCAATGGGAATAGACGGGCAAAGTGCCAGAAAGGGCGAATCTAATTAGATTTGCCCTTTCTGGGGTGTCTGGGGGCAGATGTTAGTAGCCAGGGGGGCACAAAAAAAATGTACCCTCCCTAGGCTGTTATTATCTGCCCCCACTCGCTTTGCTTTGTCTGTCTGGTGGAGAAAATACAGCGGGAGCCCACACATTTTTTTTCAACGAATTTACACCTTTAATTAACCCCTACATGTCTGAAATTTTGCACAAATACACTCATGTAATTGTAAGTTCTAAACAAATATCAAAATACAGGAAATGACATGGTTAACTGTGTGGAAACAATGTATCATTTCATGTCGGCTTCTGTGATTTCACAAAAGCCGGCAATTGAATTAGCGGCTATAACAGTATGTAGAAGTCTAGGAACTATAAATATATGTATATATATATGTCACAATTACATGTATATATATATATATGTGTTCTATGTGTATATATCTATTCTTTCTTTTGTGATTGAAATACTATTCTTTTGGATCCATTATATGTCAGTTTTGCAAGCCTGCGAGAAATTCTCGCGAGTGGGATGAAAATCGGATGTTACAAGCTACACACACATGCGACTAAATCGCATCTTTGAAGGAAAATCGGATGACAGAAGGATGTGTGATGTTTGCATTTTGATCCGACAATCGACCGTCTAAAACGGACCGATTTTTTGTCGTGTGTGACGCCGGCCTTAAAGGGTATTTGGTCTGTACTTTACCTCACTGTTTGGTCAGTATTTACTTCAGTGTTTGGTCAGTATTTTACTTCAGTGTTTGGTCAGTATTTTACCTCAGTGTTTGGTCGGTATTTTACCTCAGTGTTTGGTCGGTATTTTACCTCAGTGTTTGGTCTGTATTTTACCTCAGTGTTTTAGTTTTTTACCTCAGTATTTGGTCAGTATTTTATCTCAGTGTTTGATCAGTATTTTACTTCGGTGTTTGTTCAGTATTTTACATCAGTATTTGGTCAGTGTTTAACCTCAGTATCTGGTCAGTATTTTACCTCAGTGTTTGGTCAGTATTTTTCCTCAGTGTTTGGTCTGTATTTTACCTCAGAATTTGGTTATTATTTTACCTCAGTGTTTTAGTATTTTACCTCAGTGTTTGATCAGTATTTTATTTCAGTGCTTGATCAGGTTTACTTCAGTATTTGGTCAGCATTTTACCTCAGTATTTAATCAGTATTTTACCTCAGTGTTTGGTCAGAATTTAATCTCAGTGTTTGGTCTGTATTTTACCTCAGTATTTGGCCAGTATTTTACCTTAGTGTTTTAGTACTTCACCTCAGTGATTGATCAGTATTTTACTTCAGTATTTTGTCAGCATTTTATCTCAGTATTTGGTCAGTGGTTTACCTCAGTGTTTGGTCAGTATTTTACCTCTATTTTTGGTCAGTATTTTACCTCAGTATTTGATCAGTATTTTATTTCAGTGTTTGATCAGTATTTTACCTCAGTATTTGGTCAGTGGTTTACTTCAGTGTTTGGTCAGTATTTTACCTCAGTGTGTTAGTATGTTACCTCAGTATTTGGTCGGTATTTTATATCAGTGTTTTAGTATTTTACTTCAGTGTTTGTTCAGTATTTTACATCAGTATTTGGTCAGTGTTTTACCTCAGTGTTTGGTCAGTATTTTTCCTCAGTGTTTGGTCTGTATTTTACCTCAGTATTTGGTTATTATTTTACCTCAGTGTTTTAGTATTTTACCTCAGTGTTTGATCAGTATTTTATTTCAGTGTTTGATCAGAAGTTTACTTCAGTATTTGGTCAGCATTTTACCTCAGTATTTAATAAGTATTTTACCTCAGTGTTTGGTCAGAATTTTATCTCAGTGTTTGGTCTGTATTTTACCTCAGTATTTGGCCAGTATTTTACCTCAGTGTTTTAGTACTTTACCTCAGTGATTGATCAGTATTTTACTTCAGTATTTTGTCAGCATTTTATCTCAGTATTTTGTCGGTATTTTACCTCACTATTTGTTTAGTGGTTTACCTCAGTGTTTGGTCAGTATTTTACCTCAGTATTTGGTCAGTATTTTACCTCAGGATTTGGTCAGTATTTTACCTCAGTATTTGGTCAGTGGGTTACCTCAGTGTTTGGTCAGTATTTTACCTCAGTGTTTTAGTATTTTACCTCAGTATTTGGTCAGTATTTTATCTCAGTGTTTTAATATTTTACTTCAGTATTGGGTCAGTATTTTACCTCAGTATTTGGTCAGTGTTTTACCTCGGTTTTGGTTGATATTTTACCTCAGTATTTTGTTAGTATTTACCTCAGTGTTTTAGTATTTTACCTCAGTATGTGGTCAGTATTTTATCTCAGTGTTTTAGTATTTTACCTCAATGTTTGGTCAGTATTTTACCTAAGTATTTGGTCAGTGTTTTACCTCAGTGTTTGTTCAGTATTTTGCCTCAGTATTTGGTCAGTATTTTACCTCAATATTTGGTCAATGGTTTACTTCAGTGTTTGGTCAGTATTTTACCTCTATGTTTTAGTATTTTATCTCAGTATTTGGTCAGCATTTTATCTCAGTGTTTTAGTATTTTACCTCAGTTTTTGGTCGGTATTTTACCTGAGTATTTAGTCAGTATTTTACCTCAGTGTTTGGTCAGTATTTTACCTCAGTATTTGGTCAGTATTTTACCTCAGGATTTGGTCAGTATTTTACCTCAGTATTTGGTCAGTGGGTTACCTCAGTGTTTGGTCAGTATTTTACCTCAGTGTTTTAGTATTTTACCTCAGTATTTGGTCAGTATTTTATCTCAGTGCTTTAATATTTTACTTCAGTATTGGGTCAGTATTTTACCTCAGTATTTGGTCAGTGTTTTACCTCGGTTTTGGTTGATATTTTACCTCAGTATTTTGTTAGTATTTTACCTCAGTGTTTTAGTATTTTACCTCAGTATGTGGTCAGTATTTTATCTCAGTGTTTTAGTATTTTACCTCAATGTTTGGTCAGTATTTTACCTAAGTATTTGGTCAGTGTTTTACCTCAGTGTTTGTTCAGTATTTTGCCTCAGTATTTGGTCAGTATTTTACCTCAATATTTGGTCAATGGTTTACTTCAGTGTTTGGTCAGTATTTTACCTCTATGTTTTAGTATTTTATCTCAGTATTTGGTCAGCATTTTATCTCAGTGTTTTAGTATTTTACCTCAGTTTTTGGTCGGTATTTTACCTGAGTATTTGGTCAGTATTTTACCTCAGTGTTTGGTCAGTATTTTACCTCAGTATTTGGTCAGTATTTTACCTCAGGATTTGGTCAGTATTTTACCTCAGTATTTGGTCAGTGGGTTACCTCAGTGTTTGGTCAGTATTTTACCTCAGTGTTTTAGTATTTTACCTCAGTATTTGGTCAGTATTTTATCTCAGTGCTTTAATATTTTACTTCAGTATTGGGTCAGTATTTTACCTCAGTATTTGGTCAGTGTTTTACCTCGGTTTTGGTTGATATTTTACCTCAGTATTTTGTTAGTATTTTACCTCAGTGTTTTAGTATTTTACCTCAGTATGTGGTCAGTATTTTATCTCAGTGTTTTAGTATTTTACCTCAATGTTTGGTCAGTATTTTACCTAAGTATTTGGTCAGTGTTTTACCTCAGTGTTTGTTCAGTATTTTGCCTCAGTATTTGGTCAGTATTTTACCTCAATATTTGGTCAATGGTTTACTTCAGTGTTTGGTCAGTATTTTACCTCTATGTTTTAGTATTTTATCTCAGTATTTGGTCAGCATTTTATCTCAGTGTTTTAGTATTTTACCTCAGTTTTTGGTCGGTATTTTACCTGAGTATTTGGTCAGTATTTTACCTCAGTGTTTGGTCAGTATTTTACCTCAGTATTTGGTCATTTGGTCAGTATTTTATGTCAGAGTTTTAGTATTTTACCTCAGTGTTTGGTCAGTAATTACCTCAGTATTTGGTCAGTGTTTTACCTCAGTGTTTGTCGGTATTTTACCTCAGTATTTGGTCAGTAATTTACCTCAGTATTTGTAAACCAAAACCAGAAGTTTGTGAATAATACAGAAGTGGTGACGTGTTTCTATTATACTTTTCTTCTGATTGCTCGACTCCTGGGTTCGGCTTACAAATACTGATGTCAAATACTGACCAAATACTGATCATGCTCACGTTTCTTAAAATTAGAGATCAATACAAAAGGTAAGACTATGTTCCCACAATTAGTTTTTGTTGAGTTTTTTTATGCTGCGTACTTCTAAAAAGTGCAAGTAACCTATTTTATCTAATAGGTGCAGAAATGACACAGAAAATCTGCAACATCAAAAACTCATTGTGATAACACAACCTTAAAGTTAGATATCAATACAAAATGTAAAGTTATGTTTCCACAATGCGCATTTGGTGAGTTTTTTACACTGCATATCTTTAAAAAATTGCAAGTGACCTAATTTGCTTGATTGGTGCAGAAATAGTTCAGAAAATTTGCCACATCAAGAGCTCATAGTGGGAATATAACCTTATGAAATTATTAGAATGTTCTCTTATAAGGCTAAGTTCCCACGATGTGCTTTTGGTGAGTTTTTGTTGTTGCAGATTTTCTGCACATTTTGTGCACCCATTAGCCACTTAATGAACAGCGTTATTTCAGTTTTTGTGTTTTGTTTTTTGCTCCCCTACTTCCCAGAGCCATAACTTTTTTATGTTTCGGTCAAAATGGCCATGTGACTTTCCTATGATGCTAAACGAAGAAGCAGTGTGTTTGAGGTGTGCATTAAAATACATCCACAGGTGTGACTATAATTAACTCAGATTTTGCAAATAAAAAAAAAACCCAGAAAATCAGAAGCTTCCAAACACATGACATCATCATATGGGCTGTCCAGAATTGTTTAACCCCTTAGTGACAGAGCCATTTTGCAGGTTAATGACAGGGCCAATTTTTACAATTCTGACCACTGTCACTTTATGAGGTTATAACTCTGGAACGCTTTAACGAATCCTGCTGATTCTGAGATTGTCTTTTCGTGACATATTGTACTTCACGTTAGTGGTAAAATTTCTTTGATATGACTTGTGTTTATTTATGAAAAAAACGGAAATTCGGCGACAATTTTGAAAATTTAACAATTTTTAAATTTTAAATTTTTATGCCCTTAAATCAGAGAGATATGTCACACAAATTTCTTAATAAATAAAATTTCCCACATGTCTACTTTACATCAGCACAATTTTGGGACCAAATTTTTTTTTATCACGAAGTTATAAGGGTTAAAAGTTGACCAGCGATTTCTCATTTTTACAACACCATTTTTACTTTAGGGACCACATCACATTTGAAGTCACTTTGAGGGGTCTATTCGATAGAAAATACCCAAAAGTGACACCATTCTAAAAACTGCACCCCTCAAGGTGCTCAAAACCACATTCAAGAAGTTTATTAACCCTTTACGTGCTTCACAGGAACTGAAGCAATGTGGAAGGAAAAAATTAACATTTAACTTTTTTTGCAAAAACTTTACTTCGGAACCTATTTTTTTTATTTTCACAACTGTTAAAAGAAAAAATGAACCACAAAATTTGTTGTGCAATTTCTCCTGAATAAGCCGATACCCCATATGTGGGTGTAAACCACTTTTTGGGTGCACGGCAGAGGTCGCAAGGGAAGGAGCGACATTTGACTTTTTCAATGCAGAATTGGCTGGACGCCATGTCGCGTTTATAGAGGCCCTGATGTGTCTAAACAGTGGAAACCCATCACAAGTGACCCCATTTTGGAAACTAGATCCCCTAAGGAACTTATCTAGATGTTTGAACCTCCAAGTGCTTCACAGAAGTTTATAACATAGAACAGTGAAAATAAAAAATCATATTTTTACCACAAAAACAATCTTTTCACCCCAATTTTTATTTTCCCAAGGGTAACAAGACCCCATACGTTTTTGTGCAATTTGTCCTGAGCATTCTGATACCCCATATGTGGGGGTAAACCACTGTTTGGGTGCATGGAAGAGCTTGGAAGGGAAGGAGCGCCGTTTGACTTTTTCAGCGCAGAATTGGCTGGACGTCATGTCGTGTTTGTAGAGGCCCTGATGTGTCTAAACAGTGGAAACCCCCACAAGTGACCCCATTTTGGAAATTAGACCCCCTAAGGAACTTATCCAGATGTGTGGTGAGCACTTTGGACCTCCAAGTGCTTCACAGAAGTTTATAACATAGAAAAGTGAAAATAAAAAATCATATTTTTTCCACAAAAACGATCTGTTCACCCCAATTTTTATTTTCCCAAGGGTAACAAGACCGCAAAAGTTTTTGTGCAATTTGTCCTGAGTACGCTTATACCCCATATGTGGGGGTAAACCACTGTTTGGGTGCATGGCAGAGCTTGGAAGGGAAGGAGCGCCGTTTGACTTTTTCAACTCAGAATTGGCTGGACGCCATGTCGCGTTTGTAGAGGCCCTAATGTGTCTAAACAGTGGAAACCCCCCACAAGTGACACCATTTTGGAAACTAGACCCCCTAAGGAACTTATATAGATGTGTGGTGAGCACTTTGAACCCCCAAGTGCTTCACAGAAGTTTATAACTCCCGGGCATGAAAATAAAAAGTCATATTTTTTCCACAAACCTGATCGTTTAGTCCCCAATTTTTTATTTTCCCAAGGGTAACAGGAGAAATTAGACCACAAAAGTTGTTGTCCAATTTGTCCTGAGTACGCTGATACCCCATATGTGGGGTGGGACCACTGTTTGGGCGCACAGCAGGGCTTGGAAGGGAAGGAGCGCCGTTTGACTTTTTCAAACCACAATTGGCTGGAATTGAAATTGGACTCCATGTCGCGTTTGGAGAGCCCCTGATACGCCTAAACAGTCGAAACCCCCCTCAAATCACACTATTTTGGAAACTAAACCCCTTAAGGAACTTATCTAGATGTGTGGTGAGCACTTTGAACCCCCAAGTGCTTCACAGAAATTAATAAACGTAGAGCCGTGAAAATAAAAAATCAATTTTTTCCTCAAAAATGATTCTTTAGCCCGCTATTTTTTTTATTTTCCCAAGGGTAACAGGAGAAATTGGACCCCAAAAGTTGTTGTGCAATTTTTCCTGTGTACGCTGATACCCCATGTGTGGGGTGAAACCACTGTTTGGGCGCATGGGAGTGCTTGGAAGGGAAGGAGCGCCATTTTGTAATGCAGACTTTGATGGAATGTTCTGCGGGCGTCATGTTGTGTTTGCAGAGCCCTTGATGTACCTAAACAGTAGAAACCTCTGCAAGTGACACCATTTTGGAAACTAGACCCCCCAAGGAGCTTATCTAGATGTGTGGTGAGCACTTTGAACCCCCAAGTGCTTCACAGAAATTTATAAACGCAGAGCCGTGAAAATGGAAAATCATTTTTTTTCTCAAAAATGATTTTTTTAGGCAGCTATTTTTTATTTTCCCAAGGGTAACAGGAGAAATTAGAACGCCAAAATTGGTGTGCAATTTGTCCTGAGTACGCTGATACCCCATATGTTGGGGTAAACCACTGTTTGGGCGCACGGCAGGGCTCGGAAGGGAGGGAGCGCCATTTGACTTTTTGAAAGCCACGTCGTGTTTGGAGACCCACTGATGTGTCTAAACAGTGGAAACCCCCTCAAGTGACCCATTTTGGAAACTAGACCCCATAAGGAACTTATCTAGATGTGTGGTGAGCACTTTGAACCCCCAAGTGTTTCACAGAAATTTATAAACGCAGAGCTGTGAAAATAAAAAATCATTTTTTTCTTAAAAATGATTTTTTTAGCCAGCTATTTTTTATTTTCTCAAGGGTAACAGGAGAAATTAGAACCCCAAAATTGGTGTGCAATTTGTCTGAGTACGCTGATACCCCATATGTTGGGGTAAATCACTGTTTGGGCGCACAGCAGGGCTCGGAAGGGAGGGAGCGCCATTTGACTTTTTGAAAGCCACGTCGTGTTTGGAGACCCCCTGATGTGTCTAAACAGTGGAAACCCCCCACAAGTGACCCATTTTGGAAACTAGACCACATAAGGAACTTATCTAGATGTGTGGTGAGCACTTTGAACCCCCAAGTGTTTCACAGAAATTTATAAACGCAGAGCTGTGAAAATAAAAAATCATTTTTTTTCTCAAAAATGATTTTTTTTAGCCAGCTATTTTTTATTTTCCAAGGGTAACAGGAGAAATTAGAACCCCAAAATTGATGTGCAATTTGTCCTGAGTATGCTGATACCCCATATGTTGGGGTAAACCACTGTTTGGGCGCACGGCAGGGCTCGGAAGGGAGGGAGCGCCATTTGACTTTTTGAACGCCACGTCGTGTTTGGAGACCCCTGATGTCCCTAAATAGTGGAAATCCCTCAATTCTAGCTCCAACCCTAATCCCAACACACCCCTAACCCTAATCCCAACCCTAATTCCAACCCTAATTGTAACCCTAACCTTAATTGTAACCCTAACTCTAATTGTAACCCTAACCCTAATTTTAACCCTAACCCTAATTGTAACCCTAACCCTAATTCTAACCCTAATTCTAACCCTAACCCTAAGGCTAGGTTCATTTTGCGTTTTACCAGCCCGTTCAACACATAGCGTTGACGGGCTGGTAACGGTATAGCATAACGCAATCGCGTTATGCTATACCCGCTAGCGCAGAGGAATCAGCAGATGATTCATCTGCGCTAGTGGTGACGGAGCCCAGACGCTGCAGCCCGCGTCCGAGGCTCCGTCACTGAATGATGGCACGTCGCAAACGCATGCCGCTTTACGGCATGCTTCGCGATGCGCCCTCAAATGGGGGTGAATGGCAGCGTTAACGGACTGCGTTACACCACGTTATACCACGGTGTAACGCAGTCCATCTAACGGACTGCCATAATGCAGTATGAACCCGGCTTAACCCTAACGCTAATTATAACCCTAACCCTAATGCTAACCCTAACCCTAATGCTAACCCTAACCCTAATTATAACCCTAACCCTAATTATAACCCTAACCCTAACAGAAAAATGAAAATAAATATAATTTCTATTTTTTATTATATGTCCATAACTAAGGGGGTGATAAATGGGGGGGTTATGTACTGTTTTTTTTATTTTGATCACTGTGATCAAAATGCACTTTCTGGAGAATGAATGAAAAAAAATTTGAATCTGCCGCCAAGCAGATCGGCGGGCGCACTGCGCATGCGCCCGCCATTTTTTTGTGCAGGAAGAAGACGCCGGGTTCCTGGGGCCTCGAGGAGGACGAAGGACACCGGTAAGTATAGGGGGGCGATCGGGGGACCTGGGGACCCTCATTTTCTCCCCTCTGATGTGCGATCACATCAGAGGGGAGAGAAATCTTTTATTTTTTTTTTTTTTGCGATCGCGTCTATGCTTGCATAGCAGCGATCGCAACACCGGATCGGTGAATTCCGACCCGGATCATGTTCTCTGGGGGTAGCCGAGCCCCCAGAGAATATTTGCCCATCCCCCCCAGCACATAGCGGCACATAGCGGCAGGCGCACTGAGCATGCGCCCGCCATTTTCTTCATCGCGCCGGCACCGGGGGACACCGGAGGGCCCTGGGCCACATGCAGGGGATCGGGGGCCACATGGGGGTCCTGGGGACCCTTTTTCTCTGTCCTCTGATGTCCGATGACATCAGAGGACAGAGAAATTAAATGGCACAACATTTTTTTTTTGTTGCGGTCGCCGTTATAGGGTTAATAACGGCGATCGCAACATCGGTGTTGGTAAAAACCGACCCGATTCATGTTCTCTGGGGTATCGGAGAAAATACGCCTCTGGGGGGCGCTATTCACTTTTTCCACAGCGCCGTTAATTAACGGCGCTGTGGTTTAAGTACCCTTAATGACCGTCGTTAAAAGGCGTATCGGCCGTCGTTAAGGGGTTAAAGGCATAGTGTTCTTTGTGTATGTAAATTTTGACTTTGCAGTAATAAAAACCCTTAAAACATTCTCACTCTCTCATTATTTAGGCATTGGCAAATATTAATATTTATGGAAATCTTAACTGACCTAAAATGGGAAAGGTTTATACTGATTTCATGTTAGAAATTGAGAAAAATATGCATATGTGTATTTTTATATAGTGTATGCAAACTTCTGGTTCCAACTGTATAATAAATTGGGGAATGAGGGAGGATGCTATTAAAGACTGCATCCTCAACCCTCAATTATTTTTAAGTCTTCTATGCAGCATCCTCCCCACCCCACAATTCATTATAAATCTTTGTATAATGTCCTCTAAACCCCTATCTATATATAATAATATTATAAAGCTGAGTGTAAGTATGTGTGTGTGTATGTATCAAGCCATGCTCATTCCACATAGCTCTGCCCCTTT
>JARQOD010000001.1:623949206-623993911 GCA_033576555.1 Oophaga sylvatica | reverse complement strand
GATTCCTGTTCCCCGGGGTGCGTCAGGAAGGTTTAGGCCGGGATTACCCTGCAGTCACTGCAGTTACGCGAAAAAGCATGTCCCGCCAGGGGAAGATAATGGCGGCCATCAACAGTCCAGGACGTGACCGCCGGAGATCTTCTGCCAGGTAAGTGCGCTGACTCCTGACGCCCCACCGACGGACACTCACAGTGACGTGACAAATAGATTCCGGTTCCGATTGCGAAAATATCGGTACTTGGATCGAAAGCCGATAAGCTAATATCGGCCGATACCCCGTATTTGCAGTATGTACGCTCAAACCGTTGGGGTAGGGTTAGGGTGTGTTGGGGTTAGGGTTAGAGTTAGAATGGGGGGTTTCTGCTGTTTAGGCAATCGGGCTCTCCAAAGTGACATGGCGTCTGATCTCATTCCGCCATTTCTCGTTGAAAAATCAAATGTGCTCCTTCACTTCTGATTGCCATGCGCCCAAACTAGTTTCCCACTGCATAGGGGTACACGTACTCTGGACAACAAGGTTATTGTGCAATTTTTCCTATTCTTTGTTACCCTTGGGAAAATAAAAAACTGGGGGCGACAAAATCATTTTTGTAAAAAAAAATGTTTTTTTTGTTTTTACGGCTGTATGTTTTAAATTTTCTGTAAGCATTTGGGGACTTCATAGCGCTCACCACACTTCTAGTAATTCTTTGGGTCTATTTTCAAATGGGGTCAATTGTGGGGGGTTTTCCCTGTTTAGGCGCTCAGGGGCTCTCCAAATGCACAACCCCCAGAACATTCCATCAAAGTCGCAACCCAAAAAAACTACTATTCCCTTCCGAGCCCCAGACGTGCACCCATCAGAGTTTTCTCCCACATATTGGGTACAGCGTCTCAGGATAAATTGGGACAACAAATTTTGGGTTCCAATTTCTCCGTTACCTGGGAAAATAAAATTTTGGGGCAAAAAAACATTTTGTAAAAAAAAAAAAAGATTTTTTATTTTAGGGGCTGCTTTAAACTTGTTAAGCCTTGGGTGTTCAAATTGCTCACCAAAGATCTAATAAAGTCCTTAGGGGTTAGTTTCCCAAATGGGTCACTTATGGGGGGTTTCACTGTTTAGGCAATAGGGACTCTCCAAAAGCACGGCGTCCACCAACCACCAATTTTGGTTGAAAAAGTCAAATGGTTCTCCTTCCATTCCGAGCTTGCCATGCGCCCAAACAGTGGTTCCCCCCATTGGGGTACAGCATACCAGGAAAAAATTGGACAACAACTTTTGAGGTCCAATTTCCCTGTTACCTATGGGAAAATAAAAAATTAGGACTAAGAATATTTTTTGTGGGAAAAAATAGGATTTTTTTTTTTCTTGCCGGGCATATAAACTTGTGCGAAGCACTTGGGGGTTCAAAGTGCTCCCCAAAATCTATATAAGTTCCTTAGGGGGCTGCTTCCAAAAATGGGCATTGGGGGGTTTCCCTTTTACTCATTGGGGCACTACAAACGGAACTTGACCCCCATCAATGTTTGCATTCCAAAATTTACGCTTCCTTTCAAGCCCCTGGTGCGCCCAATCTTTCCCCCAAAAAAAACATGGGGTATCGCGTATCAGACAAATTGGAAACAACTTTTGGGTCCATTTCCTTTGGGAAAAATCAAAAATTTGGGACAAAAAAAATCATTTTTTGGGAAATTTTTTTTTTTTCCTTCACACCCCAGGCATTATAAATTTTGTAAACATTGGGGTTCAAAGGCTCACAAAACAGATCTAGATAAGTTCCTTAGGGGGTTAGTTTCCAAAAGGTGTCATTGTGGGGGGTTTCCACGTTTGGGCGCCAGGGGCTCTCCAAATGCTTGGGTCCAATCTAACCAGCCAAAATTTTAGTTTGAAAAAGTCCAAACTGGCTCCTTCCCTTTCGACCCTGCCGTGTGCCCAAACAGTGGTTTTCCCCCACATATAGGTAATTGGCGTAACCAGGAGAAATTGCAACAACAATTTATCTGCCCATATTTCCTTTTACCCTTGTGAAAATAAAAAAAAGTTTGTAAAATATCATTTTTGTGGCAAAAAGTTAAATATTATTTTTTTTTCCTTCCACTTGCTTCAGCTCCGTGAAGCACCTGAAGGGTTTTTTTAAACTTCTTGAATGTGGTTTTTGAGTACCTTGAGGGGTGCAGTTTTTAGAATGGTGTCACTTTTGCGTATTTTCTGCTTATAGACCCCAAGTGATTCAATATGAGGTGGCCCTAACAAAGGCTTTCTAAATTTTGTTGTAAAAATGAGAAATCATGGGTCAACTTTTAAACCCTTATAATTTCCTAAAAAAAAAAAATTTTGGTTCCAAAATTGTGGTGATGTAAAGTAGCTGTGGGAAAATTTTTTTTAAACATTTTGTGTAACATATTTCTTGTTTTAAGGGAAAAAAAAATTCAAAAATTGAAAATTGCAAAATTTTCAAAATTTTCGCCTATTTGCGTTTTTTTTTAAAAAAAAAACGCAAAGTATATCGAAAAATTTTACCTTATCGGAAGTAAAATATGTCACGAAAAACAATTCAGAATCGGAAGATCCGTTGAACGTTCCAGGTTAAACCTCATAAAGTACAGTGGTCAGAATTGTAAAATTGCCCGGTCATAAACTGCAAACCACCCCTTGGGGGTGTGGGGTTAATAAAAGGATGCCGCTAATACGGATTCATTTCCACCTGCCAACTGTTTTTATGGCTTAATACTAGTGTTTGAGCGATACTGCTGATATCTAAAATATCGGATCGGAATGGTATCGCCGATTCACAAATATCGTCGATATCCGATTCCGAACGGAAGTCCAATGTAAGTCTATGGGAAACAAATATCACATTAAAAAAAAACATTTTGCCTTGTTGGTTAATGTCATGAAGGAAAAACAACAAAGATAATGTAAATGTAATGGGGGAGGTTGAGGAGACAATAAAGGCTACATGTTTAACCCAAGCTTGGAATAGCATTAATATATTTTTTTTTGGAAACGTTTGGTTGATAAAAATTGACAATGTTGTTAACCCTTTTTTTTATTTTGGCAAATATGTAGTTTCAAACTTCCATGCTCTTCACCTTTTTAACTTTTGCCTGCCAATTTTCCTTCATAATCTTCAGCAGAGCATCTCTTTCTCTCAAATTATTCTTCATTTCACCTTCTTAATCTTTTCTTAAATTCTTGCTTTCAGTTTTTGTTACATTACTCAATGTTATTATTAAATAATTAATTTTTTCATATTCAAATTCTTATCTTCTTCCTCTTCACTTCTTCATCATATTTTATTTGTACAGAGATTCCTGTACTTTAACGTAAAAATATGAATTGTTCATCCTTCCGTTCTTGCTGTCACAAAAGATTTAAATTAAAACCCAGTATTTGTCCGTGTTCAGTTTAGCCTCAGCAGCAGGCTTTTTCCCCAGCTGCACCAATGAGGAGGAACGGACTCACCCCCATACACTGCTTAGTCTTTCTTCTGCTTAGAATTTAGAGCATATATTTTGCTCTTCATTTTGGTCTTATACTCATGTTCTTCTGCTTTTTATCTTCTGCTTATTGTTCTTCTGTCTCTTGTTCTGTATCTTGTATTTGTCTTAACCTTCTTTGTCCTGTTGGTGATCTTCTTCTGGGTAATTTTTATTTTTTCTTTGTGATGGTGTTCAGGTAGTTGGCTTCATGCTCGTCGTCCTTATTGTCGTCATCTTCTTCTGGGTGGTCTTTAAGGTCGTCTAATTTCCGAGAAACAGCTGACGTTACTGGAACCCTGACGGGTATCAGATGGAGCAAGAGACAATGGAAGTAACGAGGACCAGCTGACTGTGCTGGAACCCGGACGGGTAGCAGAAGGAAAAGAGGCAATGTCACAACCAGTACCAGCTGACGTTACGTGACCACGGTTACTAAGCAGGGGGTACCTTGGGCTCCAAAGCACTACCAAGGACCACAGACGTTGGTGGAACTCGGATACGGAGATGGAGGCACCTAGGCCAAAAGGCACTGGGGAGAACCACTTGATGGTACTGGACCCCGGACGGGTAGCAGAAGGAAAAGAGGCAATGTCACAACCAGTACCAGCTACGTTACTGTGACACGGTTACTAAGAGAGGTACCTGTGCTCCAAAGCAGTACCAAGGACCAGCAGACGTTGGTGGAACTCGGATACGGAGATGGAGGCACCTAGGCCAAAGGCACTGGGGAGAACCACTTGACGGTACTGGACCCCGGAGGGGTAAAGAACCACCCATGAAAATGAAAGTTGACAGGACGCAAGCCGTCCGCAGTTACCGAATCACACAGTCCTACAGTGGGTGCTTGTCCTATTGTCACAATGGAAACCGCCTTTATTTACATATCCCACAGCACACATAGGAATCACCTAAACTGCAGGCACCATAGAGTCGGCTAACCCGAATGCAACACGACAGCACAACTTATGGAGGATAATTACGTTCACACTGCCAGGAAACAGCTGTCGTGCTGTAACCAGGCTGGCCAGGAGTCAGTACCCCTGCCAATTACTTACGAGCAACAAATGGGGGTGTTGTAGCCCAGGAGTAGAGTTCAGGTGGTGAAAGATGAACATAACAGGAGACATGGAAAACGTTGCCAAAACAGTTTTTTTAAACTGAAAACGGGACAGGCAAATTCAGGTGAGATCCATGCTTTTCATTTTCAGAAAGTAAGCCGGTCTACATTCTCTGAAGATAGTCGCATGCGACGGTCTGTTACTACACCAACTGCAGCACTAAAGACGCGCTCAGATAATACACTGGCAGCAGGGCAAGCAGCACCTCCAATGCATACTGGCTAAGCTCTGGCCATGTAATCCAACTTAGAGACCAAAATTTGAAAGGGGAAGAGGCATCTGGGAGTACACTTAGAGGGAAAGCCAAGTAGTCTGTCACCATCTTACGGAAAAGTTTCTTCCTGGTGACTGGAGCCGTCTCGGATGGTGTAGACCTTGCTGGCGCTGTCACAAAAACTTTGCCACATTTGTAACATACCCGTTCTTGCCTGTGCAGAGGCGCTGCTTCTGCTCCCTCTTGTTGAGAGGTGTCTACACTGCCTCGACGCACAGAGCTGCTTTGTACAGCGTAGCAGCAGCAGCAGCTCTCTCGGCTGGAATGTACAACAGTATGGATTGCACCAGTGTGTCTTGGTACTCCTGCATTTTACGGTCCCGGTTCACCGGTGTGATGAGGTTTGTAAGTTGTCCGGTAGCGAGGGTCTAGGTGGGTGTACACCCAATAATCTGACGTGCTGAGAATGTGGGCGGATGAAATCAACCATGTGCTGCAGACTCCCAACTGGCCAACAAAGGCTGTCCTCTGAAGAGGCGTCATCTCTGCCTCCTCTGCATCATCCCACCCTCGCTCTACATACTGAATAGAGCGTTGTGTACCTCCCTTGTAGGGATTTTTTTCCTCCTCCATTGACTCTCCCCCTCCTCATCCTCCTCACAAAGTGAAACCCTGCCCAGCCCTTTGTGAGGAACCACGTTGCGCTGACTGTCCCCGAAGGTAATTGAATTTGTGACTCCTCATCCTCCACCTCTTCCAAAACCTCTTCCTTTAGTGCTTTCAGTGATTTCTGAAGCAGGCAGATAAGGGGGACAGTCATGCTGACTAGTGCATCATCTGCACTCGCCATCGCGTTGAGACATCAAACGCACGCAAAACGTCACAGATGTCCTTCATAGAGGGCCCACTCAGTAGTGGTGAAGTGTGAACGGCGCAAATGCGAGTTGATTGCGCCTGTTGCAGCTGATACTCCATTACTGCTGGCTGCTGCTCACACAACCGCTCCAACATATGTAACGTGGAATTCCACCTGGTGGGTACGTCCAATATTTATGCGATGTTCAGGAAGGCGAAATCTGACTTGCAGAGCTGCAATGCGCGATCTGGCCATGCTGGAACGTCGCAAGTGAGCGCACTCTAGGCGGACCTTGTGCAGCAGTGCATCAAGATCCCGGGAGTCCCTCAAAAAACTCTGCACGACCAAGTTGAGCACATGTGCCAGACATGGTATGTGAGTGAGGTTGCCAAGGCCCAGAGCTGCCACCAGATTTTGGCCATTGTCACACCTACCAAGCCTGGCTGGAGATTAGCTGACAAAAACCACACGTCGCTCTCCGCTTGATGGCATCCCAGAGCTCCTGCGCTGTGTGGCTTCGATTCCCCATGGAAATTAATTTCAGGACGGCCTGTTGACGTTTGGCCACGGCTGGCTCATATCGGTCGCAACAAGTAAGCGTTCACGGGTCCATTGGAGGTATACCGTGACGGCTCGTGCAGCGATGATTCTGAGGAACTGGAGTAGGAGGAGGAATCAATGTGTACAGACTGGATTCCTGCAATCCTTGGAGTTGGCAGAACACGTACAGCGCCACTGGCAAGATCTGTACCCGGCTCCACAACATTGACCCAATGGGCAGTGAGGGAAAGGTATCGTCCTGGCCATGGGTACTGGTCCACGCATCGGTGGTCAGGTGGACCCTGCTACCTGACGGCGTTTAGTAGCGCATGTTTAATGTTTCCCTGGGACATGTTTTGCAGAGCAGGGACAGCTTGCCTGCTGAAATAAAATCGGCTTGGCCATTATATTGTAGGACTGCCAATGCTATAAAGTTCCTGAAACTGTCAGTCTCCACCAGCCTGAATGACAGCATTTCAAGGGACAGGAGTTTTTGCAATGCCAGCATTCAGACCTGTGTGTTATGTTACGGTGCTGAGGAGTGCAGGTAAAAAAGGAAATACACCAGAGCAGTTGGAATTTGAGATTGCAGACCCTGACTAACCACCGCAACTAGAGGCAGCCGTGGAGCGTTCCTACGTTGGTCCTAGACGCCTTGTCACAGCCTGAGAAAATAACTACACCTAAAGATAAAAATTTAGGAAAGCTATCTGCCCCGGAGCAGAACCCCAAAGACAATAGAAAGCCCCCAAACATGTAATGGCGGTTAGACAAGAGGAAATACTGACACAGAAAGAAAATAGTATGAGCAAACCGGGGGGCCCAAACTATCTAAATAGAAAAGGATAGGAAGGGTATACTGCAATCTCAGAAAACCCTGAAAAAACACCAACCTACTAATTTCAAAATCACCTGAGATCACACGACCTCCACCACCTAAATTAGTTCTTGGTGTAAAAAAATCAAAACAGCAGCCACTGAAAAAAAAACTGGAAAAAGCAAAAAGTACAAAAACAAGTGGCTGGACTAAACTGAGAGGGCAAAAAGCCCCCGGAGGGGACCCTGAAGGCCCCCACAGAAGTGCAGGACAAAATGCCAAAAATATAGCAAAAAACACAAAATAAGAAATTGTCTTATCTGATAGCAGGAGATGCAGACATGACACAGCAGGCTACAAGGAAACTGGAAAGAAGGATTCAGACCAGAACAATTGATCACCGGCAACCCTGATGGGAAAATGACTCCCCTTTTATAAGACCAATCAGTAACACCTGATTCCCAGTCCTCACAATCCTCACTATACCGCTTGTAACCACCAGAGGGAGCCTCTGCTCAGAACTCATCCAAACCCATTTCACAACATACCCCCCCTGAGGAGGGTCAGAAGGGAAGGCGCGCCATTTGACTTTTTGAATGGAAAATATGCTGGAATATTTAGCGGTTGCCATGTCGAATTTGGAGATCTCTGTGTGCCTAAACATTGGAGCTCCCCCACAAGTGACCCCATTTTGGAAACAGACCCCCTAAGGAACTTATCTAGATGCATAGGAGCACTTTGAACCCACAGGTACTTCACAAATTGATCCGTAAAAAAAAGAAAGTACTTTTTTTTCAAAAAAAATTTTCTTTTAGCCTCAGTTTTTTTCATTTTCACATGGGCAGTATAAATTGGATCCTAAAATTTGTTGGGCAATTTCTCCTGAGTACACAGATACCTCATATGTGGTCATAAACCACTGTTTGGGCGCACCGGCAGGGCTCAGAAGGAAGGAGCGCCATTTGACTTTTTGAATGTAAAAATCTGGAATATTTAGCGGTTGCCATGTCGCATTTGGAGAGTTCCTGTGTGCCTAAACATTGGAGCCCCCCACAAGTAACCCATTTTGGAAACAGACGCCCTAAGGAACTTATATAGATGTATAGTGAGCACTTTGAACCCCCAGGTGCTTCACAGAAGTTTATAACGCAGAGCCGTGAAAATAAAAATCATTTTTTTTTTTCAAAAAATGATTTTTTTTGCCCACTATTTTTATTTTCACAATGGTTACAGGAGAAATTGGACTCCAAAAGTTGTTGTCCAGTTTTTTCCTGATACGCTAGTACCCCATATGTGGAGGGGAACCACTGTTTGGGCACACGTCAGGGCTCAGAAGGGATGTAGTGACGCTTTGAAATGCCGAATTGATGGAATGGTCTGCGGGCATCTTGTTACGTTTGCAGAGCCCCGATGTGCCTAAACAGTAGAAACTCCCCACAAGTGATGCCATTTTGGAAACTAGACCCCGCAAAGAACTTATCTAGATGTGTGGTGAGCACTTTGAACCCCCAAGGGCTACACAGAATTTTATAACGCCCAGGCATGAAAATAAAAAAATCATATTTTTTCCACAATCAGGATCTTTTAGTCCCAATTTTTTTATTTTCCCAAGGGTAACATGAGAAATTAGACCCAAAAGTTGTTGTCCAATTTGTCCTGAGTATGCGGATATCCCATATGTGGGAGAAAACTACTGTATGGGCACACATCGGGGTCGGATGGGAAGTTTGACGTTTTGAAATGCCCACTTGATGGAATGGTCTTCGGGCGTCATGTTACGTTTGCAGAGTCCCTAATGTGCCAAACAGTAAACTCCCCACAAGTGACCCCATTTTGGAAACTAGATCCCCCAAGGAACTCCTATAGATGTTTGATAAGCACTTTGAATCTCCAAGCCCTTCACAGAAGTTTATAAGCAGAGCCGTGAAAATATAAAATCATTTTTTTCGACAAAAATAATTTTTAGTCCCCAATTTTTTTTCCCAATGTTTACAGGAGAAATTAGAACCCCCAAAGTTGTTGTGCAATTTTTCCCGAGTACGCTGATACCTCATATGTGGGGATAAACCACTGTTTGGGCATACGTCGGGGTTTGGGAATAAAGGGAGCACTGTTTGACTTTTTGAAACGCAAAATTTGCAGGAATCAATGGTGGCGCCATGTCGCGTAGGGAGACCCCCCTGATGTGCCTAAATAGTGGAAACCCCTCAATTCTAACTCCACCCTAAACCCCAACACACCCCTAACCCCTACACGCCCCAAACCCCTAATCCCAACTCTAACCATAAACCTAACCACAAGCCTAACCCTAATTCCAACCCTAACCCTAATTCCAACCCTAACCCTAATTCCAGCCCTAACTCTAATGCTAACCCTAACCCTAGTTCTAACCCTAAGGCTGGGTTCATATTGCGTTTTACTAGCCCGTTCAATACGTAGCGTTGACCAGCTGGTAACGGTATAGATAACGCGATCGCGTTATGCTATACTCGCTAGCGCAGATGAATCAGCAGCAAAATCCGCCGCGGATCAGCAGCAAAATCCGCCGCGGATAAGCAGCAAATCCGACGCGGATCAGCAGCAAAAATCCGCCGCGGATCACAGCAAAATCCGCAGCGGATCAGCAGCAAAATCTGCCGCGGATCAGCAGCAAAATCCGCCGCGGATCCGCAGCAAAATCAGCAGCGAAATCCGCCACGGAATCAGCAGCGAAATCCGCCGGGATCAGCAGCGAAATCCGCCGCGGATCAGAGCAAAATTTCCGCCGCGGATCACAGCGAAATCCGCCGCGGATCAGCACGAAATCAGCCGCGTAGCAGCAGCGATATCCGCTAGGAAAAAAAAAAAATTCTTTATTTTATTATTTGTCCCTCCCTATGACAGGGGGGTGTAATTTACTTTTTTTTTTTTTTTGATCACTGTGACAGTTTATCACAGTGATCAAAATAAATTTTTGTCAATGGAGGGCGGACCCAGGGACATCAGTGGACCGGGAGAGGTGAGTAGGGACGTGAAGGTGAGGGGGGATCGGTAGGTGGGGCAGCAGATGGGAGGAGCAGGGGAGCTGTTAGTGACGGCGGTGACCGTTCGCTGCCATCTTTCTTGACATGGTGTGGGGGGGGGGTGGGTTTCTCGGTCTCCAGCCATGGCTGATGCTATTGCAGCATCGGCCATGGCTGGATTGTAATATTTCACCATTTTTCATTGGTGAAATATTACAAATCGCTCTGATTGGCTGTTTCACTTTTAACAGCCAATCAGAGCGACTCGTGGCCACGTGGGGGTTAGCCAACCCCCCTGTGGTGATGCAGTAAGGGTCCTGTTACTGCGGGTGGGTGACCTTTCAGTGACCCCGGACCCCCGACCCGCAGTAAACATGATTTATAGCATGACGCCTACGTTGGCGTCATGGGTCGGGGTGGGGTTAAATCTCCGAATGTATTTCAGGAGTAACTCAAGACGCTCACAGGTCAGTATGGAGCAGACCAAATATGAAAAGCAAAAAAATGGACTGTATCATAGCATACAGCTGTATACAGTGTTGAGGTAATTTTAAATCTCCGTATATATTACAGGAGTAACACACAGACGCTCACAGGCTCAGTATGGAGTAGACCGAATATAAAAAGCAGAAAAATGTGTACTGTATCAGAAACGTACAGCCATATACAGTGCTGGGTAATTTTTTAATCTCTGTATATATTTCCAGAGTCACACACAGACACTCACAGGCTCAGTATGGATTACACCAAATAGAAAAAGTTGAAAAAGTGTACTGTATCAGTAGCGTACAGCTGTATACAGTGTTGAGGTAATTTTAAATTTCCATATATTTTTTCAGGAGTAACACAAAAATGCTCACAGGCTCAGTATGGATTACACGAAAATATAAAAAGCAAAATAGTGTACTGTATCAGAAGCTACAGCTGTATACAGAGCTGGGGTAATTTTTAATCTCTGTGTATATTTCCAGGTCACACACCGACGCTCACAGGCTCAGATGGAGCAGACCAGATATGAAAAGCAAAAAAGTGTACCATATCATAGCGTACAGCTGTAACAGTATTGGGGTAATTTTTAAATCTCGTAATATTTTTCAGGAGTAACACACAGACTCTCACAGGCTCAGTATGGAGTAGACCAGAATTGAAAAGCAGAAAAAGTGTACTGTATCAGTACTGTACAGCTGTTTACAGTGTTTGGGGTAATATTAAATCTCCGTATACATTTCAGAAGTAACACACTGATGCTCACAGGCTCAGTATGGAGTAGACCAGAATAAAAAGCAGAAAAGTGTACTGTATCAGTAGCGTACAGCTGTATACATGTTGGGGTATTTTAATTCTCTCATATATAATTCCGGAGTCACACACAGACGCTCTCTCATTTTGGATTTGACCGTAATACAGAAAGCAGAAAAAGGTACTGTATCAGAAGATACCACTGATACGTTTTGGGGAAAATTTTAATCTCCGTATATATTTCCGGAGTCACACACAGATAGTCACATGTATTTGTCCGTGATACCAGCCGGTACACGGTAGTGTGTGAGGAGCGTACAGCTCTATATGGTGTGTGGAAAAATGAACTCTCGGTAACTGTGCAGAAAAAAAGTATAAAGTATTATTACTGTGTAGGTGCGTGTTAAAAAGCACTCTGCACAGCAGTGTACACACAGCAATACAGCTAGCAGGCAGCCTAATAATCAGCTCTGCTGCTGCACACAAGAAAATTCCTCCCTCTCACTGGCAGGCAGCCTAATAATCAGCTCTGCTGCACACAAGAAATTCCTCCCCTCTCACTGGCAGGCAGCCTAATAATCAGCTCTGCTGCTGCACACAAGAAATTCCTCCCCTGTCACTGGCAGGCAGCCTAATACCCAGCGCTGCTGCACACAACAAAATCCTCCCATGTCACTGCACACTAACTGTAAAGCTAATTGCTATCAGCACAAGCACAGAATAATTTTTTTTTTTCCTGCCTAACACTCTCCCTACTGAGAAACAGCGTCAGCAACCTTTCCCTACGCTAAGATCGGCAGAAGTAAAATGGCGGTCGGCCGTGAGGGCTTTTATAGGCGCTGTGACGCCACACAAAGCAAGCCAATCACTGCAATGCCCTTCTCTAAGATGGTGGTGGCCGCTGCGCATGTCATCCTGTTGCCCACAGTGTACGTCCTTGATTATTGGCTGAGAAAAGGCGCCTGCAAGCATTAGGGGAAAACCGACTTTGGCGCTCGGGTCACCGAACGCATGGCCTACCTCACGCTATGGTCGGATTTCGCTCGCGAAACCCGACTTGGTGAAAGTCGGTGTTTTTTGAATCTGACCGACCTGTTTCGCTGAACTCTAGTGGCCAGTGTACAGAAATATTTTTGAGGACCCAAGGGTGTGATTTCATGTAAAAACACCAGTACTTTTTAAACCAACCAAAAAAAGTGCACAAATTGGTGTTAGTGGTATCTCTGTGCCTGCTCATATCTGTGCGTGCTCATCGTGTGTCCAGTGAACAGAAATATTTTTACGGACCCATTGATGTGATTTCATGTAAAAACACCAGAACTTTTTAAACCAACCAAAAAAAAGTGTACAAATTGGTGTTAGTGGTATCTCTGTGCCTGCTCATATCTGTGCGTGCTCATCGTGTGTCCAGTGAACAGAAATATTTTTACGGACCCATGGGTGTGATTTCATGTAAAAACACCAGTACTTTTTAAACCAACCAAAAAAAAGTGTACAAATTGGTGTTAGTGGTATCTCTGTGTCAGCTCATATCTGTGTGTGCTCAACGTGTGGCCAGTGTACAGAAATATGCTGGGTCCTGCTACTGAACGCCAGTCTACCGCCACCATCATGTCGGGTCCTGCGGCTGAACGCCAGTTTTCCGCCACCATCATGTCGGGTCCTGCTCATGCATGCGTGTCCACATCCATGTTGCCGAGTTCTGCTTCAGCACGCACTGCTACCTCCACGATGCAAAGTCCTAGTACTGAACGCCCATCTACCTCCACGATGCAGAGTCCTGGTACTGCACGCCATCCTCAACTTACCACTCTCACCCTCCAAAGAGACACAGAAGAAGCAATCTGCCTAGTACCACATCTGGAAAGAGCTCTGGACAGAAATGAAAAATGAAGAAGTGTGGCCCCAAAACTGTCATACCACCTCCAAACTCATCTCCCAATGTGTCTCTGTTGTCCAATTTGTCTCTCCCTTTCAGTGTGTCTCTCCCATCCCATGCTTCCCCTCCTAAGGTGTCTACTCCCATCCCTGACCTCCCAGACCGCACACATTTAGTAGGCCCTTCCCCTGGAAACCCTTCATCATAAACACATAGCAAATCATCCCAGCTCCACACCCCCCAGGTCCATAACATTTCACCTTCGTACTTTCACAAAAGTTAATTTTTGTTGTTAAATAAAATTGTGTTTTTTTTTCCCCAATCTCTGCTTGTTCTTTGTCTCTTTCTGCGCCGTCACCGTCAACACACACTGTGCACCGTCGCCGTCAACACACTTATGCTTCGTCGCCGCTATAGAAGTATTCACTCGAGAAGCAAAGCTGCCGTGTAAAGAAAAGAAAGAAAAGGAGAAGTGTCTGTCATGGAGCTATGAGGTGACAAAAACATAAAGAGGAATGAAAATCAGCCAAAAAATCTGAATTAATACAGCACAAAGGGTCAAGGGTCAGCAATGCTCACCTGTCCAGGTGTCAGCACTAGTGCACTCAGGATGCAGCAAACCCATGAAGTAAAGATGGTGGAAAAACACTGATGAGACCACTGCTCAGAAATGACACTGAGCAATCACACTTCCATGAATTGGCAGACTATGAGCGGTAGTGTCATCAGTATTTTCCACCTGTGTTGCCGCCATCTTTAATACATGGGTTTGCTGCATCCTGAGTGCACTAGTTCTGAGACATGGGTAGGTGAGTAAAGATATGAGATGGACTATAGATTAATGCAGACTGAAAGAGACGATGGAGCTAATCCGACGTCAACTACCATAGCACTGACATCAGAGAGAAGAGGTGTAGTGTAAAGCATGGGTGACATAACCCAATCTGCATGAGGCAGGAAGAGAATTGATAAAAACTGAAGTTGTAAACCGATGAGCACCTTATAAAACTAAGTATTATAATGTTGAGGGCACTTGGAACAGGTGTTTAACTAGAGGTGTTTTATTATTTCAGTCAGCAAACATAACAGGTACATTTTAACATTCCAGGTATGATGTGAATACTATTCCGTCCAATGATGACAAAAGTATTCTCAGAGTGATACCTTTATTAGCTAACCAGACAATAATATGTTTGCAAACTTTCAGAGCACAGAGGCTCCTTCTTCAGGCAAGATTACAAGATTTAATCCAATTGAAATCTTGCCTGAAGAAGCAGCCTCTGTGCTCTGAAAGCTTGCAAACATATTATTGTCTGGTTAGCCAATAAAGGTATCACTCTAAGAATACTCTTGTCATCATTGGACGGAAAAGTATTCACATCGATTTTTCTGGCTAACACAGTACCACAATATAATTTATTATTGTACAACATTCCAGGTACATACATTACAGGTACGTAAGATTACACGAACACTTTACTGGTTTAAACCATTTCTTCTTGCCATGCCACAAGTCCAATATCTGAAACAAAGTAGGCAGCAAATGTATCCCTCATTTGGGCAACTTCCACTGTTGTCCTCAGAGTGTGATGTTGGTAATCTGACAATGAGGTAGAAACGGGTTCATCAAGTTCTACGTTGGGTCGCTCTTTAGCTATGATGTAGTTGTGCAGAACCACACATACGATACTATACGATACACTTTATTGATCCTGGGGGAAATTACAGTATTACAGCAGCAATACAAACAGCAGTACATAAAATATTAGGACACAAATCTTGCACAGGTATACCAATATTACATAATAAATAAATAATAAAAGTGTGTAGTTCAGGTGTATATAAGACAATGTTAATTGACATTAGTACATCAGCCATCAGTCATTATTTTCTACCACCCTTAGGAAATTATTATACATCCCCATAGCAGTAGGTACAAACGATTTCCTGAATTTCTCCTTCTTGCACCTTAGTAGGATTAGACGGCTGCTGAATGTGCTCTTCTGCTTCAAGAACAGCTCGTATAGGGGGTGTGTATTATTGTTCTATTATAGCCCTACACTTCTTCTGAATTCTATCCTCCAATACCTCCTCAAAAGAGTCAAGATGGAGGCCAACAGCTGCACTTGCCTTCTTTATAAGTTTGTTGAGCTTATTAGCGTCAGCTACTCGCACACTACTGCCCCAGCAAATGATAGCAAAAAAGATGGCGCTTGCTACAACGGACTGGTAGAACATCTCCAGCATTTTACTGCACACATTGAACGACCTGAGCTTCCGCAGAAAGTACAGTCTGCTCATTCTCTTCTTGTAAACCTTTTCTGTATGACACCTCCATCGAGTTTACTGTCAAGGTGAACCCCCAAATATTTGTAGCTCTCAATCATCTCCACCTCCTGGCCAGCAATGGTGATCGGTAAGTAATCCTCCTTTTTCCTTCTATAACTCACCACCATCTCCTTGGTTTTCTTTACATTTTATTCTAGACAGTTAGTCTGACACCAATCCACAAAGTCAGAAACCACCCTTTTATATTCCTCCTCCCCCGGCCCCCCACAATGCCCCTTACAATCACTGAGTCATCTGAGAATTTTTGGAGGTGACAAAAATCAGATTTATACTGAAAGTCAGCTGTATACAATGAGCTGACTTTCAGTATAAATCAGCTTATACAATGATCTGACTTTCAGTATAAATCATGCTTTGAAAACTTCATCGATAGTCTCAATTTTTAGATTATTGGCTGTTTCCAAAATCCGCCATTTAGATACCAGTAAACCAAAGGCACACTCCTCAGTTCTTTGTGCCCTTGTCAGTCGGTAGTTAAAAATCCTTTTTGTGTGGTTCAAGTCCCGACTGGAGTATGGTTTATGGAGGTTGGCACACATCTGAAAGGCCTCATCCCTAAGCACAACAAACAGCATTGGAGGTCCTTCAGTGTTGGGAAGAGGAAGTGGCAGTGGGAAATTGAAATTATTCCCATACAAGTGTTTGCCCATGTCCGAGTTTTTTAATGTCTGTGAGTCATTACCTCTTCCAAAAGATCCAATGACCACGGCGACAAATCTACAGTCAGGAGCTGCAATCGCCATGAGCACAATAGAAAAGTATTTTTTATAATTAAAATATTCAGATCCAGTTTCAGTCGATTTGGTAATTCGAATATGTTTGCCATCCACAGCTCCCAAACAGTTTGGGAAATTACAAATTTCCCAGAAATTTTTCGTCATTTTCCTGCCAGATTTCAGGGGTGGGTAGGGGGATAAATTCCTCACACAGAACGTCCCAAAAAGCCCGGCAGGTGTCTGCAACAATCCCAGAAAGGGTGGAAACTCCAATCCGGAATTGGAAACGGAGCGATGATAAGCTCTCTCTGGTAGCAAGGTGTTACGGATCTGCAACTAAGGAATAGGACAGGAGGGAAAGAAGCTGACCCTGCACTGGGACTAGACTCGATCCCTACAATGGGGAGGGCTACCTATTCCTTGAGAATAGACCCACTCACATTTCCAAGTCTAGATTCGAGCGAAGACCTGAAGGTGGGGGGAAGGGGAGCCCTGAAAGATCTAGGGACTGGGAACAAAACACTGGTAGCCTACTAGCAGGGAAATAGAGGAAGCTGCAGAAACAAAAGGAAAAAACAAAAAGGCTAAGCAAGCAAAACTAGAGTTCCCAGAACTGCACAAAGTATAACATAAAGCTATCAAATCTCATAGCCAGAACTCAAGCGGATTAAAACTGGTGTCCAGCAAGGACTGGGAGGCAGGTGCAGGGTAAAAGAGGGTGATACAATCACCTGACCAACGACAAGCCCAGCACCAGGGGAAAAAGACCAGCAGTCAGAAACCACAACAAGATGGCGGATGGTCAAACTAAATAGATTCTAACAGTACCTCACCCTTTACGAGGATCCTCCGAATCCTCTTGGCCGAGCCTTATTCGGAAATCTCCTGTGAAAAGCCTTAATCAGCCTTGAGGCCGAGACATCCTCTGCTTTCACCCAGGAATAATCCTCGGGACCGAAACCCTTCCAGGACACGAGATACTGCAACTGTCACGTTTGGGGACTGCAGCCGCCCACCATGGTGTGGCACGGGCATCCCTCGGGTACGAAATCTGGACCCTCCATACCACAGAGGGGGACCCGGTCCTACCCATACTTAGAGACTGGCAGAGACCGGGGTTCTGTGGCAGCTGAGCATGAGGAAAAGATAGAAACACGTAGGACTTGATCACACCGCACAACTTCAGGTATAGTGAAGTAAAGTTTACTAAAGTAAATACGTGAAGACACACAGTACATAACTCAAACATGAGACGAGGTTATCAGAATCACGAACTCAGGAACACGAACTGAACTTCAGGAACACCGACTGGATCTCAGTAACACGAACACACGAACACGAACTCAGGAACATGGAATCAGGAACACGAACTGGACATCAGGAACACGAACTGGACATCAGGAACACGAACACACGAACACGGACTGGACATCAGGAACACGGACACCGGAACACGGACTGGACATCAGGAACACGGAGAACACTGGCATCGGATTCCGGACATCTGGCAACGATCGGCAGGCTTCGGACATCAGGCAGGAAAGGATCGGATCCGGACATCTGGAAGTGATCTGAAAAGGAATCCAAGCGGTCTGGTGCAAGTCCCACCAGGCTCAACTGGAGCCGGGCGGGGATTGCACCAAAAGCAAGCTGAGCACAAAGTAACAGAAACTCAGCACACCCACACCGGACTCCTCCTTCCAAGATGAACCCAGGTAGTATCAAAGAAAGTCAGTAGCAAAGTCTCACAGTCACTAGGCACTGGATTCAGGACACAGAAGGTTTCAGGAACATAGCACAGCAGACACAGTTCAGACTGTCAGGTACAGGACAGGTACAGGATCAGAGATACGAGCCTAGAATTACCGCCTCTAGGAAAGGCACAGGAACGAGTTCAGGATCAGGAATACGAGCCTAGAATTACCGCCTCTAGGAAAGGCATAGGAACGAGTTCAGGATCAGAGATACGAGCCTAGAATTACCGCCTCTAGGAAAGGCACAGGAACGAGTTCAGCAACACCAAACAGGACAAGGGAATCAGCTCTCCAGAGCTGATCAGACTCAGAGCAGAAGCTGAACACACACAAGGCTAGGTTCAGAAGCTATGTGAGTAGAAAAGGCCCCGCCCATAGGGCAGGGAGCCTTTATATATGAGCTGCCCCTCAGCAATTGGCTGGGGACAGCATTTCAGGTACACACACTAACCCTGATAAAAGCAGGGCAGGTGTGGCCTGTGCACCCTATGAGAGCCAGACATAAGCACAGCAAGGGCACCTGGAAATGGCTGCAGCCCAAACACACGTAGCAAGTCATGCACCAGTGCAGAGGACCTTGCAACCTACGGGTAGCTTTCACAGCAGTAGCCAGGGACCGCACATGCGGAGACACCCACGCATGCACGTTACGCAGCGGAGCTGGGAACTGAACATCATCCATACAGGTAACGGATATCAGTATCCCAGCTATATTAGGGGGAAAAGGAGCAAAGGGTTAAAGCACAGACATGCATGTCACAACGTGACAGCAACCTTCCTCTGTGCCACCTGGAATTCAATATGCGTGAAATCTCAAACTCGCCATCCTCATCATTTGGAGGAACAGTCGGCATCGCCTCCTTATCTGGCGTGTCAATTTTCTTCAGTAAAGATACATGAAAAACTGAATTAATTCTCCAGGATGAGGATATGTCTAATTATTATTATTATACATTTATATAGCGCCATTTATTCCATGGCGCTTTACATATGAAAAGGGAAAAATATAGACAGGTACAATAAACATGTGCTAGACAAGGGACACACAAGTACAGAAGGAGAGAGGACCCTGCCCGCGAGGGCTCACAGTCTGCGGGGATGGGTGAGAATACACTAGGAAAGGGTAGAGCTGGTCGTGCGATGGTTCAGTACACTGAGGATCATTGCAGGTTGTAGGCTTGTCGGAACAGGTGGGTCTTCAGGTTTTTCTTGAAGGTCTCCGTTGTTGGTGAAAGTCTGATGTTTTGCGGCAGGGAGTTCCAGAGTATGGGGGAAGCCCGGGAGAAGTCTTGTATGCGGTTGTGGGAAGAAGAGATGAGGGGGGAGTCGAGAAGGAGATCTTGAAAGGATCGAAGGTTGCGTGTAGGTAGGTAGCGGGAGACCATGTCACAGATGTATGGAGGAGAAAGGTTGTGGATGGCTTTGTATGTCATGGTTAAGGTTTTGAACTGGAGCCTCTGGGCAATAGGAAGCCAGTGAAGGGCCTGGCATAGGGGGGAGGCTGGGGAATAGCGGGTAGACAGGTGGATTAGTCGTGCAGCAGAGTGTAGGATGGACTGGAGTGGTGCCAGAGTGCTAGAGGGGAGGCCAGACAGTAGGAGGTTGCAGTAGTCGAGGCGGGAGATGATAAGGGCGTGCACTAGTGTTTTTGTAAGGTTCTATGTATATATTCCTGAAACTCAGTTTGTTCGTCAGCCATTTTACTTTCTGTCTTGCTGCAGCTATCTTGCCCTCAGTCAAAATGGAGTTTCCAGCTTGCATGTTCTCGCCCTGATTCTCTCCTTTGCTTCTTAAGCAGCCACAGCTGAGCAATCAGTGCTTCAGAATCTAGCCTGCAGTGAACCTGTGACTTGACTCCTGTAAGCCTTGGACCTTGTACTCCAGCTATTCCTACTGAGGAACTCTGAAGCACTTGTGGACTCTGAACCCTGCTCTTTGAAAGACCCACGTTTGCATGGACTTACGGTAACAGAGAAGAAGATCCTGAATCTGTATTGGAGAGTGATTGCTGAGCTTGGATTACTCTGGCCTGCTGTGTCTCCTGTTTCTGTGTCTGCAAACTGTGTGACTATTTCTGCCAACTTGTATGAAGTAATACAGGACTTTTCTATATCAAACCTGTGACTCCTGTGTTTTCATCGCACCCAAGCACAAGACGCTATATGAACTGTACTACATACATTACAAGATTAATCTACATCATCCATACATTACATTAATCTTGTAATGTATGTAGTACAGTTCATATAGCGTCTTGTGCTTGGGTGCGATGAAAACACAGGAGTCACAGGTTTGATATAGAAAAGTCCTGTATTACTTCATACAAGTTGGCAGAAATAGTCACACAGTTTGCAGACACAGAAACAGGAGACACAGCAGGCCAGAGTAATCCAAGCTCAGCAATCACTCTCCAATACAGATTCAGGATCTTCTTCTCTGTTACCGTAAGTCCATGCAAACGTGGGTCTTTCAAAGAGCAGGGTTCAGAGTCCACAAGTGCTTCAGAGTTCCTCAGTAGGAATAGCTGGAGTACAAGGTCCAAGGCTTACAGGAGTCAAGTCACAGGTTCACTGCAGGCTAGATTCTGAAGCACTGATTGCTCAGCTGTGGCTGCTTAAGAAGCAAAGGAGAGAATCAGGGCGGGAACATTTTTTGTGGTTTCATGGTTGAGGAATGAGCGGATCCGGGAAATATTTTTGAGTTTGAGGCGGCAGGAGGTGTCTAATCTCACAGCTGCAGAGTTGACAACCTGAACCACTTTGAAGGGTCCTACAAATTTAGGCCCCAGTTTTTAGAAGGGATCTTCAAACGCAGATTCCTAGAGGCGAACAACACCTCCTTTCTTTTCCTGTCAAAATATTTCTTAGACCTCCTATTCGCCTCTTTCAGATTATGGCGTACATTGGTTCAAACCCTTTCCAAACTTCCAGAAAAACTCTCCTCCTCAGGCACAGCCGCCCCAATCTTTGAAAATGGACCGAAAGATAGATGTCTCCCTGTACAGCAAAAAAAAGAACACCCAGCCGAGGCAGACGTATTATTATTAGGAGCAAACTCGGCTGGTGGTAGATATTCCGACCACATCTCCTGATTGTCTGCTACAAAACATCTCAAAAACTGCTCAACGTCCTGGTTCTTCCTTTCTGTCTGTCCATTGGACTCTGGATGATAACCTGATGGAAATTACAAATGAACGTTTAATTTGTCACAAAAAGCACTCCAGAAGCGAGCCAAAAACTATAGTCCTCTGTCAGAAACAATGTCCGTGGGAACACCATCGAGCCTGACAATCTCTTACACAAATGCTTTAGCTAGAGTCTTGGCACAGGGTAATTTATTGAACGGAACCAGATGACACATCTTACTAAACCGGTCCACAACAACCCAGATGACAGAAAAACCCTCAGAAACCGGCAGATCGGTGATAAAATCCATAGCAAGATGCGTCCATGACTAGCTAGGAACCTCCAAAGGGCACAGCAATCCTGCAGCCGGGACATGAGAGGCCTTCGACCTAGTGCACACCGTACACTGACATACCCACTTCATGATTTCTCTATGCCACCCTGGGCAATCAGAAACTTTGACCGATTGACTTTCTAGTTTCCGAAATCCCTGGATGACCCACCAACCGAGACTCATGACATTCAGCAAACAAAGCTCGCCTCAAGGCTTTGGGCACAAATAATTTACCATACGGAGTGTTTGTTGGTGCAGAAATTTGGGCTTCTAGGTCGATATTCTCCAACTCAGAGCCCAATGTTGCCACCACCACCCCTCTCTGCAACATACATTCCTCCTTCTCAGTATTTACTACTGGAGAGAAACTATGAGACAAAGCATCCGCTTTAACATTCTTGTGCCAGGGATATATGTTACGGAGAAATGGAACCGGGCAAAAAACAGTGCCAAGATATACAGTATCAGATTTGTTTGATCAGTAAAAGCCTGTATCGGATGTCTAGCCCCCTCCAAAAAATGTCACCAATGCTCAAACGCGAGCTTAATAGCCAGTAACTCTTTGTTCCCAACATCATAGTTGAGCTCAATCTCCGAAATTTTTTTAGAAAAGAAAGCACAGGGATGCACCCCATCCTCTCCCTCCTGGGACAGAACTGCCCCCACCCCTTCTGATGAGGCATCAACCTCTACCAGAAAAGGCTTTATCTCATCTGTCTGGATCAAAACAGGAGCAGAGCTAAACCTCTCCTTGAGATGCTCAAAAGTGGACCATTGGACAATATTAGAACCCTTCTTGGTGAGATCAGTTATGGATTTAGCGATAACAGAAAAATTATTTATGAATATTCTATAATAATTGGCAATCCCTAAAAATATTTGGACAGACTTTAAACATTCAGGCCTAGGCCAATCCCGTACTGCCTGAACATTCACAGGGTCCATTTCAAACCCATCACTGGAGATCAAGTACCCCAAAAAACTCATTTTCTGTACCGCAAACTCGTACTTCTCCAATTTAGCAAAGAGGTTGTTTTCGCTCTTAATCTGTAGAACTTCGCAGACTCTCTGCCAATGTGACTCCAGATCAGGTGAATAGATCAAAATATCATCCAAATAAACAATAACACACCTACTGATCAACAGCATCAGAATGTCATTAATGAAATTTTTAAAAAATGCAGGCGCATTAGTAAGGCCAAAAGTCATCACCAGACACTCAAAATGACCCTCCGGGGTATTAAAGGCTGTCTTCCATTCATCGCCCTCCTTCACCAGCAGCAAATTATATGCCCCGCGAAGGTCAATTTTAGAGAACAACTTAGCTCCGGTTAGTTGGTTAAACAAATCGGGAATTAGCGGCAACGGGTAAGGATTGCGCACAGTGATCTTATTATTCTCCTGAAAATCCAGACACGGTCTAAGGCCAACATCCTTCTTTTTGACAAAAAAAATCCTACAGTCACAGGAGACTTAGAGGGTCTTATATGACCTGCAGCCAAACTATTCTATAGGTGTTCCTTTACGTCCTCCCTCTAGGGAATCGTCAGATTAAATAAACGACTCTTAGGGAGTGTAGCACCTGGGACGAACTCAATAGTGCAATCATAATCTCTATTGGGTTGTAGAGCTTGCGACTCAACTTCTGAAAATACCTTCCAGAAGTCCTGAATGGCTTCAGGTAGCTCTCTCTTCACAACAGCAGCAATGTGAACATTACAACAGTTACCATAACAACCCTGTCTGTTATGAATGTGTTAGAGATGGTTTCTGAGCAGAGGCTCCCTCTGGTGGTTACAGACAGTACTGAACCTTTCAGCGAGGAGTGGCAATTTGGGTTCACTGACTGTTCTGATATAAGGGAGGTTCCCTCCATGATGGTTGCCGGTGATCAATTGTTCTTGTCTCAATTGTGTTACAGGTTCATTTGGAAGTTTGCTGGAGTCTTGCCTGCATCTCCTGCTTTCAGATAAGATATTTTTTGCTTTTCTTTTTGTGCTTGCTTTTCGCATTGTTTTCTGCACTTTTGTGGAGGTCAGCCAGGTCCCCTCCTGGGGCCTGAGCTCCTCACAATTTATCTGCAGCCACTGTTGTTTGATCATTTGCTTTTTCCTGTTTTTTTCAGCGGCTGCGGCTTGGTTTTTGTTCACACTGAGATCTGATTTAGTGGGTGGCGAGATTGTGTGATCTCAGTATTTTTGTAATCAGAATTGTTGGATTTTTGTAGGGTTTTCTGGGTTGCAGAAAGTAATCTCTCCTGTCCTATCCTATTTAGTCAGCTTGTGGCCCCAGTGTTTGCTCAGTCTATTTTCTGCCTATGTTTGTATTTTCATCTTGTCTAACCGCCATTATATGTTTCGGGGCTTCCTATTTTCTTTGGGGATCTGCTCCGGGGCAGATAGCTTTCATCTTTCTGCCTTTAGGTGTAGTTATCTCTCAGGCTGTGACGAGGCGTCTAGGATCAACGTAGTAACGCTCCACGGCTACCTCTAGTTGTGTAGTTAGTTTAGGAATCTGCAACCCATCAGTTACCAACATCTCAGGTGTTCGGCTGCCCGGCTGTTGTTCCTGTCCTCCTTAGCTACCGAAACATAACAGTATCACCGGCCATAACTGAAAATTGCATGGTACTCACAGAAGGGAAAAATAGTGTGGAAAGAAAAAAGTTGTCAGAGTTGTCAGAGATTTTTTTTTTTTGTCTGTTGCATTTTTTGCCTCTTTTTCTCTGGGTGCTGAGGAGGTTTTTTTTTTTTTTCTCTTAATGGAGTTTGCACAGTTGTCTGGCCATGTAGATCAGCTTGCCGCTGAGGTTCGGAGTATTGCTACCTATCTTGCTGGGTTGCCGGTTGTGGAACCTAGGATTCCCATGCCAGATTTGTTTTTGGGGGATCGGGCTAAATTCCTGAATTTCAAAAATAACTGTAAGTTATTTTTTGCCTTAAATCCTAAGACCTCAGGTAACGCAGCACAGCAGGTTCAAATTGTCATCTCTCTCCTGCATGGCGATCCTCAGGATTGGGTTTTTTCCCTGACACCTGGGGATCCTATTTTGAATGATATTGATGCATTTTTTATGGCTCTGGGGTTATTGTACGATGAACCTAATGTCACTGATCAAGCTGAAAAAACCTTGTTGGCATTAAATCAGGGTCTTGAAGATGCTGAGTTGTACTGTCAGAAATTCCTAAAGTGGGCGGTCCTGATCAAATGGAATGATGATGCTTTGGCAGCCCTTTTTCGGAAGGGGCTGTCAGAGAATGTAAAGGATGTTATGGTGGGATTCCCTGCTCCCTCTGGTCTCAATGATTGGCTATTCAAATTGACAGACGTTTGCGTGAGCGCAGAGGTATGCGTGAGATAGTGTTGCCTTGTGAGCCAGCTTCTGAGCCCATGCAGTGTGATAGAGTGATTTCTGGGGCTCAGTGTCATGAGTTTCGAAAGCGCAATGGGTTATGTTTCTACTGTGGTGATGCCTCTCATGCTATTTCAGTCTGCCCTAAGCGGGGAAGACGTTTTGCACGCTCAGTTGTCTTGGGTAGTGTTCAGACTAAATTTCTGTTGACTGTTACCCTGATTTGCTCCCTATCCACATTTTCTGCTCAGGCTTTTGTTGATTCAGGAGCAGCTATTAACCTGATGGATTTTGACTTTGCCAAACACTGTGGGTTTACCATGATACCCCTGCGGAAGTCTATTCCCCTAATGGGCATTGATTCCACCCCTTTGGCGGAGAATAAACCCCAGTTTTCTACTCAGGTGATAATGAGGGTTGAACCAGATTATCAGGAGAGTTGCAAATTTCTGGTGCTGTATAATCTGCATGACATTATTGTACTAGGTTTCCCTTGGTTACAGTCTCATAATCCTGTTTTGGATTGGAAATCTGTGTCTGTGACCAGTTGGGGCTGCCAATGTGTTAATGCCGACACTCCTGTTTTTTCTGCCTCTCCCAGATCTCAGGATGTTCCTGACTTTTTGGCTGATTTTTCGGATGTATTTAGTGAAAGTAAATCTGCATCTTTGCCCCCTCACAGGAGCTACGATTGCGCTATTGAATTAGTGCCTGGTAGTAAATTTCCTAAAGGTCACCTTTTTAACTTGTCTGTACCTGAACACGATGTTATGCGATCTTATATCAAGGAGTCATTGGAGAAGGGTCATATCAGACCATCCTCTTCACCCTTGGGTGCCGGTTTTTTCTTTGTGGCCAAAAAGGATGGTTCATTGAGGCCCTGTATTGATTATCGTCTCTTGAATAAGATCACTGTGAAGTTTCAATATCCGTCACCCTTGATTTCTGACCTGTTTTCCAGGGTCATCCCCTGACGAAGGAATAACCTTTCCAAAACGCGCGTCGGGGCGCGTTCTAGGCTGCCTGGCCACCACCAGTGATTTCCTCCCCTGGTATTTCAGGTTGTATGATTATTTGTATGGACATTTAGTAGTTATGTTTGTCACGGTGATGGTTTGTATATGAGCACAGTTCATTTGGTGCGCATACTGTGGTTGTTTTCACTGGCAATATTGGATTTTATTTTTGTCAACATTACTTTTTGTGACACATTCTAGTTTGCATCAGTGATATGCATATATTCAAAGATATATTGTAAAGGACTATATACATTATTGTGACTTTTTACTGGCAACATTGTATTTCATTTATGCCTACACTATTTTTTATTACACCATATTGTAAAGGGCATATACACATTATTGTGTGGATACACTATTGTATGAATTTTATTTGAGCACAATTATATACATATATTTTCTTTCTTTGAATACACTTATAAAAAACTGTTTACTGTATTATCATTCTGTCCGTTTTTACATACTTTACTATTGACCTGATTGATTCTTATTATATACCAGGGTATTGGATCACACTGTGTGGGGCTTTGGCTTCCTTTTTATCTTAATTGATGCTTGTGTTATATTTTTATGTGTATATTTAATAAAAATTTGTTACATTTTACCCCCACTGCCTGGGTGAAGTTTTTTCTTTCTTTTTCCCCCTATTCTTATTGCACTAAGGGTTACGTTTTGTCATTTGGCTGGTTTATGCCATCCACTTCTTTTTTTGTTGTGAGATTCAATTATTTGGTGTGGATTTATTTTTTAATATTTTTTAGTATTCTAATTTTAATTTATTATACATTTCCACACTGTATTGTATTTCATTTCAATTTGATTGTTATATGCTGTTTTCCAGGGTTAAAAGTGCGAGTTGGTTTACCAAACTTGACCTCAGGGGGGCGTATAACCTTATTCGCATTAAGCACGGGGATGAATGGAAGACGGCGATTAATACCCCAGAGGGACATTTTGAGTATCTAGTGATGCCCTTTGGGCTCACTAATGCTCCTTCCGTCTCCCAATCCTTCATGAATGATATTTTCAGGGATTTTGTGGATACATTTCTGATTGTTTATTTGGATGATATCTTGATTTTTTCCAATGACTGGGACTCTCATGTGAAACATGTTCGGACTATGTTCCAGATTTTGAGAGAGAATGCACTGTATGTGAAGGGATCAAAGTGTCTTTTTGGCGTACAGAAGTTCTCATTTCTGGGATTAATTTTGTCTCCATCTGTTATTGAAATGGACCCGGTCAAGGTTCAAGCCACCTGTGATTGGGTCCAACCTACTTCATTAAAGGCTCTTCAGAGATTTTTGGGTTTTGCCAATTTTTATCGTAAATTTATTGGTAATTTCTCTGGTATTGTTAAACCATTGACTGATTTGACCAAAAAGTGTTCTGATGTGGTGAATTGGCCTCCTGAGGCAGTCTCTGCGTTTCAGGAACTTAAGCAGAGATTCACTTCTGCTCCTGTGTTCTACGGCAGCCTGATGTTTCTCTATCGTTTCAGGTGGAGGTTGATGCCTCTGAAATTGGGACAGGTGCCGTTTTGTACCAAAGAGATCTTGAGACCTCTAAGAGTAACCCTTGTGCCTTTTTCTCTCGAAAATTTTCTCCAACTGAACGTAATTATGACGTGGGTAATCGGGAGTTATTGGCCATGAAGTGGGCCTTTGAAGAGTGGAGACATTGGCTGGAAGGAGCCAAACATCAGGTGGTGGTCCTCACGGACCATAAGAATCTGGTTTATCTCGAATCAGCCAAGCGACTTAATCCTAAACAGGCCAGGTGGGCCTTGTTTTTCACACGTTTTAATTTTGTGGTTTCTTTTCTTCCTGGCACTAAGAATGTTAAGGCGGATGCCTTCTCAAGGAGTTTCTTTGCGGACTCTCCTGAGTTATCTTATCCTAATGTTATTTTGAAAGAGGGTGTAGTTCTTTCCGCCATCTCGCCCAATTTGAGACTGGCCTTGGAAGGGTGTCAGGAGGATAAACCTGAGCGCTGCCCTATTGGGAAATTGTTTGTCCCAGACCAGTGGAAGAAGAGTATGAAGTCTGAGATTCATTGTTCCGCGTTGGCTGGTCATCCCGGGATTTTTGGTACCTGAGACTTGATGAGTCGGTCCTTTTGTTGGCCTACTTTGTCTCGTGACGTCAGGGAATTTGTGCAGTCTGTGGGACTTGCTCTCGCTCCAAGCCTTGCTCTCGCTCTAGTGGTTTGTTAATGCCATTACCTGTGCCCAAGAGGCCATGGACCCATATCTCTATGGATTTTATTTCCGACCTCCCTGTTTCTCAGAGAATGACCGTTATCTGGGTAATCTGTGATAGGTTTTCCAAGATGATACATCTTGTGCCATTACCTACGTTGCCTTCCTCCTCCGAATTGGTGCCTTTGTTCCTTCAGCACGTGGTTCGGTTACATGGCATTCCGGAGAACATTGTGTCTGACAGAGGAGTCCAGTTTGTTTCCAGATTTTGGAGGACATTTTGTTTTAAACTTGGTGTTCAATTATCTTTCTCCTCTGCTTTTCATCCTCAGACCAATGGACAAACCGAGAGAACAAACCAGACCTTGGAGACTAATTTGAGATGTTTTGTGTCTGCTGATCAAGATGACTGGGTCTCTTTTTTGCCTTTGGCTGAGTTTGCTCTTAATAATAGGGCTAGCTCTGCCACCTTGATGTCTCCATTTTTCTGCAATTTTGGGTTTCACCCTCGATTTTCTTCGGGACAGTCGGAGGCTTCTGTCTGTCCGGGTGTTGACTCTGTTGTGGAGCGAATGCAGCAGATTTGGGACCAGGTAGTGGAGAGGTTGTCTCTCTCTCAGGTGAAGGCCCATCGGTTTGCAAACCGGCATAGGACTGATGGTCCTCGGTTTAAAGTGGGGGACTTGGTTTGGTTGTCCTCAAGAAATATCCCTATGAGGGTTGCATCTCCAAAGTTTAAGCCAAGGTTCATTGGACCTTATAAGATCATGGAGATTCTTAATCCTGTTTCCTTCCGTTTGCTTCTTCCAGGGACATTTAAGATCCATAACGTGTTCCACAAGTCCTTATTGAAGAGGTTTGTCGAGCCAGTGGTTCCTATGGCTGCGCCTTCTGACCCTGTTTTGGTTGAGGGCAATCTGGAGTATGTGGTTGAGAAAATATTGGATTCTCGTTTTTCTAGACAGAAACTCCAGTATTTGGTTAAGTGGAGAGGTTATGGTCAGGAGGACAATTCTTGGGTGTTTGCTTCGGACATCCATGCTAGAAGACTGATCCGTGCCTATCACCGAGCTCATCCTGATCGACCTGGTTGCACAAGTGAGGGTTCGGTGACCCCTCCTCAAGGGGGGTACTGTTATGAATGTGTTAGAGATGGTTTCTGAGCAGAGGCTCCCTCTGGTGGTTACAGACAGTACTGAACCTTTCAGCGAGGAGTGGCAATCTGGGTTCACTGACTGGTCTGATATAAGGGAGGTTTCCTCCCATGATGGTTGCCGGTGATCAATTGTTCTTGTCTCAATTGTGTTCCTGGTTCATTTGGAAGTTTGCTGGAGTCTTGCCTGCATCTCCTGCTTTCAGATAAGATATTTTTTGTTTTTCTTTTTGTGCTTGCTTTTTGCATTGTTTTCTGCACTTTTGTGGAGGTCAGCAAGGTCCCCTCCTGGGGCATGAGCTCCTCACAGTTTATCTGCAGTCACTGTTGTTTGCTCATTTGCTTTTTCCTGTTTTTTCAGCGGCTGCGGCTTGGTTTTTGTTCACACTGAGATCTGATTTAGTGGATGGCGAGATCGTGTGATCTCAGTATTTTTGTAATCAGAATTGTTGGATTTTTGTAGGGTTTTCTGGGTTGCAGAAAGTAATCTCTCCTGTCCTATCCTATTTAGTCAGCTTGTGGCCCCAGTGTTTGCTCAGTCTATTTTCTGCCTATGTTTGTATTTTCATCTTGTCTAACCGCCATTATGTGTTTGGGGGCTTCCTATTTTCTTTGGGGATCTGCTCCGGGGCAGATAGCTTTCATCTTTCTGCCTTTAGGTGTAGTTATCACTCAGGCTGTGACGAGGCGTCTAGGATCAACGTAGGAACGCTCCACGGCTACCTCTAGTTGTGTCGTTAGTTTAGGAATCTGCAACCCATCAGTTACCAACATCTCAGGTGTTCGGCTGCCCTGCTGTTGTTCCTGTCCTCCTCAGCTACCGAAAGATAACACCTGTCCCCAGGACCTTATAATACCAGATGACCAGTCCTACAAAGGATTGTGCATTTTTAACCAGGGTAAACCCAGGACGACTGGAACAGGCAATTTATCCAGTACAAACAAGTCAATACACTCCTGATGTTCCATATTGACAATAAGTGGGAACCCAGTGACCTTTTGAGACACGCACCCATGCTACAGGGGAGTTTTATCAATCGTCACAACAGGAAAAAGAGATGACAATGGTTCAAAATCAAATTTAAATTTGTCTAGAAATTGTTGATTAATCAAATTCAGTGCAGAACCACAATCCACTATTACCTGAAAATCAATGGAATGACCACGATAGGTGGAATTACCAGAAAAAAAAAACTCCTGTGGAACGTAAAAATGCAATACGAATGGGAGTGTTGCTCTTACTGACTTTTTATTTCTTTTCTTTCCTTATGCGAACCTCACATTGCTTAATAAAATGGTCAGCCTTACCACAATACAAGCATAGCCCCTCAGAGAATCTCCTCTCCCTCTCCTGGGAATGAGAGGACATCTGTCACGAGCGCTTCGGAGGTGACAGGCCATCATCCTGCATCAGGCATCAGTAGGTCTCAGCGCCTATAAATACAGACTGCTCCCTGAACCATCTGCCTCTCGGACCCAGCGTCGACCTCCTCCTCCTCAGAGTAGTTTGGAGCTATTTAGTTAGTGGCTCAGCTGTGACCCAGTGCGGGTAATAGCCCATTTTCACTTGTGGTTGCTAGAGTTTTGGACCTATTCTGATTGCTCCAATTTGGTGTCTGGAATCTCTCATCTGGTATCCGTATCTGGCTATTCAGCTAAGTGTTCCCCTGTTTGTCTCACTTTACCGTCTTTAGTTTAATGGAGACTGCCTAGTGCGCATCTCCCTCCCATTCCCTATTCAGGACTTAGGCCTCAGGGAGATTCAGGGCCGGAGGTTCCTGCTCGGCGACTGGTGAGGAACCAGTATAGGGACTAGGTATGAGTTCTAGGTAGAGATTAGATCTAGCCTAGGGGTCTCCAAATCCCTTCCCTAGAGTCTGGGCCCTCTTCCCCTTTTCCCTTCATGTTACACTTGGTTTTCCCACACTGTGCGTGACAACATCGCCCCAAGTTGCATTGGCTCCCGGCTGTCGATGGTGCTATCCTGAGAGACTGGGTCCAGCATTATAAGAGGCTTCTCATTATTCTGCCTGTCTCTCAATCCTCTATCCACACGGCTAGCTAACTGCATAGCGGATTCCAAAGTAGCAGGTGCAGGATAAGCAATGAGCAAATCTTTAGCCCTTTCACTAAAACCTGCTAAAAACTGACTTTTGAGCGCTAGCTCATTCCATCTGACCTCTGCGGACCATCGTCTGAACAGTGTGCAATACCTCTCAGCATCACCAGAACCCTGTTTAAGCAATCTGAGCTCTGCCTCAGCTGTGGTGACTCAATCCGAATCATCATATAACAACCCCATAGCAGTAAAATATGCTTCTACTGACATCAAACAAGGATCATTAGGTGGTAACGAAAATGCCCAGATTTGGAGATCACTTCGTAACAAAGACATAATAATCCCCACATGCTGTGATTTACTCCCTGAGGATCCAGGTCTAAGCCGAAAATATAGTAAACATGCATTTTTTAAAGTAAAAAATTTCTTCCGTTTACCAGAAAAAAACTCAGGTAGTCCTACCTTAGGCTCTTCAAAGCGTTCTCCAGGACAATTATTCACGTGCTGCTGCAGGCTGGCTACCTTCAAAGTTAACGCTTGCAAGTGTTGAGTAAGTTCTTGGACGCTGTTCATATTGAAGGACTCTGGGAGAAAAAAAAATCTTTTTTCTTTTTTATATGTGCTGGCTGGACAAACTGTTACGGATCTGCAACTAATGAATAGGACAGGAGGGAAAGAGGCTGACCCTGCACTGGGACTAGACTCGATCCCTACGATGGGGCGGGCGACGTATTCCTTGAGAATAGACCCACCGACGTTTCCTAGTATAGACTCGAGCGAAGATCTGAAAGTGGGGGGAAGGGGATCCCTGAAAGATCTAGGGACTGGGAATAAAACACTGGTAACCTCCTAGCAGGGAAATAGAGGAAGCTGCAGAAACAAAAGGAAAAAACAAAAAGACTAAGCAAGCAGAACTAGAGTTCCCAGAACTGCACAAAGTATAACACAATGCTATCAAAGGTCCTAGCCAGAACTCAAGCAGATTAACACTGATGTCCAGCAAGGACTGGGAGGCAGGTGCAGGGTAATAGAGGATGATACAATCACCCGACCAACGACAAGCCCAGCACCAGGGGAAAAACACCAGCAGCCAGAAACTACAACAAGATGGCGGATGGTCAAACTAAATAGATTCTAACACCAGGAATCTGCCAAAAAGAGAAAGGAAAAAAACATTAAGTTCATGGCTTTTAGAACAATAATATTTATGACAGGTGTTTTGCTGAATAGAAAAAGGAAAAAAAATTAAGGACATGGCAGAACAATAATATTTATGACAGGCATTTCTTTTTAAAAATTACGTACCTTAGGGTCACCAGCAGACGTTCCTCAGCAGGAATTGCTCTATGTAACTGTGTGTCCTGCCTGCTGATGGCTCCTTGTACACGTAGCAGCAAATCGCTGAAGCTCTGTTGAGACATCCTCGTGTACTCAAAATATTTATACGGGTTTTCACGGAGCTCATTGTATTAGGAGTGGTAGGCTTCATGGCTCTCTCTGACTTCAACAATGGGGTGTTGCCAAAAGTGACGACTACGTCTTCTCCGTCTCTCTCTTTTCCTTTCTTGTTCACAAGCAAATGCAAAGACAAGAAACAAGTTTACATCCAAATCCAGAATAGAACAGAAACTCTCCACGCAAAGATCCATCTTGACGCTGGATGCAGCAGCAAAAGATGTACAAGGGCCTATATGAAAAAAAATATATACCAGCTGACCCGTCAATGCATTACATGAACCTCAGGAGCGCGTACCCACTGTGTCAAAGCATGCATAGTCCAAAGCAAAAGAATAGATGTCCAGCTCAACCAAATACGTAAAAATAAAATTTCTTTATTCACAAAACTTGTAACATGGAGGATACAATGTTCAGCACAAAACCATATGGGTAGGAATCTCAACGCGTTTCTGGAGATTAAGCTCCCTTAATCATGACATGGAATGTCATGATTAACGGAGCTAATCATGACATGGAATGTCATGATTAAGGGAGCTTAGTCTCCAGAAACGCATCGAGATTCCTACCCATAGATTTTATTTTCACGTATTCAGTTGAGCTGGACATCTCTTCTTTTACAAGGGTCTATATACAGAATTTCCATGAGACACGCCCATTGGGCTTGGCTTGTGTCAAGGAAATTCTCCTGGAAAAGCATTTTCATATTAACGTATGCACATAGAAAGTGCAAGCGCATGTAAAAAATTATGCAAACGCTACGTTTTTTTGCCATCATGCGTAAGCTGATGCGGATTAAAAATGCTGCATCAGCATGCGTTTGCATTAGTTTTTGCATGCGTTTGCGGTTGCGGATGATACGCTGCGCACATAGATGCAAATTTGAAATTAGCCTAAGACTGTGTTTGTGTTATAAGCGTTAAAGGAGTAGAATACAATCCTAGAATTCATAGTGATACACATGTTTTTCAGAACAATTGTGATACACTGTCATATCAAACAAACAAAAGAATTGATCCTGTTTAATTTGCATTTCAAGCCATTCAACCATCTCTATACAGTAAATACATATTTACCAATAGCTGTTAACTTTTTTGGAATTTTTGTCAAAAAGTCCTGTTTAGAGGATTTAAAATGTGTAAAACTGTATATTTAATGCTGTTTTGTTTCTACATTTTGTTGCTATGCATCACAGCATTTATAAAACTACTGCTCATTTAATCAAAGATCTATTTATGAGGTTGTAAAAAAGATGAGTTTCTCAAATGGTCTCCAAATTAAACTTTTTAAAGTTTAATGCTGAAACACAAAAATAATTACAGTTGTAAACCATTAAACACTTATACGGATATTTATAGGACTGAAAAAGAGAAAATTTACAGCTAAACTCAATAATGTAATCACTTTTTTTCTAGCAAGCTTTCTGAAAATGTTAATTCTTACAGCTTTGCCATAATCAAGAATGTTTACGAGGTTGATTGACAACAAAATGTTGCGTGTGATATGTTCAATTTACTAATGCAATTATGAGATACATCCTTATTAATTCTACAGTATTAAGAAGATATACTTTTCCTGCTGTAGGATAGTAATTACCTAATAACAATAAAAAAATGCACCTTGTTAAATTTACCAGCATTGATGAATTTATTAAATCACATGCTACATTTTTACTTTTATAACTTTTTTCTTAAAGACTTTACTATGCTTACAACAGAGTAAACACAAATCATTTAATAAACATATCTTAAAACTGAAGTTTTTAGCATATTTTAGCATAGTAAAATATGAATATAATTTACCAGGAAATAATTCTGGGGACTCAGTTTAACAGCTGTTTTATTGTAAAAAACGAAAAGAAAGAACAATCAAGATAACTGTTATGACAAAACTAAGAAACTGGATTACATTAGGATGCCCAAAGATATGTATTCACAGAGGTGGACATAGAATATGTGCACTGGGTGCAGCTATGCCACTACATAGGTCCCTGAATGTAAGGGAGCCCCCTACAGCTAGAAAAGGGCCATAGGCTCTGAGCTTTATATTACATAATGAATATGGGCCCTAAAAAAGTAAAAAGAAGATTTCAGTGTAGGTTTAATAAGGTGGATTTTAGTTGCACTAGTGCGAGGAGCATAGTGCTACCAAGGGGTTCTTCACATTTATCCTATGCTTTACACTGACCACATACCAGAGGTTCTGTATCTGAAAACATGATTTGGACAAAACCCTCAATAGAAACATTTACTACAGTGATCCAGATTGAGTCACCATAGATTCCATAAGGTCTCTTTCGTGTAGTATCCCATCTTTTTGAATAAGTACAAAAGAGCAATTAAACCACAGTTTTTTGTAACTAAAAATACGGACTTTGTTGAAAATGAGATGTAACATATAAACCTCACACTCAACTTGGCTATAACAAGTGAAGTTTTATTGTAGTACACCAACAAACGTTTCGGTCTATTACGACCTTCTTCAGTTACGTACTAACAGAGCAAGTGCAAGTCATGTCCTACACAGGAGGCAAGAGGCTTTGCGCTGTTTTGTGGAGTCCTTATGGGACAGTCAATGTGAGCTGAAGTATCAAGTAGCAGGGCAGACTTGCCGTCAGACGCGGTATCCGCCGCATCTGACGGAAAGTTTGCCCTGCTCACGGACACTTAAGCTTACATAGCCTTTACCTGTCAGACTGGCGGTGGATACCGCGTCTGACGGCAAGTTTGCCCTGCTACTTGATACTTCAGCTCACATTGACTGTCCCATAAGGAATCCTGTTGTGAATGTGCTAAAAATGGTTTCTGAGCAGAGGCTCCCTCTGGTGGTTACTGACAGTACTGAACCTTTCAGCGAGGATTGGCAATCTGGGATCACGGACTGGTCTGATATAAGGGAGGTTCTCTCTCATGATGGTTGCCGGTGATCAATTGTACTTGTCTCAATTGTGGTTCCTGGTTCATTTGGAAGCTTGCTGAGTCTTACCTGCATCTTTTGCTATCAGATAAGATATTTTCTGCTTTTGTTTTTGTGCTTGCTTTTTGCATTGTTCCCTGCACTTCTGTGGAGGTCAGCCAGGTCCCCTCTGGGGGGGCTTGTGCTCCTCTCAGTTTGTCTGGAGCCACTGTTGTTTGTTCATTTGCTTTTTCCTGTTTTTTCAGTGGCTGCGGCTTAGTTTTGTTACACCAGAGAACTGATTTAGGTGGTAAAGGTCCTGTGATGTCAGGTGTTTTTGCAATCAGTAGAGCTGGTATTTTTTAGGTCTTTTTTGGATTGCAGTGAGTATCCTTTCCTGTACTTTTCTGTCTAGTCAGATTGGGCCCCAGCGTTTGCTCATTCTATTTTCTGTCTGTGTCCGTGCTTCCTCTTGTCTAACCGCCATTACATGTTTGGGGGCTTCCTATTTTCTTTGGGGATCTGCTCCGGGCAGATAGCTTTCATCTCTCTGCCTTTAGGTGTAGTTATCTCTCAGGCTGTGACGAGGCGTCTAGGATCAACGTAGGAACGCTCCACGGCTACCTCTAGTTGTGTGGTTAGTTCAGGTTACTGCAATCCAATAGGTTCCAGCCTCTCTGGTGTATTGCCGTTTTTTGCTTACTCTCCTCAGCTACCGAAACATAACAGACTCCACAAAACATCGCAAAACCTCTTGCCTCCTGTGTAGGACATGACTTGCACTTGCTCTGTTAGTACGTAACTGAAGAAGGTCATAATAGACCGAAACGTTTGTTGGTGTACTACAATAAAACTTCACTTGTTATAGCCAAGTTGAGTGCGAGGTTTATATGTTACATGTCTATGGTGTGGGAACCTAACCTCAGCACCTACGTCAGCTGTGCTCACTGTGTTTATTCATACGTTTGTTGGAAATGAGGTCATAAGGAGTCCAAAGTGACTCTGTATGTCTTATAATACTGAATGATACTGTTGAGGATTCCATCTGAATAATGTTTTTAAGAGATTTTGACACAAACCTTGCTCTAAGTCTTCAGCAGAGGGCACATATTAAATGTGATCCTAGTCTTAAAAATGTTTAAAATTATTATGTACTGGTAAATGAAATTATTATGAACTTATTCCTCTGTGAATGGAAATATAGGGAATTTCAACCTTACTTTTAGCATAAATGCTAGGAAAAAGCAACATGGCTACCTCTAAAAAATTCAGCATAATTTACTCCTCAAAATCTAAATGGCCCTTTAACAATTTACAAGATGATTTGTCCTGAATAATAGGCTGGTTAGAGTGTATTGGACACTAAGATGACATACAGTTGTGTGAAAAAGTGTTTGACCTCTTCCTGATTTCCTGTTCTTTTGCATGTTTATCACACTTAAATGTTTCAGATTACCAAAAAAATTCAAATATTAGGCAAAGATAACACAAGTAAACACAAAGTGCAGTTTATAAATGAATGTCTTTATTAGAGTTGAGCGAAACAGGTCGGTCGGATTCATAAATCTCCGACTTTTGCCCGACCATAGTGTGAAGTCGGCCGTGCCGTCGGCAAAACGAGTGCCAAAGTCGGATTTCCCAGAATGATTGCAGGCGCCTTTTTTCAGCCAATGAGCAAGGACGTACACTGTGGGCAGCGAGATGACATGGACAGCGTCCACCAACATCTTAGAGAAGGGCATTGCAATGATTGGCTTGCTTTGGGGGGCGTCATAGTGTCTATAAAAGCCCTGACCACTGACCTCCATTGTACTTCTGCCGATCTTAACAGTAGGGAAAGGTTGCTGACGCTGTTTATCAGTAGGGAGAGAGTTAGGGCTGGAAAGAGAAGTTCTTATGTGCTTGTGCTGATAGCAATTGTGCTGTACAGTTAAGGGTATGCCACACTAAACAACATCGCTAACGGGATCGCTAAAAAACTTCACTATTTAGGGATCCCGTTAGCGATGTTGTTGTGTGCGGCATGCAGCAACGACGTGGCCCCTGCTGTGATCTCGTCCGTCGTCCTGATCGTTCCGGACCCTATTCTGATCGTTGTCGTCCTGCTGGGTAAGTATATATCGCTGAGTGTGGCACCTTTTTTAGCGATTTAGCGGTACTTTTGTACCGCTAAAGTCGTTAAGGAGATCGCTAACCGCGATAGCATCCTTAACGACATCGCTAAATGTGGCCGACACTAGCGATATTGTAAACGATCTCGCTAGCGATCTCATTAGTATGCGATGCTAACGAGATCGTTAGCGGGATCGTGTAGTGTGGCAGTACCTTTAGTGTGCAGTGACAGGGGAGGATTTTCTTGTGTGCAGCAGCGCTGGTTATTAGGCTGCCTGATAGCTGTATTGCTGTGTGTACACTGCTGTGCAGACTGCATTTTACACAGCACTAATACTTTTAATGTTTTTTTCTGCAGTTACCGAGCATTCATTTTTCTCACACCGTATAGAGGTGTACACTCCTCGCACACTACCGTGTACCGGCTGGTATCACGGACAAATACATGCTGACTATCTGTGTGTGACTCCGGAAATATATACAGAGATTAAAATTTTCCCCTACACTGTATACAGCTGTAAGCTTGTGATACAGTACCGTTTTTCTGCTCTTTGTATTACGATCAAATCCATACTGAGAGAGCATCTGTGTGTGACTCCGGAAATATATACGGAGATTTTAATTTTCCCCTTCATCGCAAACAGCAGTACGCTTTTGATACAGTACCATTTTTCTGCCTTTTGTATTGTGGTCAAATCCATTCTGAGTGAGCGTCTGTGTGTGACTCCGGAAATATATACGGAGATATAAATTTTCCCCTTCACCGTATGCAGCTGTACGCTTCTGATACAGTACTGTTTGCTGCTTTTTGTATTACGGTCAAATCCATACTAAGAGAGCGTCTGTGTGTGACTCTGGAAATATATACGGAGAATTAAACTTTCCCCTTCACCATATACAGCTGTACGCTTCTGATACAGTACCGTTTTTCTGCTTTTTGTATTACGGTCAAATCCATACTGAGTGAGCGTCTGTGTGTGACTCCTGAAATATATACGGAGATTTAAATTTTCCACTTCACCGTATACAGCTGTACGCTTCTGATACAGTACAGTTTTTCTGCCTTTTGTATTGCTGTCAAATCCATACTGAGTGAGCGTCTGTGTGTGACTCCTGAAATATATACGGAGATTTAAATTTTCCCTTCACCGTATACAGCTGTACGCTTCTGATACAGTACAGTTTTTCTGCTTTTTGTATTACGGTCAAATCCATACTGAGAGAGCGTCTGTGTGTGACTCCGTAAATATATACGGAGATTTAAGTTTTCCCCTTCACCGTATACAGCTGTACGCTTCTGATACAGTACCATATTTCTGCTTTTTGTATTACGGTCAAATCCATACTGAGAGAGCGTCTGTGTGTGACTACGGAAATATATACAGAGATTTACAATTTCCCCTTCACCGTATAAAGCTGTACACTTCTGATACAGTACCATATTTCTGCTTTTTGTATTACGGTCAAATCCATACTGAGAGAGCGTCTGTGTGTGACTACGGAAATATATACAGAGATTTACAATTTCCCCTTCACCGTATAAAGCTGTACGCTTCTGATACAGTACCATATATCTGCTGGTATTTTTGGCGAATTTTCCCAAACATGAGGAAGTATGGTAGAAGAGGCCTCAGAAGTGGTCGTGGAGGGCCAGCTGGTACTGATGGTGGTGGTGGTGCAGCTGCTGATAGTGCCAAAAGCACAATAGCACCTAAGGCAGGAGGTTTGAGCCTGCATCATTGTCAGGCTCCAGAAGGCCTAAAACGCTCCCTTTTCTGGGAGTAGGTAAACCTCTTTTAAAGCCGGAGCATCCGGAACAGGTTTTGGCTTACATTGCCGAAACAGCCTCCAGCTCTATCGCCTCCTCTTCTGAAGTTTCAAAAAATGCAAGCACTGAGTCGTCAGTGCAGGCTCCTGGTCAGGAACAACACTTTTCCTTGTGTCCTTCATCCCCAACAAAAGTGAAGTATGCGGCAGGCCACACTTCAGATTACTCCATGGAGCTCTTTTCACATACCATGGCTAGGTTATCAAGTCAAATCCTAAATTCCCCAGTCCAAGATGAATCTGACATGGAGTGCACTGATGCACAGCCACTGCTATATGATTCAGCTGGTACATTCACCCAGAGCACTACATTGTCCTCGCAGTCTACTGAGCCAGAATCTGAACCTGATGAAACTCAGGAGCCCCTTCCCGCATACTATACCACCTTACACAGTGACACAGAGGAAGGTGCAGATGAAATTGAAGAGGAGGTGATGGATGACCCAGTTGTTGACCCTGATTGGCATCAATTGGGGAAGAGGGTGCCGCTGGCAATATCTCAGAAGAGGAGAAGGATCCGCAGCAGGCATCGACATCGCAGCTGCGGTTATCTGGCAGGCCCGTAGCAGTCCAAAAACGTCTTAAAAAAAAAAAAGAGTTGCAGGACAGCTTGGCCAGGCGGTCCAATTAGCACAGTGTGCAAGCCCTGAAAATTTATACCATAGTAGGAAGGTCCAGTGTGGCACTTTTTTTGACAAAAATCCTATTGATGAGGCAAAGGTTATCAGTAAGAAGTGCGGAACGACCTTTAACCGAGGGGAAAAATCTCAGAAATTTGAATACCAGTTGCATGCTTAAACATTTAATGAACATGCACTTGCAAGCGTGGATGGGCTACAAAACCTACAAATAACCCCAAAGGGCCGGCGTCAGCACCTGGCGCACACGGGCAAGTGCCGGTTCCCTGAGCAGGTGGGGGGGCGACTCGTGGGCGACGGCACCGGCACAGGGACCCTCATAGTACAAAAAAGTGTCTCTGACGGTCGGAGGGCCCACTCGCCGTCAGACACACCGGCGTACTATGAGGGGACCTGTGCCAGTGCCGTCGCCAACGAGTTGGCCCACCCTGCTTGCTCAGGGCCCCAGCACTTGAAATTTACTTACCTCTCCATGCTCCACCGCAGTGACGTCTTCCGCATTTCCTGACAGTGACATTCAGGTTAGAGAGCGCGATGACGTCACGTCTGTACGCCCTCTGCCTAAACAGTCCAAGTGCAGAGAGCTGAAAGATGGCAACACTGAGGAGTCCAGAGTAGAGCAGTGCACAGCGAGGAGAGGTCTTTCATTTTTTTTTTAATGTTTGAAGCAATATATGGTGAGCATTATACACTGGAGAATTATATATGGGGCCGAGCATACACTTGAGCATCATAGATATGGCCCATTATACACGGGAGCATTATATATGGGGCCCATCATACACTGGAGCATTATAAATGGGGCACATCATACACTGGAGCATCATATACGGGCCTATTATACACTGGAGCATCATATGTGGCCCATTATATATGGAGCATAATATAGGCCCATCATACACTGGAGCATCATCCATGGGGCCCATCATATACTGGAGCATCATATGGGGCCCATTATATATGGCCATCATTTTTGGCACATTATGTATGGAGCATCACATGGAGCCCATTATATATGGAGCAATATATGGTGCTCATCATACACTGGAGAATCATATATGGGGCCCTTCATATACTAGAGCATCATATGGGGTAATTATTTATGGGGCATCATATAGGGCCCTTTATATATGGAGCATCATATGGAGCACATATGGGGCCTATTCTGTATGGAGCATTATATGGAGCCCATTCTGTATGGAGCAATACATGGGGCTCATTATTCTGTATAGGGCAATTTATGGGGCTCATTATTCTGTATTGCACACTATGTGGTGCCCATAATACTGTATGGAGGACTATGCTGTCCGGTTTTTGAGCTATTGTAGAATTTACAATAGATATCACTCATGTAATGTAAGAAATGAAGTATTTGGCATTGTACTATACCTATATTTCTCTGCCGTATCGGAGCATCATGAAATGTGGTATGTGTTAAAGGGACCCACTGAGACTCTTTCACCTGGGGCCCACGAAAACCTGGAGCCAGCCCAGCCCCCCCACAACTTTATCCAAATAACCACCAGTTTTCAATGCGTTACTATTATTATAAAGTAAATTAAGGTTGAACAAGCTTAACCCAAGCATGCGTTTTGGGGGCCTTTTAGGTCCCCATGCTTACTTTTTTGCTATTATCTGCAAAATTACTTAAGTTAGAATTTTGAAACTCCAGGTAATCCTCAAGTATGTCGTTGTTGGTAATATCCAGTTGTTCATATAATTTTTTTCATAGGCATTTCGGTGTAACAATGCTTTTTTGGTGAAAACCAAATCTGTATTTATCATGTTCTCAGTAGTGTTTGTGTCTCAGTTACTTTACTTATACTCAGTAATGCTGGTGGAGGGGCCAGCGTGTGGATAATGCCATATGAGGATGTCATGTGATTTTTGAAGGGAGAGATAAGGCCATGACATCATCTCAGGTCCTTCTGAACACAGTAATGAGCTGTGTAGAGAGTAATGAGGACAGTATACACTATGAGCTAATTGTGAAGGACCTGAGATAAGATGTTGAGGGAAAGTCTGATTCAGTTTCAGTTTCTCTGATTCTAAAAAGCCTGCAAAGGGTAAAGTTATTGAGCTACAGACATCCAGAGAATTGTACAACACCTAAAAGAAAGTATAAAAGGTAAGAGTTGCTGAGGGTGAGAGGAGGAGGGGGCACTTTACACTTACAGTGTGTCACACACAAGCAAAGAGTGGACAACCCTCATTGTGTTCATTGTTTTTCTGTTAGTTTGCTAACATCTAGTCAGCAATGGCACAGTCTTCCTCCAAGCGTCTGAGTGACCAAGAGATTGAAGCAATTGTCTTTCAAAGTGATGATGAAAGTGAACTATCTTTGTCCGATGACGAGTACCTGCCACCAGAGAATCAAACATTTTCAAGTGATTCTTCTTCTGATGATGAAGAAGTGAATACAGTGGATCCTTAAGAAGTGATAAGTAGAACATCCAAAACGAATATTTTTTGGGACAGTAATCCTACATTAGTTGGACGTACAGCAATCCATAATATTGTGAGATAGGCTCAAGGAGCTGTGGAAGTTCCAGTTACTTTTCCCCTAAAGACGAATTCTGTACTTTTTTTTCTGACAATATTGCAGAAGAGGTCCTTTTATGTTCAAACCTAGAAGGAAGACGTATCGCTTCTGCAAAAAATAAGTCCTGGAAAAATATCTCAAAAGAGGAATTTTATGCATACATTGGACTTTTACTGCTGGCAAGGAGTCAAAAATTGTATGATGTTCCAATACGAGAATTATTTCTGGACCCACTTTCTGATCCACACTATAAGGCGACAATGTCAGTGGACAGATATGAGGAAATTAGAAGACACGTTCGATTTGATGATAAGCGAACACATGCATTGAGGTTTGAAACAAACAAATTAGCCCCTATCTGTTATATCTGGAACATATTTTTTCAAAAATTGCACCAAACTTTACAATCCTAGTACTAATGATACAGTAAATGAGCAACTGTACGTTCAGAGGACGCTGCAAGTTCATACAATACATGCCCAGCAAGGCAGCCAAACATGGAATCAAAATCTTCTGGATGCGTGATTCTGCAAATTATTATGGCATAAATGGCATAATCTACTGTGGCAAAGAGGTTGGTGCACAAGTACAGAAGGATCTGGGGTCTGAAATTGTCAAAACTCTTGCTGTTCCAATATTCAGTTCAGGTAGAAACATTACCATGGACAATTATTTCACCAATGTTGAACTAGGCAATTTTCTGCTTCAAAAAGCTATTACACTTGTTGGTACTGTCAAGCCAAACCGACGAGAAATTCCAGAAGCACTGAAACACAATCGTCAGCGAGCACTTTATGAGAGTGTCTTTGGATTCAATAACAAAGCGACTTTGGTATCTTACAAAGCGAAGAAGAAGAAATCAGTGATTTTACTCAGTACCATGCATCACAATTGCAGTATTGACAGCAATGACAGAAAATTAAAACCAGAAATCATCCTGCATTACAATAAAACAAAAGGAGGTGTAGACAAATGGATGAGATGGTGGGATAATATTCATGCAAGAGGCAAACAAAACGATGGCCTGTAGCACTTTTTTCAAATATGCTTGATGTAGCAGCCCTAAATTCATTCATCATTTATACAGAAACTCATCCAGAATTCCATGCACGGAGGAAGGACAGGAGACGCCTATTTTTGAAGGACATTTGTCATGAACTTGTAATGCCTCACATGATACAGTGAAGCGACGTGAAAGGCTTGCTAAAGCAGACTGAAGAAGCAATGAAACAGTGTGGCGTACAGTTTTAGATGATTCCAGGGCCAGGAGAAAGAAAAGAAAGCGCTGTTTCATGTGTCCAAGAAGCTTTAGAAAGGAAAACTGAGAGATTTTGTTCATTTGTAAGGAAAATGTCTGCAAAGAACATTCTTCCGAAAAAATAACTTGTCAAAATTGTTTGGAAGACTAATATAATAGAAAAGAAACATAATAGAAATGTAGCTGCAGCTAGTTTGGTATAGATTTATATGCATTTTTGTGCGTTTTTTCATATGTTTGTGTGAATTTTGCAAAAAAAAAATTTTGTGGTCTTTTTTTGGTGAAAAATTATAATTAAAATTTTGTTTGCTAATCATATTTTATTTAGCAGTATTAAAATAAACTTGTAAAAGTTATATAAGTGTGTTTTTCCATATGATTTGCATTTGGGCCTAAAAGGCCCCAATACGTTGATATGAAGATTTCTGATGTCACGCATACTAGGGTTAAATAATAAGAATTGATGTCATTGGCATTGAACTGGGCACTGTAGGTTGTGTTTACTGTCCTCCACTCACTGCCGACTTTTATTCCCCATTGACTTGCATTGGGGTTGGGTTTTTGACTCCGACTCGACTTTTTCCGATAGTCTGCCAACTTCGTTCGACTCAATTTTTGAGAAAGTCGGGTGGTCCGAATCCTACTCGACCCTCCCGGAGGCAAAGTCGCTCATCTCTAATGATGATCCCTTTCTCTGATACATCGCTTCAGATATTGCTAGACAGCTTTTATGTCTCCTCTTAGCCTTCTTTTTTGCAAGCTAAAACATTCCCAGATCCTAAATTCTTGT
>JARQOD010000001.1:623925800-623949106 GCA_033576555.1 Oophaga sylvatica | reverse complement strand
ACAAGACCTTCCAGAAAAGGACCAATGGGAAACTGTTCCAGAACACAATACAGCTTCAGGACCTTCCTGGCGGACCAATAGGAGTTGCTGCAGTACCTGAGCATGTGACCCTTGGTCTCCAATGAGAGACCTTACCCTGGGCATGCTCAGAAGGTGAAAAGCAGGACTTAGTCCTGCAGCCATCTGCTCGCCGCTGACCAGTACTGGCTACAAAGACAGAACCAGGAAAGGCAGCAGTAACCCTTTGTACCGTATCAGGCTGTGCAAGACACTGGGACCGACATCTTTGCTGAGGAGGCACCAATGCGGCCAGAGAGGATGGGAGACCACAGCAGGGATGGATCGAGATTCCTCTTGTGCTACGCTCGAAGGCAGCAATGAGCTGCGGAGCCTGAATACGCTCAGCAAGCTTCCATGACCTATCCTCAGGTCCATAACCCTTCCAATCCACCAAATAAAACTTTTTGCCACGTACCACCTTGCACACCAGATTAGCATTCACCTCATAGTCGTCTGTAGACGAACCCGATGTCCCGGCAGATGACTCGGAAAACCAGGACAAGTATGCGGGTTTCAGCAGGGATACATGGAATGTGTCATGATACCCAGGCGTGGCGGAAGGGCTAGACGGTAGACCACAGGATTGACCTGTTCGAGGACCTTGAAGAGACCCAAGAAGTGAGGTGCAAACTTAGTGGACTCTACTCGCAGCCTGATTGGCATCCTGAGTGCGGTCCCAAATGTCCCGTGCCTCCACAGCCCAGTCTGCCACCCTGGAGATGGCGGAAGACACGGGCATAGGCACTGGAACCCGCGGATGCTGACCGTAATTAAGGAGGAATGGGGTTTGCCCTGTGGAGTCTGCCATGGCATTGTTCAACACAAACTCTGCCCACGGTAACAAAGATGCCCAGTTATCCTGCCTGGCTGAGACAAAGTGTCGTAGATATGTGGCCCTCTCTACCAACCCATTCGTCTCGGGATGATATGCTGAAGAGAGATTTAACTCAATAATGAGTAGACGACAAAGCTCTCTCCAGAACCGAGACGCAAACAGGGGACCACGGTCACTGACAATTTTGTCCAGCATACCGTGTAAGCGGAAGATGTGTCTAATAAACAGTGCCGCCAAGGCCCGTGCAGAAGGTAACTGGGGTAGCGGCACCAAGTGCACCATTTTAGAGAAGTGATCGGTGATAATCCATATGATGGTGCATCCACGAGACTTGGGTAAGCCCAGCACAAAGTCCATCCCGACCATCTGCCAGGGCCTGTCTGCCACCAGCAATGGATAAAGTAACCCAGCTGGCCGTTGACGAGGGGACTTTTTTTTGGCACAGGAGACACATGCCCGAATATAGTCTCCATAGTCCCAGACCATATGCTGCCACCAGTACGTCCTCGCCAGTAGGTCAGATGTCCTTTTTTTCCAAAATGTCCACCCACCCTGGACGAATGGACCCAAGAGAGAACCTCAGGTCGCAAATTAGATGGTACAAAAGTCTTCCCCGGAGGCAAAGACTCTAGCGACACAGGAGCTACAGTTCTCAGGCTTTCAGAGGGGACAGTAAGCCGCGGCTCCCCTCCTCCTCCTCAGAAGACATGACGGAGAGAGAGAGAGAGAGCGTTAGCCAGAATGTTCTTTTCTCCCGAAAGAAAATGAAGGGTGAAGTGAAAGTGGGAGAAGAACAGGGACCATCTGGCCTGACGGGAATTCAGCCTCTGGGCAGTTTGTAAGTACACCAGATTTTTGTGATCCGTAAAGATTTTTAAGGGAAAGCGAGCCCCCTCCAACAGATGTCTCCACTCATAGAAGGCCAACTTCATTGCTAGCAACTCCCTGTCCCCGATGGAATAATTCCTCTCCGCTTGTGTGAAGGTCTTGGAGAAGAAGAAGCAAGGGTGCTTCCGACCTTGAGCATCCTTCTGGAAGAGGACTGCTTCAGCACCAACGGGCGAGGCATCCACCTCCAATATGAATGGCTTATCAACATCAGGGCGATGTAGGATGGGAGCGCTAGCAAAATGGGACTTAATAGAAGTGAAAGCCTTGGATACCTCTTCAGACCACAATTTAGGATTCGCTCCCTTCTTGGTGAGGGCTACCAAGGGAGCTACCAAAGTTGAGAAGTGGGGGATAAACCGGCGATAGTAATTAATGAACCCCATAAAGCGCTGCACCACTTTCAGAGAATGGGGTTCTTGCCAGTCCATCACCGCCTGTAGTTTGGCAGAATCCATAGCCAATCCCTGGGCGGAGATGATATAGCCCAGGAATGGTAAAGACTCCTGCTCAAACACACATTTCTCCAACTTTGCATACAGGGAATTTGCCCAAAGGGCATCACCAGATATTTATAGTGCCCATCCCTGGTATTAAAAGCTGTCTTCCATTCATCCCCCTCACGGATACGAATCAGGTTATAAGCACCCCACAGGTCTAATTTGGTAAATACCCTTGCTCACCGGAGCCTATCAAAGAGCACAGAAATCAAGGGCATCGGGTATTTATTCTGTAGTCTATGCAGGGCCGTAATTCTCCATTTTTCTTCTGCACGAAGAAGAACCCCGCCCCAGCGGGTGACACTGACTTCCTAATGAACCCTCTTGCCAGATTCTCCTGAATGTATTGGGACATAGCCTCCGTCTCCGGGAGAGAGAGAGGATAGACCCTTCCCCGAGGAGGTTCTGCTCCAGGCAAGAAGTCAATAGGACAGTCATAGGGGTGGTGAGACGGAAGAGTCTCCGCAGCCTTTTTGGAGAACACGTCTCCATAGGACCCATAGCACTGGGGAAGAGAAGCAAGATGTGCGGGTATCCCTGTAGTAGCAACCTGAATACTCTCCCTCACACATCTACCTTTACAAGACTCACTCCAATCCCTTATCCTCCCAGAGGACCAGTCAATATGTGGGGAGTGAAGACGAAGCCAGGGTACTCCCAGCAGAACCTCATCTATACCCTCGGGAAGGACTAGGAAAGGACTAGGAAAGAGATAATCTCCAGATGGGAAGAAGACATAGATAACGTGAGAGGGATTGTCTGATGTGTGATCTGTGAAGGCAGTATTGATCCATTCACCACTCGAACCGTCTCCGGTTTGGCAAGCATAACCTGAGGTATTGTGTTGCAGAGAGCAAAGGCAAAGGACATAAAATTCCCCTCTGCTCCTGAATCCACACAAAGCTCAACTGTCAGAGTGGATGGACCGAACGAGATTGTCCCTTTAAGGGGCAGCTTGGAGGCAAATGCCGCTGAATCTAGTGAACCTCCTCCCATAGTCACTAGATGCGATCGTGTTCCCGATCGCTGGGGACATCTATTGACATAATGTCCTAGCTGCTGACAATTGTTGCAAACCACGGGTACTCGAGCGGGCTGAGACTTAGATCCCGCTCGAACCACCTCCATGGCCGCCTTGGAGTCGGACGCCTGAATGGGAGTTTCTAGAGGTTTGGCAAAGGTGGGAGCCAGCCGGAAACTCTGCCTACACTGGGCCCGCTCCAACCTCCGCTCGTGAAAACGAAGGTCGATGCGGGTAGATATGGAGATAAGCTTCTCCAGTGAGGCAGGAATCTCCCTGGTGGCCAAGGCGTCCTTTACATGATAAGCCAGACCTTTCCAGTATACCGGAACGAGGGCTTTATCTGGCCACTCTAACTCTGAGGCCAGAGTCCAAAATTGGACCGAAAACTGGCTGACCATGGACGAACCCTGTGACATTGCCAGCAGTTGGAGCGCCGTATCGTGGGTGACTTGAGGGCCTAAAAACACCTTTCTAAGAGCCTCCAGAAACAGAGGAGCACTCCGCACCACACGATCATGGCGCTCCCACTGTGGCGTTGCCCATTCCAACGCCCTGCCCGACAGCAGTGATACTATTAACCCACTTGTGCCCGCTCCGTGGGAAAACGTGCAGCCAGAAGCTCGAGCTGTATAGAGCACAGGCTTATGAATCCCAGACAATGTTTACTGTCACCAGAAAACTTGTCTGGAAGCGGGAGATGGGATAAGGTCGGGGCAAAGGTAGCGGAGGACAAACTGGCTGCCACTGCGCTACAGCCTGAACAGCGACTGCAGTAACATCCACAGCTGAGGTTGTGCTCTCGAGAGCCGCCAACCTACCCTCCAGCTGCTGGATGAACTGCCCTAGGCGCTGGTCGTCCGCCATTTTACTAGCCAGACCCTGGCGCTAGTATTCTGTTAGGGCTTGCGGAACGCACAAAATAAATATAATTAATAGGTGCGTTCGCAGCCCGGGGTCCACCGTGCAGGCAGAGTATGCTGCTAGTAAGATGGCACTGTATGGTGGTATAAGCGAACTCTGTTACACCACAGAGTCGCTGACATAGATGCTGTGGCACTATATAGCGGTATAAGCGAACTCTGTTACACCACAGAGTCGCTGACATAGATGCTGTGGCACTATGTAGCGTTATAAGCGAACTCTGTTTCTCCACAGAGTCGCTGTGGTAGAGACTGTGTCCTGTTAACTCCACAGGAGAACACAGATAACTGCAGAGCGGATAGCAGTCTGTGGTCATGCAGACAGGAATGCAAACAACCAACTCCTCACCGGAGTAGCCGGTATTCTGGAGGCTATTTCAACCAAGCCCTGAACACGTGCATACAAAACTCCTCACCGTCGGTGCCGGTATTCTAGGTGCTTATTTCAGCCGAGCCCTAACCCCATGCGTGCATGATCACACTGGCGCAAAGCACATAACACAATTGATACTAGCGCGTGGCCGTGCGGCCATGCAACCCTTTTATAGCAGCAACTACAAGACCTTCCAGATAACAACCAATGGGAAACTGTTCCAGAACACAATACAGCTTCAGGACCTTCCTGGCGGACCAATAGGAGTTGCTGCAGTAACTTAGCATGTGACCCTTGGTCTCCAATGAGAGACCTTACACTGGGCATGTTCAGAAGGTGAAAAGCAGGACTTAGTCCTACAGCCGTCTGCTCGCCGCTGACCAGTACTGGCTACAATGAATGAACCAGGAAAGGCAGCAGTAACCCTTTGTATCGTATCAGGCTGTGCAAGACGCTGGGACCGACGTCTCTACTGCGCAGACACCACTGCGGCCGGAGACGGATGGGAGACCGCAGCGGGGATGGTTCGAGATTCCCCTTGTGCAGGAGCGGGAATTTGACCCCTAACAGTCGCCAGTAAAATGTTCCTCGATTTGAAGACCTTGCCCAGTGAATTCATTGTTGATTTGACCATATCTAATCTCCTTTTGACTCCCGACGTTGATGCTACATCTTGAGTGATTATTGATTTGAGTATATTAAAGCCGTTTACAACGTCCAGTTCATCGCCATCCATCTCAAATGTGTCCCGGTCATACCTGGCAGTAGTCAATATATTTTTCTTCTTGGTGATGAGTAGCAGTCCCATGTTCAAACTTTCTATCTTGACACTCTGTAATAAGTTCTTCATTGCATCTACGCTTGTTGTTATCAATGTTGTATCGTCTGTGTATTTAAGATTGTTGATGATTTGTCCAGCAATTTTGACTCCTTCAGTATTATATCCATGGCTAAAATATACTTTACACATTGTATCTATAAATTTTCCTACTTACCTCCATCAATTCCTGCTGTTTTGGCTGCCACCTTTTTGTGCACTCATTTAGTTTTTAACCTTTTGTGATATTCAAAATAAATAATAAAAAAAATATCAGCTATAAATGCCTTTGAAACATGTGTAAATGTATTTTTACTGTAAATAGTAAATAAGGTAGACAAGAGCCTAAATCCTACATTGTCCATAATACAATGGGCAGATAAAAAAACAGTAACTTTTTTGACTCGTAAATAAATAAACAAAAAAACTGTCAAATGACTGTAAAACCTTGGGCTCCCAACCAGGTATATGCTACACTGCTACAACTAGAAAGGGATCTGCCAAACCTATACCAATAGGGATGAAAAATTTAATAAATAAAAATTGCAATGTGCACTGTGGTCCCATCTATACATCTCTGAAAAAACAGCTGAGTATACTGGTTATTAAATATCTCACTTACTAGCTTAGTAGTATGGAGTTCAAATTGTCGAAAAAGTGGGTGAATTAATCTGTGCTGCAGATTATCTCAACACACTCAATAACAATCGTGCTGAGGGTTGCTGGTATCCGTGCAAATGGTCCAAAATGAATAAGAAGAGAAACCTATCTGATGCTCCCTGTTATGATTCGTAACCGAGGAGGATAATAGCGAAATAGGCTAGGCAACCAGACACCCTGAGAGGTTGGTAACTTAGCGGATTGCAGACCCCTAAACTGACAACATAACTAGAATTAGCTGTGGGACGTACCTGCGATGCCCTAGACACCTCGACACAGCCAAAGAGTTAACTAAGCCTAAAGAGAGAAAGGGGAAAGCTAACTGCCCCGGGATAGAGCCCCAAAGGAATAGATAGCCCCCAAACATATATTGCCGGTGAGACAGATGAAGTACAAAACACAGGCAGAAAATAGAGTAAGCAAATGCTGGGGCCCAAACTGTCTGAATAGAACAGGACAGGAAAGGATACTGTCTGCAATCCCACAAAAACCCTAAGAAAAATTCCAACACGTCTGATTTGCAAAAATACTGAGGCCACACGACCTCTCTCCCACTAAATCAGAACTCTGGTGTAAACTGGACGCAAAACAACAGATACTGAAATAACAGGGGGCTAGAAATACAGAAAAGACTGACATAAGCTGTAGCAAAGGAAGCAGAGTCCAGCACAGGTCCCAGCAGGAAACCTGGCTGAACTCACATCAGCAAGGCAGAGAACAGAGAAAAGCAAAAAGGGAAAACATGCCACAGAGTAAAATAGACAAATAACTTATTTGAAAGATGCAGGACAAAGAAGGGAGCAAGCAGACATCCAGAAGCCTCAGGAAGAAAACCAAATCACCAGCAACAACTAAGGGAAGGCTGCTCACTCAAATCTCTCCAGTCTGTAACACCTGACCTCCAATCATCCTCTTCAGGTGATTGACTTCTGTCAGCCAGACCAGCTCCATTACCAGCAGCAACTACCAGAGGAAGCCCAAACTCAGAAGCCAGATCAAAATTGTTCACAACAGGCCACATATTGAACAGTCTGGTATCGCTGTCAGACTTCTGAGCTATTTGTGGCCTACAAATTGTGGCAATTCAGGCCTACATTCCACTGTATTTGCTGTCTGTTACCCTAGTTCTGTAAACTATTTTGGGGTATAAAATAAAAAAATCCAGGCCACATAGTGGCCAGTGTGGTATCTGTGTCAGACTCCTATCTCACTGTGTCTGGTGTATCTGTGCCATCCAAATAGTTGCTTTTCAGGCCTACATTACACATTTTTGGCTGTCTGCTACCCTAGCTCTATACAGTATTTTGGGGTTAAAAAATGTAAAAAACTCCATGACACATATTGAACAGTCTTTTATCTCCGTCAGATGCCTGGTATATTTGTGCTCTACAAATATTACTTTTTCAGGCCTACATTACACTTTTTTGGCTGTCTGCTGCACAGGTCTAGTATACACTGTTTTGGGGTGGAAAAAAATATCGGCAACATATTGAACAGTCTGGTTTCTCTGTGACACGCCTCATCTATCTGTGGGCTACAAAGTGTGCTTTTGAGGCTTCCCGTCACCTATTTTTGCTGTGTGTTACCGTAGCTCAAAATACTATTTTGGGGTAAAAAATTTAAAAAATACCGGCCACATATTGAACAGTCCAGTATCTCTGTGACACACCTCATCTATCTGAGGGCTACAAAGTGTGCGTTTTAGGTTTCCATTCACCTTTATTTGCTGTGTGTTACCCTAGCTCTAAACACTATTTTGCGGTAAAAATTAAAAAAATACAGGCCACATATTGAACAGTCTGGTATCGCTGTCAGACAGCTGAGCTATTTGTGGCCTACCAATTGCGGCAATTCAGGCCTATATTCCACTGTATTTGCTGTCTATTACCCTAGTCCACTATTGGGTATAAAATAAGAAATCGGCCACATATACCAATGTGGTATTTCTGTCAGACTCCTATCTCTCTGTTTTCAAAAAATTGTGGCACATCAGGGCGACATTACCCTTTTTGCCGTGTCTTACCCTAATTCTATTCAGTCTTTTTGGGTAAACAAAAAATAAACCCAGGCCACATATTGACCAGTGTGGTATCTGTGTCAGACTCTTATCTCTCTGTGTACAAAAATTGTGGCATATCAGGGCAACGTTACCTTTTTTTTTTGCTGTGTCTTAAGCTATTTCTATGCATGTTTTTGGGTAAAAAAAAAATCCAGGACACATATTGAACAGTCTATTATCTCCATCAGACGTCTGGTGTATCTGTGCCATCCAAATAGTTGCTTTTCAGGCCTACATTACACTTTTTTGGCTGTCTGCTACCCTAGCTCTATACAGTATTTTGGGGTTAAAAAATGTAAAAAACTCCATGACACATTGTTAGGGTTCCTGCGGAACGCACCAAATATATGAGGTAGGGAGGTGCGTTCGCAGCCCGGGGTCCACCGTGCAGGGGAACCTGCTGCTAGTAAAATGGCGCAAGAGGCGGACTCTGTTATCCCGCAGAGTCGCCAAAATAAACACCGCAATGTGCTGTGGCAATAGTGCAAACTCTGTTATTTCACAGAGCCGCTAGAAGGAGTGCCGCAGCGCTATATGGCGATGTGTGCGAACTCACTAAACACAACTGAGTCGCAAAATAAACACGCTAGGGTGCTGTCTAGCTTTGAAAGCGAACCCTGTTACGTCACAGAGCCGCTGAGAAAAAGTTCTGTGTCCTGTCAGGCACCCAGGTACACAGTAAGTGTTAAGTGAACATAGAACGTGATCATGCGCTAATGTCCTCGCGGGAGTCACCCGCAATCTATGGCGTCTGAACGCCAGACCCTGAATACGGCAATCAAACTCCTCACCGGTTATGCCGGTAATCTAGGGCATCTAGGACACCGACCCTGACCAACTAGCATACCAAACTCCTCACCGATTAAGTCGGTATCCTAGGGGCTTATTTCAGCCGGGCCCTAACCACACACACGCATGACCACAATGGCGCAAAGCATATAAAGGTTGATACTAGGCATGGCGGCTCAGATTGCCACCCTTTTATAATAACAGCTACAGGACCTGCCAGAAACAAGTACCAATGAAACCTGTTCCAGAACACTAGTAGTCACAGGACCTTCCTGGCAGACCAATAGGAGCTGCTGAAGTACCTGAGCATGTGACCCCTGATCTCCAATGAGAGATCTCACCTGGGCATGCTCAGAGGGGAAAAACAAGAACTTTGTCCTAAAGACATCTGCTCGCCGCTAACCAGTACTGGCCACAATAGCAGAGTCTGGAGAAGCAGCAGTAATCCTCTGCACACTGCCAGACTGGGCGAGACACTGGGACCGACGTCTAAGCTGAGCAGAGTCACTGCGGCCGGAGATGAATGGGAGACCGCAGCTGGAATGGCTTGAGATTCCCCTTGTGCAGAAGCGGGAACTCGACACCTAACATTACCCCCCCTTCTCTGGGCCTCGCTGCTTTCGAAAAGCAGCGATGAGCTGCGAGCGTGAAGTGCTCGGCAGGCTCCCAGGATCTATCCTCAGGCCCATAACCCCTCCAATCCACCAAATAAAATCTTTTACCCCGTACCACCTTACACCCTATGATGGCATTCACCTCATGGTCATCCGTAGACGAACCCGATGTCGCGGCAGATGACTCGGAAAACCAGGACATGAGCACGGGTTTCAAGAGGGATACGTGAAAGGTGTCGGAGATACCCAGGAGTGGTGGAAGAGCCAAACGGTATACCACAGGGTTAACCTGCTCAAGGACCTTGAAAGGACCCAGGTATCGGGGTGCCAACTTAGTGGACTCAACTCGCAGCCTAATGTTACGGGCGGAGAGCCACACCAAGTCCCCAAGAGCAAATGTTGGAGCGGGGCGCCGATGTGCGTCGGCGGAGGACCTCATCCTCTCCTTGGAAGCCTGAATGGCATCCTGGGTACGGTCCCAAATGTCCCGTGCCTCCACAGCCCAGTCTGCCACCCTGGAGTCGGCAGAAGACACGGGCATGGGCACCGGAACCCGCGGATGCTGACCGTAGTTCAGGAGGAATTAAGTTTGTCCGGTGGAGTCAGCCACAGCATTGTTTAGTGCAAACTCAGCCCATGGTAGCAAGGATGCCCAGTCATCCTGCCTGGCTGAGACAAAATGTCGTAGATAGGTGACCAAGGTCTGGTTGGCCCTCTCTACCAACCCATTCGTCTCAGGATGGTACGCTGAAGAGAGATTTAACTCAATACTGAGTAGACGACAAAGCTCTCTCCACACCCGAGACGCAAACTGGGGACCTCGGTCACTGACAATTTTTTCCGCATGCCATGTAAACGGAAGATGTGCCTAACGAACAACGCTGCCAGAGCCCATGCAGAAGGTAACCGTGGTAGCGGCACCAGATGCACCATTTTGGAGAAATGGTTGGTGATTACCCAAATGATGGTGCAACCCCGAGACTTTGGCAAGCCCACCACAAAGTCCATCCCAACCATCTCCCAGGGCCTGTCTGCCACCGGCAAAGGAAAAAGTAACCCAGCTGGCCGTTGTCGTGGAGACTTATTCTTGGCGCAGGAGACACACGCCTGAACATAGTCCCCAACATCACGGACCGTATGCGGCCACCAGTATGTCCTCGCCAGAATTCAGATGTCCTCTTTGCCCCAAAGTGTCCACCCACCCTGGACGAATGTGCCCAAGAGAGTACCTCCGGTCGCAAATTGGTAGGCACAAAAGTCTTGCCCGCGGGCACAGACTCTAGCGAAACCGGGGCCACTGTTCTCAGGCTCTCTGTGGGAACAATAAGCCGAGGCTCCTCCACCTCCTCCTCAGAGGACACCACAAAGCGCGAGAGAGCGTCGGCACGAATGTTTTTCTCTCCCGAGAGGAAATGGAGTGTGAAATTAAACCCGGAGAAAACAAGGACCATCTGGCCTGGCGAGAGTTAAGCCGCTGGGCTGTCTGCAGATACACCAAAATTTTGTGGTTGGTGAAGACTTGGAAGGGAAATCGGGCCCCCTCCAACAGATGTCTCCACTCAGAGAAGGCCAACTTCATGGCTAGCAACTCCCTATCCCCGATGGAATAATTCCTCTCCGCTGATGTGAAGGTCTTAGAGAAGAAGAAGCAAGGATGCTTCCGACCTTGAGCATCCTTTTGGAAGAGGACTGCTCCAGCACCAACGAATGAGGCATCCACTCCAATAAAAATGGCTTATCAACATCGGGGCGATGTAGGATGGGAGTGCTAGCAAAATGAGACTTAATAGAAGTGAAAGCCTTGGAGACCTCTTCCGACCACAATTTGGGATTTGCTCCCTTCTTGGTGAGGGCTACCAAGGGAGCTACCAAGGTAGAGAGAAATGGGAATGAACTGGCGATAGTAATTAATGAACCCCATAAAGCGCTGCACCGCTTTAAGAGAGTGGGGTTCCTGCCAGTCCATCACAGCCTGTAGTTTGGCCGTATCCATAGCCAATCCCTGGGTTGAGATGATATAACCAAGGAAAGGTAAAGACTCCAGCTCAAACATACATTTCTCTAACATAGCATAAAGGGAATTAGCCCGTAAGAGGTGAAGACTCTGCAGACATCTCTCCGGTGGGAGTCAATATCTGGAGAGAAGATGAGTATATCATCCAGATAGACTACGACCGAGGTGGAGAGCATATCCGGAAAATGTCATTGACAAAGTCTTGGAAAACGGCTGGGGCATTACAGAGCCCAAAGGGCATCACCAGATATTCGTAATGCCTATCCCTGGTATTAAAAGCCGTCTTCCATTCGTCCCCCTCACGGATGCGAATCAGGTTAAAAGCACCGCGCAGATCTAGTTTAGTGAATACCTTGCTCCCCGAAGCCTATCAAAGAGCTCAGTAATCAGGGGCAAGGGTACTTGTTTTTAACGGTGATGGCGTTAAGACCCCTGTAATCAATACACGGATGTAATTCTCCGTTCTTCTTCTGCACGAAGAAGAATCCCGCCCCTGCCGGTGACACCGACTTCCTAATAAACCCTCTTGCCAGGTTCTCCTGAATATATTGCGACATGGCCTCTGTCTCAGGAAGAGAGAGGGGATAGACCCTTCCCCGAGGAGGTTCTGTGCCAGGCAAGAGGTCAAGTCGGTATTCTAGGGGCTTATTTCAGCCGGGCCCTAACCACACACACGCATGACCACACTGGCGCAAAACATATAATGGTTGATACTAGTGCATGGCGGCTCAGCATTGCCACCCTTTTATAATAACAGCTACAGGACCTGCCAGAAACAAGGACCAATGAAACCTGTTCCAGAACACCAGTAGTCACAGGACCTTCCTGGCAGACCAATAGGAGCTGCTGAAGTACCTGGGCATGTGACCCCTGATCTCCAATGAGAGATCTCACCCTGGGCATGCTCAGAAGGGAAAAACAAGGACTTTGTCCTAAAGACATCTGCTCGCCACTAACCAGTACTGGCCACAATAGCAGAGTCTGGAGAAGCAGCAGTAATCTCTGCACACTGCCAGACTGGGCGAAATGCTGGGACCGACATCTAAGCTGAGCAGAGTCCACTGCGGCGGAGACGAATGGGAGACCGCAGCCGGAATGGCTCGAGATTCCCCTTGTGCAGAAGCGGGAACTTGACCCCTAACACACATATTGAACAGTCTTTTATCTCCGTCAGATGCCTGGTATATTTGTGCTCTACAAATAGTTGCTTTTTCAGGCCTACATTACACTTTTTTGGCTGTCTGCTGCACTAGGTCTAGTATACACTGTTTTGGGGTGGAAAAAAATATCGGCAACATACTGAACAGTCTGGTTTCTCTGTGACACGCCTCATCTATCTGTGGGCTACAAAGTGTGCTTTTGAGGCTTCCCGTCACCTATTTTTGCTGTGTGTTACCGTAGCTCAAAACACTATTTTGGGGTAAAAAATTTAAAAAATACCGGCCACATATTGAACAGTCCAGTATCTCTGTGACACACCTCATCTATCTGAGGGCTACAAAGTTTTGCGTTTTAGGCTTCCATTCACCTTTATTTGCTGTGTGTTACCCTAGCTCTAAACACTATTTTGCGGTAAAAATAAAAAAAATACAGGCCACATATTGAACAGTCTGGTATCGCTGTCAGACAGCTGAGCTATTTGTGGCCTACCAATTGCGGCAATTCAGGCCTATATTCCACTGTATTTGCTGTCTATTACCCTAGTTCTGTACACTATTTTGGGTATATAATAAAAGAAATCCAGGCCACATAGTGACCAGTGTGGTATTTCTGTCAGACTCCTATCTCTCTGTGTTCAAAAAATTGTGGCACATCAGGGCAAAATTACCCTTTTTTGCCGTGTCTTACCCTAATTCTATTCAGTCTTTTTGGGTAAACAAAAAATAAACCCAGGCCACATATTGACCAGTGTGGTATCTGTGTCAGACTCCTATCTCTCTGTGTGCAAAAATTTGTGGCATATCAGGCCTTTTTTATGCTGTGTCTTACCCTATTTCTATACTGTCTTTTTGGGTAAAAAAAAAAAAGAAATCCAGCCTACATGTTGACCTGTGTAGTATCTGTGTCAGACTCCTATCTCTCTGTGTGCCAAAAATTGCAACATATCAAGGCAACATTACCCTTTTTTGCTGTGTCTTGCCCTATTTCTATACAGTCATATTTGGGTAAAAAAAAAATTAAAAAACTCCAGGCCACGTATTGAACAGTCTGTTATCACCGTCAGATGCCTGGTGTATCTGTGCTTTTCAAATAGTTGATTTTCATGCCTACATTACACTATTTTTGCTGTCTGCTAACCTAGGTCTATACAGTATTTTGACGTAAAAAAAATTATCCAGGTTACATATTGACCTGTGTGATATCTGTGTCAGACTCCTATCTCTCTTTGTGCTAAAAATTGTGGCATTTCTGGGCTACATTAAACAGTTTTTTTTTCATCTTACCAGTTATTGACAGTGACCGCAGTTTGTTAAACAAATAAAGTACATTCCAGAAATTTGAAAGTGCTTTTTTCCCGCACACAGATCACATTTAATTTTTGCTCCAAATTGTGACTTTTTTATTGAACGTTGGAAATATTGTACTACATTTTAAATGGTAAAGACGCGTGGCAAGGGACAGGGAACTGGACGTGATGGTGCATGCAGAGGCAGAGGGCAAGCTGCAATTATGCCACAACAAACATCCACAACTTCTCGCAACAGATTCCTGTCAGAATTCATAGGGTAAGGCAGTAGACCACTCTTGACACCAGAGCAGGGTGAAAGGGTAGTTGGTTGGATGGCGGATGGCTAATACTTCCAGTCACTTTGCCACCACCACCAGCACCATGTCTTCCACACGGTCAAGTCTGAGTAGCCTTGAGTCTGGACCGCATATTCCTCACCATGATCCTCCTTCCACCTCCCATGCTAAGTGCCCACAGACAACTGATCCCACACTTGGACCACTCCGAAGATTCTGGCCTCTCGCCTGGTCCACTTGAAGCAGGGCAAACTGATATTGCATGTAGCGATGCCCAAATATTTGAGCAGCCACGTTCACACAAAGGTGATGGTGGGAATGTGTCACAAGAGATGGACGATGATGAGACACAATTGCCAGAAAGTCAGGAGTAGGACCAGGGTGCGGAAGTGGAAGAGGAGGTGGTGGATGATATAGTAACTGACCCAACCTGGCAGGAGGACATGCAGAGCGATGACAACAGCACACAGGGGGAGGATGGCATAGCACCACAAAAGGCTGGAAGAAGCACTGTGGTGTGCACAGACAGAAGGCAGGCAATCGTTCCTCAGAACCCTAACACTACAGAAGTTGTCATTACAAATGTTAGGTCTTCCCGAGTATGGTTGTTTTTTAAAGACTCTGCCGATAACCCCAAACAGGCTATTTGCACCACCTGCTGTGCCTGCATCAACAGAGGTAGCAAAACTATCAGCGTGACCACCACCTGCATGATCAGGCACATGGCAGCGAAGCACCCGACTTTGTGGGCTGAACCCCAGAGTCCAGGTACAGTATCAATGGGTGACACCACAGCTTCCTCCGCTGTTGTGCTTGGAAGCCAATCCCCTGTCCATGGTGCCAGCGAAGATGCCTCCTGCCCTGCACCTGTTGTTGCACACACTCAAATACTACCATCAGCAAGCACGTCCATGTCCTAGTCCTAGCGCAGCCTTCAGTTGTCCATACTCCAGTCATTGGAAAGTAAGTGGAAATACGCAGCCAACGCATCACAGGCCACAGTACTATATTCACACTTTTCTCATCTGCTTGTGCTCCAAATGTTGCCTTTTAGGCTCGTGGAGACCGAAGCTTTGCACAACCTGATGGGGCGGCCATCCCAATGTACTCTGTTCCCAGCCGACACTAATTTTTCCCGGTGTGCCGTCCCGGCATTACACAAGCATGTTTCCCACAACATTACCCGTGCCCTCAACAATGCAGTTACAGGAAAGTACACTTAACCACGGACATGTGGACAAGTGCTTCTGGGAAGGGATGGTACATCTTGCTGGCACACTGGGTTAACATAGTGGAAGCCGGGACCCAGTCTGATCTTGGGATGGAACAGGTCCTACCAATGCCGAGGATTGCGGGCCATAGGTCAATCGGGGTTGCCCCACAGTCTATAGCTCCTGCATGTCATCCCCGTCCTCCTCCTCTTAAGCCAGCATCTCTGAAATGACCACATCAGTCACAAGCTGAAAGCACTGCAGCACTGCAGCACTGCCTAAGGCCTCTTTCACACTTTAGTCTTTTGGCGTCAGTTAAAATCCGCCAAAGCGTGAAAATAGTGGATCCGCCAGAAAAGTGGAAAAACGGATGCAAACGGATCCGTTTTTTCGATGGATCCGCTATGAACTTTTGAACCCGGAATATAACCTGGAAAATGCAGGTAAGCATGTCCGGACCGAGAAGAGAGAGAGAGAGAGAGAGAGAGAAAGAGAAAGAGAGAGACACCCCGGACAGTATTCTGGGAGCAACGGATCCGCTGGCGGAAGGTCGTCCGTTTTGGCGGATAGAAAAAACGTTGCATTGGACGTTTTTCTAAAACGGCGGACGCAAAATTTTTGGCGGATCAGTCAAAAAACTGACCTAACGGACGACCATCCGTCAAAATCCGCCACTAATGCAAGTCAATGAGAAAAAAGCGGATCCGCCAAAAAAAATGGCGGATCTGTTTTTTTTACACTTTGACGGATTTTGACTGACGTCGCATGACTGAAGTGTGAAAAAGGCCTAAGCCAAGCGGCAACAGGCTGTACTAAAGTAATGTGCTTAGTTGACAAACTTCACAATGCTGAAGAGTTGTGGACAGCTCTGAAAGAGCAAGCAGATATGTGGCTGACGCCGCTGAACCTACAGCCAGGCATGGAAGTGTGTGACAATGGCCGTAACATAGTGGCAGCTCTGAGGCGAGGCGAGCTTACACACGTACCATACCTGGCCCATGTGCTTTACCATGTGGTTCAGCAGTTTTTCAAAACCTACCCGGATCCGCCGGATCTGCTTGTGAAAGTACGCCACCAGTGTGCCCATTTTAGAATATCAGCTAAAGATTCAGCCACCCTTGCCATGCTTCATCAGCGTTTGCAGCTTCTGGCTCACCGACTGGTTTATGATGTCCCCACGCATTGTAACTCTACACTGCATATGCTGGAAAGGATTTGTGAGCACAAGGGGGCTGTTGTTTAGTACCAGCATCAGCAAGGGCGTCAGTATTCTGTTCAGACTCTACACATAAGACCTCAGGAGTGGACATGGATGTCAGAAATATGTACCACCCTACAAAACTTTGAGGAGCCCACCAAAATGATGAGCAGCGATGACGCCATAATTAGCGTCAACATCCCGCTTCTCTGTATTCTGAATAGCTCTCTGCTCACAATCAAAGAGGATGTATTGCAGGCAGAGCTGTTGTGTTTCGGTAGCTGAGGAGGACAGGAACAACAGCAGGGCAGCAGAACACCTGAGATGTTGGTAACTGATGGGTTGCAGATTCCTAAACTAACGACACAACTAGAGGTAGCCGTGGAGCGTTCCGACGTTGATCCTAGACGCCTCGTCACAGCCTGAGAGATAACTACACCTAAAGGCAGAAAGATGAAAGCTATCTGCCCCTGATCAGATCCCCAAAGAAAATAGGAAGCCCCCAAACATATAATGGCGGTTTAGACAAGATGAAAACACAAACATAGGCAGAAAATAGATTGAGCAAATGCTGGGGCCACAAGCTAACTAAATAGGATAGGAAAGGAGAGATTACTTTCTGCAACCCAGAAAACCCTACAAAAATCCAACAAATCTGATTACAAAAATACTGAGATCACACGATCTCGCCACCCGCTATATCAGATCTCAGTGTGAACATAATCAAGCTGCAGCCGCTGAAAAAACAGGAAAAAGCAAATGAGCAAATAACAGTGGCTGCAGATAAACTGTGAGGAGCTCAGGCCCCAGGAGGTGACCTGGCTGACCTCCACAAAAGTGCAGAAAACAATGCAAATAGTAATCACAAAAAGAAAAGCAAAAAATATCTTATCTGAAAGCAGGAGATGCAGGCAAGACTCCAGCAAACTTCCAAATGAACCAGGAACCACAATTGAGACAATAACAATTGATCACCGGCAACCATCATGGGAGGGAACCTCCCTTATATCGGACCAGTCAGTGAACCCAGATTGCCATTCCTCGCTGAAAGGTTCAGTACTGTCTGTGACCACCAGAGGGAGCCTCTGCTCAGAAACCATCTCTAGCACATTCATAACAGTACCCCCCCCTTGAGGAGGGGTCACCGAACCCTCACTTGTGCATCCAGGCCGATCAGGATGAGCTCGGTGATAGGCACGGATCAGTCTCCTAGCATGGATGTCTGAAGCAAACACCCAAGAATTGTCCTCCTGACCATAACCTCTCCACTTAACCAAATACTGGAGTTTCTGTCTAGAAAAACGAGAATCCAATATTTTCTCAACCACATACTCTAGATTGCCCTCAACCAAAACAGGGTCAGGAGGCGCAGCCATAGGAACCACTGGCTCGACAAACCTCTTCAATAAGGACTTGTGGAACACGTTATGGATCTTAAATGTCCCTGGAAGAAGCAAACGGAAGGAAACAGGATTAAGAATCTCCATGATCTTATAAGGTCCAATGAACCTGGACTTAAACTTTGGAGACGCAACCCTCATAGGGATATTTCTTGAGGACAACCAACCAAGTCCCACTTTAAACCGAGGACCATCAGTCCCATGCCGGTTGGCAAACCGTTGGCCTTCTCCTGAGAGAGAGACAACCTCTCCACTACCTGGTCCCAAATCTGCTGCATTCGCTCCACAACAGAGTCAACACCCGGACAGACAGAAGCCTCCGCCTGCCACAAAGAAAATCGAGGGTGAAACCCAAAATTTCAGAAAAATGGAGACATCAAGGTGGCAGAGCTAGCCCTATTATTAAGAGCAAATTCAGCCAAAGGCAAAAAAGAGACCCAGTCATCTTGATCAGCAGACACAAAACATCTCAAATAAGTCACCAAGGTCTGGTTTGTTCTCTCGGTTTTTCCATTGGTCTGAGGAAGAAAAGCAGAGGAGAAAGATAATTGAACACCAAGTTTAGAACAAAATATCCTCCATAATCTGGAAACAAACTGGACTCCTCTGTCAGACACAATGTTCTCCGGAATGCCATGTAACCGAACCACGTGCTGAAGGAACAAAGGCACCAATTCTGAGGAGGAAGGTAACTTAGGTAATGGCACAAGATGTATCATCTTGGAAAACCTATCACAGATTACCCAGATAACGGTCATTCTCTGAGAAACAGGGAGGTCGGAAATAAAATCCATAGAGATATGGGTCCATGGCCTTTTGGGCACAGGTAATGGCATTAACAAACCACTAGAGCGAGAGCAAGGCTTGGAGCGAGAGCAAGTCCCACAGGACTGCACAAATTCCCTGACGTCACAAGACAAAGTAGGCCACCAAAAGGACCGACTCACCAAGTCTCTGGTACCAAAAATCCCGGGATGACCAGCCAACGCGGAACAATGAATCTCAGACATCACACTCTTCTTCCACTGGTCTGGGACAAACAATTTCCCAATAGGCAGAGCTCAGGTTTATCCTCCTGACACCCTTCCAAGGCCAGTCTCAAATTGGGCGAGATGGCGAAAATAACTACACCCTCTTTCAAAATAACAGCAGGATCAGATAACTCAGGAGAGTCCGCAAAGAAACTCCTCGAGAGGGCATCCGCCTTAACATTCTTAGTGCCAGGAAGAAAAGAATCCACAAAATTAAAACGTGTGAAAAACAAGGCCCACCTGGCCTGTCTAGGATTAAGTCGCTTCGCTAATTCGAGATAAACCAGAATCTTTTGGTCCGTGAGGACCACCACCTGATGTTTGGCTCCTTCCAGCCAATGTCTCCACTCTTCAAATGCCCATTTCATGGCCAATAACTCCCGATTACCCACGTCATAATTACGTTCAGTTGGAGAAAATTTTCTAGAGAAAAAGGCACAAGGGTTACTCTTAGAGGTCTCTGGATCTCTTTGGGACAAAACAGCACCTGCCCCAATTTCAGAGGCATCAACCTCCACCTGAAACGGTAGAGAAACATCAGGCTGCCGTAGAACAGGAGCAGAAGTGAATCTCTGCTTAAGTTCCTGAAACGCAGAGACTGCCTCAGGAGGCCAATTCACCACATCAGAACCCTTTTTGGTCAAATCAGTCAATGGTTTAACAATACCGGAGAAATTACCAATAAATTTACGATAAAAATTGGCAAAACCCAAAAATCTCTGAAGAGCCTTTAATGAAGTAGGTTGGACCCAATCACAGATGGCCTGAACCTTGACTGGGTCCATTTCAATAATAGACGGAAACCAAATGAATCCCAGAAATGAGACCTTCTGTACGCCAAAAAGACACTTTGATCCCTTCACATACAGTGCATTCTCTCTCAAAATCTGGAACACAGTCCGAACATGTTTCACATGAGAGTCCCAGTCATTGGAAAAAATCAAGATATCATCCAAATAAACAATCAGAAATTTATCCACAAAATCCCTGAAAATATCATTCATGAAGGATTGGAAGACGGAAGGAGCATTAGTGAGCCCAAAGGGCATCACTAGGTACTCTAAATGCCCCTCTGGGGTATTAAACGCCGTCTTCCATTCATCCCCGTGCTTAATGCGAATAAGGTTATACGCCCCCCTGAGGTCAAGCTTGGTAAACCAACTAGCACTTTTCACCCTGGAAAACAGGTCAGAAATCAAGGGTAACGGATATTGATACTTCACAGTGATCTTATTCAAGAGACGATAATCAATACACGGCCTCAATGAACTATCCTTTTTGGCCACAAAGAAAAAACCGGCACCCAAGGGTGAAGAGGATGGTCTGATATGACCCTTCTCCAATGACTCCTTTATATAAGATCGCATAGCATCGTGTTCAGGTACAGACAAGTTAAAAAGGCGACCTTTAGGAAATTTACCACCAGGCAATAATTCAATAGCCCAGTCGTAGCTCCTGTGAGGGGGCAAAGATGCAGATTTACTTTCACTAAATACATCCGAAAAATCAGTCAAAAAGTCAGGAACATCCTGAGACTTGGGAAAGGCAGAAAAAACAGGAGTGTCGGCATTAACACATTGGCAGCCACAACTGGTCACAGACACAGATTTCCAATCCAAAACAGGATTATGAGACTGTAAACAAGGGAAACCTAGTACAATAATGTCATGCAGATTATACAGCACCAGAAATTTGCAACTCTCCTGATGATCTGGTTCAACCCTCATTATCACCTGAGTAGAAAACTGGGGTTTATTCTCCGCCAAAGGGGTAGAATCAATCCCCAGTAGGGGAATAGACTTCCGCAGGGTTATCATGGGAATCCCACAACGTTTGGCAAAGTCAAAATCCATCAGGTTAATAGCTGCTCCTGAATCAACAAAAGCCTGAGCAGAAAATGTGGACAGGGAGCAAATCAGGGTAACAGTCAACAGAAATTTAGTCTGAACACTACCCAAGACAACTAAGCGTGCAAAACGTCTTCCCCGCTTAGGGCAGACTGAAATAGCATGAGAGGCATCACCACAGTAGAACCATAACCCATTGCGCTTTCGAAACTCATGACGCTGTGCCCCAGAAGTCACTCTATCACACTGCATGGGCTCAGAAGATGGCTCACAAGGCAACATTATCTCACGCATACCTCTGCGCTCACGCAAGCGTCTGTCAATTTGAATAGCCAATGACATAGAATCATTGAGACCAGAGGGAGCAGGGAATCCCACCATAACATCCTTTACATTCTCTGAGAGCCCCTTCCGAAAAAGGGCTGCCAAAGCATCATCATTCCATTTGGTCAGGACTGCCCACTTTCGGAATTTCTGACAGTACAACTCAGCATCTTCAAGACCCTGATTTAATGCCAACAAGGTTTTTTCAGCTTGATTAGTGACATTAGATTCATCGTACAATAACCCCAGAGCAAGAAAAAATGCATCAATATCATTCAAAACAGGAACCCCAGGTGTCAGGGAAAAAGCCCAATCCTGAGGATCGTCGCGCAGAGATGACAATTTGAACCTGCTGTGCTGCGTTACCTGAGGACTTAGGCTTTAAGGCAAAAAACAACTTACAGTTATTTTTGAAATTCAGAAATTTAGCCCAATCCCCCAAAAACAAATCTGGCATGGAATCCTAGGTTCCACAACTGGCAACCTAGCAAGATAGGTATCAATACTCCGAACCTCAGTGGCAAGCTGATCCACACGGCCAGACAACTGTACAAACTCCATTGAAATAAAAAAAAACTCCTCCTCAGCACCCAGAGAAAAAGAGGGAAAAAATGCAACAGACAGAAAAAAAAATCTCTGACAACTCTGACAACTTTTTTCTTTCCACACTATTTTTCCCTTCTGTGAGTACCATATAATTTTCAGTTATGGCCGGTGATACTGTTGTGTTTCGGTATCTGAGGAGGACAGGAACAACAGCAGGGCAGCAGAACACCTGAGATGTTGGTAACTGATGGGTTGCAGATTCCTAAACTATCGACACAACTAGAGGTAGCCGTGGAGCGTTCCTACGTTGATCCTAGACGCCTCGTCACAGCCTGAGAGATAACTACACCTAAACGCAGAAAGATGAAAGCTATCTGCCCCTGATCAGATCCCCAAAGAAAATAGGAAGCCCCCAAACATATAATGGCGGTTTAGACAAGATGAAAACACAAACATAGGCAGAAAATAGATTGAGCAAACGCTGGGGCCACAAGCTGACTAAATAGGATAGGAAAGGAGAGATTACTTTCTGCAACCCAGAAAACCCTACAAAAATCCAACAATTCTGATTACAAAATACTGAGATCACACGATCTCGCCCCCCGCTAAAAACAGATCTCAGTGTGAACAAAACCAAGCTGCAGCTGCTGAAAAAACAGGAAAAAGCAAATGAGCAAATAACAATGGCTGCAGATAAACTGTGAGGACTCCCGGCCCCAGGGGGGGACCTGGCTGACCTCCACAAAAGTGCAGGGAAAAAAATGCAAATAGCAAGCACAAAAAGAAAAGCAAAAAAAAATTTTATCTGAAAGCAGGAGATGCAGGCAAGATCCAGCAAACTTCCAATGAACCAGGAACCACAATGAGACAAGAACAATTGATCACCGGCAACCATCATGGGAGGGGAAACCCCCCTTATAAACAGACCATCAGTGAACCCAGATTGCCATTCCTCGCTGAAAGGTTCAGTACTGTCTGAAACCACCAGAGGGAGCCTCTGTTTAGAAACCATCTCTAGCCCCATTCATAACACAGACCATGATTGAGATGATGAAGGAACATACAGGGTGATTACACACACCCCACCCCATGTCATCCCAGCATGGATTGTTGACAATGAGTAAAAGGAGGAGGAGGAAGAACATGAGCTACTTTCCTGCGCTATAGACGGTACTACAAGCACAACTGTCACACATCTGTTCGCGTGGGTGGCCTAGGACGGGAGGAGGAGAAGACAGCATGGTCAGTTGTCCCCGTTGGGTGGGACACAAAAGGCTTGCCAGTTTATCAGCTGGCATGCATGGCAGACTTTTTGTTGTGCTGCCTTTTCCCCTGACCCTCGCATGAAACAAAATTTTGCGGGCACTCAGTACTGGTTGGTGACACTTTTAGACCCATGCTACAAGGAGAAATTTCATCTCTTTTTCAGAGTCAAATAGGTGTATTAAAAA
>JARQOD010000001.1:623808727-623925700 GCA_033576555.1 Oophaga sylvatica | reverse complement strand
AAAATCAAACTTAGTGAAGAAAAGAGCTCATCTACCTTGTCTAGAATTCAATCTTTTGGCTGATTCAAGATAAGTAAGGTTTTTGTGGTCAAAAATAGCTGTGATTTTATGTTTGTCACCTTGAAGTAAATGGAACCATTCCTCCAAGGCCCACGTAATTGCCAACAGTTCATTATTACCTATGTTTAGGGATGAGCTGACCTGTGGATGTTCGGGTTCATCCAGTTCAGCCGAACTTTAAAAAAAGTTTGATTCGAGTACTAGAACGGTACCCTAATTTATCCTAAACCCCATTCAAAACAATGGGGGCCCAAACATCCTGCTATTCTCACACTGTCCTCTTTGAAAGCGTGGTAAACACTGGCTTTGACCAACAGTAACCTTACTGAAGTCACCGCAGGTCTCTGTGTGTATCCTGATTCACATGCTGTCACACAGAGGACAGCATGCAAACCAGCAGCTGTCACGATGGTGACAAAGTTATTGTCAGTCAGGCATCGGTTGATGACTACTACTATCATCAGCGTATCCTGCTCTCACAGTGAAAGCAGGTGACGCTAATGAGAGTATTCATCAGCCGGCGCATGTGGTAGCTTTACTTTTATTCACAGGTGCCTAAGTCAAAAGAAGAAGATGGACATGCATTACTTTGTGAGGTCATTTCATTAATAAATGGTTGTACAAGGGCTAGTATGGGGGAGTCTTTAACCCCTTCCCGACCTGTGACGCCACGTAGGCATCATGAAAGTCGGTGCCAATCTGACCAGTGACGCCTATGTGGTGTCATGGCAAAATCGCTTTCCTGTGGGTAAAGTGACCGGGGTCACTGAAATGTCACCTGACCTGCAGGTACAGGAGGACCTGTACTTGAAACCGGGGGGGTGGCTTTGCTTCCCCGTCGCTACAATCGCTCTGATTGGCTGTTGAAAGTGAAACAGCACTACTTCCCTTTTGAGCCCCGATGTGTGCCCAAACAGTGGTTCCTACCCACATTTGGGGTACTAGGGTACTCAGGACAAATTGGACAACTTTTGGAGTCCAATTTCTCCTGTTACCCTTGTGTAAATAAAACATTACGGGCTAAAAATCATTTGTGTGGGAAAAAAATGATTTTTTAATTTCACGGCTCTGCGTTATAAACTTCTGTGAAGCACTTAGGGGTTCAAAGTGCTCACCACACTCTAGATTAGCTCCTTGGGGGGTCTAGTTTCCAAAATGGTATCACTTGTGGGGGGTTTCTACTGTTTAGGTACATCAAGGGCTCTGCAAATGCAACATGATGCCCGCAAACCATTCCATTAAAGTCTGCACTCCAAAATGAGCCCCGATGTGTGCCCAAACAATAGTTCCCCCCACATTTGGGGTACTAGGGTACTCAGGACAAATTGGACAACAACTTTTGTACAGTCATGGCCAAAAGTTTTGAGAATGACACAAATATTAATTTTTACAAAGTCTACTGCTTCACTTTTTCTAATGGCAATTTGCATATCCTCCAGAATGTTATAAAGAGTGATCAGCTTAACAGCAATTACTTGCAAAGTCAATATTTGGCTAGAAAATGAACTTTATCCCCAAAACACATTTCAACATCATTGCAGCCCTGCCTTAAAAGGACCAGCTAACCTCTTTTCAGTGATTGATCCATTAACACAGGTGTGGGTGTTGATGAAGACATGGCTGGAGATCAATCTGTCATGATTAAGTAAGAATGACACCACTGGACACTTTAAAAGGAGGCTGGTGCTTGGCATCATTGTTTCTCTTCTGTTAACCATGGTTATCTCTAAAGAAACGTGCAGTCATCATTGCAATGCACAAAAATGGCCTAACAGGGAAGAGTATCGCAGCTAGAAAGACTGCACCTCAGTCAACAATCTATCGCATCATCAAGAACTTCAAGGAGAGAGGTTCCATTGTTGCCAAAAAGGCTTCAGGGCACCCAAGAAAGACCAGCAAGCGCCAGGACCGTCTCTTAAAAGTGTTTCAGCTGCGGGATCGGGCTACCAGCAGTGCAGAGCTTGCTCAGGAATGGCAGCAGGCAGGTGTGAGTGCATCTGCACGCACTGTGAGGCGGAGACTCTTGGAGCAAGGTCTGGTCTCAAGGAGGGCAGCAAAGAAGCCACTTCTCTCCAGAAAAAACATCATGGACAGACTGATATTCTGCAAAAGGTAAAGGCAGTGGACTGCTGAGGACTGGGGTAAAGTTATTTTCTCTGATGAATCCCCTTTTCAATTGTTTGGGACATCAGGAAAACGCCTCATTCGGAGAAGACAAGGTGAGCGCTACCACCAGTCTTGTCTCATGCCAACTGTTAAGCATCCTGAAACCATTCATGTGTGGGGTTGCTTCTCAGCCAAGGGAATCGGCTCTCTCACAGTCTTGCCTAAAAACACAGCCATGAATAAAGAATGGTACCAGAATGTCCTCCAAGAGCAACTTCTCCCAACCCTCCAAGAGCAGTTTGGCGATCAACAATGCCTTTTCCAGCATGATGGAGCACCTTGCCATAAAGCAAAGGTGATAACTAAATGGCTCAGGGAACAAAACATAGAGATTTTGGGTCCATGGCCTGGAAACTCCCCATATCTTAATCCCATTGAGAACTTGTGGTCAATCATCAAGAGACGGGTGGACAAACAAAAACCTAAAAATTCTGACAAAATGAAAGCATTGATTGTGCAAGAATGGACTGCTATCAGTCAGGATTTGGTCTAGAAGTTGATTGAGAGCATGCCAGGGAGAATTGCAGAGGTCCTGAAGAAGAAGGGTCAACACTGCAAATATTGACTTGCTGCATTAACTCATTCTAACTGTCAATATAAGCTTTTGTTACTCATATGTTTGCAATTATTATATTTCTGTCTGTAATAAAAACATCTGTCAAACACATATAAAAATCAGAGGGCAGCAGATCATGTGAAAATATAATATTTGTGTCATTCTCAAAACTTTTGGCCATGACTGTACACCGATACCTTATATGTGGTCATAAACCACTGTTTGGGCGCATGGCAGGGCTCAGAAGGAAAGGAACGCATTTGACTTTTTTGAATGGCGCCGGGGTCCTGCAGGGAGGCGGCTTCCTCAGTGCCTGCTGAGAGCAGGCGCTGGGGAAGCCTGCAGCGATTCCAGAGCGATCGCTGGTGTGACAGAGTGCTGTGCACACTGTCACACCAGCGATCTGCTAAAATACTGTGATGTCCACCCTGGGACAAAGTAAAAAAGTAAAAAAAATAAAAATAAAAAGTGGTAAAAAAAATCATAAAAAAAAAATATATATATTCCCCAATAAATTCATTTTTTCCTGTAAACAAAAAAAACAAAACAATAAAAGTACACATATTTAGTATCGCCGCATCCGTAACGACCCTCCTATAAAACTGTCCCACTAGTTAACCCCTTTAGTGAACCCCTTAAAAAAAAAAAAAAAACGAAGCAAAAAATCAATGGTTTATCATCATACCGCCGAACAAAAAGTAGAATAACACGCGATCAAAAAGACCGATATAAATAAACTTGGTACCACTGAAAACGTCATCTTGTCCGCAAAAAACGAGCCGTCATACAGCATCATCAGTGAAAAAATAAAAAAGTTCTAGCTCGCAGAATAAAGCGATGCAAAAAAATAATTTTTTATATAAAATTGCTTTTATTCTATAAAAGCGCCAAAACATAAAAAAAATGATATAAATGAGGTATCACCGTAATCGTACTGACCCGAAGAATAAAACTGCTTTATCAATTTTACCACATGCGGAACGGTATAAACGCCTCCCCCAAAAGAAATTCATGAATTGCTGATTTTTGTTCATTCTAACCTCCCAAAAATCGAAATAAAAAGCGATCAAAAAATGTCATGTGCTCAAAAATGGTACCAATAAAAACGTCAACTCGTACCGCAAAAAATAAGACCTCACATGACTTTGTGGGCCAAAATATGCAAAAATTATAGCTCTCAAAATGTGGTGATGCAAAAAACTACTTTTTGCAATAAAAAGCGTCTTTTAACGTGACAGCTGCCAATCATAAAAACCCGCTATAAATAGTAAATCAAACCCCCTTTATCACCTCCTTAGTTAGGGAAAAATACTAAAATTAAAAAAATGTATTTATTTCCATTTTCCCGTTAGGGTTAGGGTTGGCGCTAACGTTAGGATTAGGGTTGGGATAACGGTTAGGGGTGTGTTAGGGTTAGGTTTGTGGTTAGGGTTGGGACTAGGGTTAGGGGTGTGTTGGGGTTAGGGTTGGAGTTAGAATTGGGGGGTTTCTGCTGTTTAGGCACATCAGGGACTCTCCAAATGTGACATGGCGTCTGATCTCAATTCCAGCCAATTCTGGGTTGAAAAAGTCAAATGGTGCTCCTTCACTTCTGAGCTCTGCCATGCGCCCAAACAGTAGTTTACCCCCGCATATGGGGTATCAGCGTACTCTGGACCACAAGAGTTATTGTGCAATTTGGCCTATTTCTCCTGTTACCCTTGGGAAAATGAAAAACTGGGGGCGACAAAATCATTTTTGTAAAAAAAAAAATGATTTTTTTGTTTTTACGGCTGTATGTTATAAAACTTCTGTGAAGTACTTGGGGCTTCATAGCGCTCACCACACTTCTAGATAAGTTCCTTGTGGGGTCTATTTTCCAAAATGGGGTCACTTGTGGGGGGTTTCCACTGTTTAGGCGCATCAGGGGCTCTCCAAATGCGACATGACGCCCCCAGACCATTCCATCAAAGTCTGCAATCCAAAACGTCACTACTTCCCTTCCGATCCCCGACGTGCGCCCATACAGTAGTTTACTCCCACATATTGGGTATCAGCATACTCAGGACAAATTGGACAACAACTTTTGGGGTCCAATTTCTCCTGTTACCCTTGTGAAAATAAAATATTGGGGGCGAAAATTTCATTTTTGTAAAAAAAAAAAAGATTTTTTATTTTACGGCTGTACGTTATAAACTTCTGTGGGGTTCAAAGTGCTCACCACACATCTAGATAAGTTCCTTGAGGGGTCTAGTTACCAAAATGGTGTCATTTGTGGGGGGTTTCCACTGTTTAGGCAGATCAGGAGCTCTCCAAACACGACATGGCATCCAGCCAATTCTGCGTTGAAAAAGTCAAACGGCGCTCCTTCCCTTCCAAACTCTGCCATGCACCCAAACAATGGTTTACCCCCACATATGGGGTATCAGCGCACTCAGGACAAATTGCACAATAACTTTTGGAGTCTTGTTTCCCTTAGGAAAATAAAAATTGGGGTGAAAAGATCAATTTTGTGGAAAAAATATGATTTTTTAATTTTACGGCTCTACGTTATAAACTTGTGTGAAGCACTTGGGGGTTCAAATTGCTCACCAAAGATCTAGATAAGTTCCTTAGGGGGTCTAATTTCCCAAATGGGGTCACATGTGGGGGGTTTCCACTGTTTAGGCACATCAGGGGCTCTCCAAATGCAACATAGCGTCCAATCTCAATTCCAGCCAATTTTGGTTGGAAAAAGTCAAATGGTGCTCCTTCCATTCCGAGCTCTGCCATGCGCCCAAACAGTGGTTCCCCCTCACATATGGGATATCAACGTACTCAGGACAAATTGGACAACAAATTTTGTGGTCCAATTTCTCCGGTTACCTATGGGAAAATAAAAAATTAGTGACTAAGAGATAATTTTTGTGGGAAAAAAATAGGATTTTTTATTTTCATGCCCGGGCATTATAAACTTGTGTGAAGCACTTGGGGGTTCAAAGTGCTCACCAAAGATCTAGATAAGTTCCTTAGGGGGTCTAGCTTCCAAAATGGGGTCACTTGTGGGGGGTTTCCACTGTTTAGGCTCATCTGGGGCACTACAAACGGAACATGACCCCCATCAATGTTTGCATTCCAAAACGTTACTGCTTCCTTTCCAAGCCCTGCCGTGCGCCGAAACAGTTTCCCCCCACATATGGGGTATCAGCGTACTCAGGACAAATTGGACAACAACTTTTGGGGTCCAATTTCCTTGGGAAAAATCAAAAATTTGGGACTAAAAAATCATTTATGTGGAAATTTTTTTTTTTTTTTTTCACACCCAGGCATTATAAACTTTTGTGAAACACTTTGGGGTTCAAAGTGCTCACAACAGATCTAGATAAGTTCCTTAGGGGGTCTAGTTTCCAAAATGGTGTCACTTGTGGGGGGTTTCCACTGTTTAGGCGTATCAGGGGCTCTCCAAACACGACATGGCGTCCAATCTCAACTCCAGCCAATTTTAGTTTGAAAAAGTCAAACGGCGCTCCTTCCCTTACGAGCTCTGCCGTGTGCCCAAACAGTGGTTTTCCCCCACATATGGGGTATTGGCGTACTCAGGAGAAATTGCACAACAACTTTATCTGCCCATTTTCTCCTTTTACCCTTGTGAAAATAAAAAAAAGTTTGTAAAAGATCATTTTTGTGGCTAAAAAGTTAAATATTAATTTTTTCCATCCACGTTGCTTCAGCTCCTGTGAAGCACCTGAAGGGTTATTAAACTTCTTGAATGTAGTTTTGAGTAGCTTGAGGGGTGCAGTTTTTATAATGGTGTCACTTTTGGGTATTTTCTGCTCTATAGACCCGTCAAAGTGACTTCAAATGTGAGGTGGTCCCTAAAAAAATGGCTTTGTAAATTTTGTTGTAAAAATGAGAAATCACTGGTCAACTTTTAACCCTTATTAATTTCCTAACAAAGAAAAATTTTGATTCTAAAATTGTGCTGATGTAAAGTAGACATGTGGGAAATGTTATTTCTTAACTATTTTGTGTGACATATTTCTCTGTTTTAAGGGAAAAAACTTCAAAGTTTGAAAATTGCTAAAATTTTCAAAATTTTCGCCATATTTGCATTTTTTTCAAAATAAACGCAAGGTATATCGAAGAAATTTTACCACTAACATGAAATACAATATGTCTCGTGAAAACAATCTCAGAATCGCGAAGATACATTGAAGCGTTCCAGAGTTATAACCTCATAAAGAGACAGTGGTCAGAATTGTAAAAATTGGCCCGGTCATTAACGTGCAAACCACCCTTGGGGGTGAAGGGGTTAAGCCAGGTTAATGATTGAAAGTTGTCAATTAGACAACTCTCAATTATTAATCCTATTGTATGAAATAAAAATAAAACACATACACTTTAATTAAAAATCATTTTAATGAAATAATCACACAGTTTTTGACCATCTTTTATTTTACAGGTAATCCGTGCAAAGCCCTTGTTCTCCTGTAATAAAAATAAAATAATAAAGCAACCTGACCTGAAGCGACGTTACCCGCAGTGTTACTTGTACTGATCGCTGCCTGAGCTGCCTGTTTGGCAGCTCAGCAGCAATCATGTAGCGACACACCAGCGATCCTGACAAGTTCATATCGTTGTCAGGATCGCTGGTGGGTCGCTATGTGAGACGGGGCCCTAATCAGTTCAGGTCAGCCGGGGACACCGCACAGCATCAGTGACGTCAGAAGGAGTCCCGGCTGACCTGAAGTGAAGTGATTAGCCTGGGAAGCAAGCAATTAAGCTTCCCAGCTAACCACTTCCTCTCCTGTCGGCTGGGAGACGAACTCATTCATTCGAGGGCTTACAGCTGAGATGCCAGCTTGCTGTAAGCCAGTTAACCCTTTGTGAAGGATTACAGCGTGGGACCTGACAGAGCACCGGATAGGTAAGAATAATGTTGCTTTATTATTTTATTTTTATTACAGGAGAACAAGGACTTCGCACGGATTACCTGTAAAATAAAAGATGGTCAAAAACTGTGTATTATTTCATTAAAATGATTTTTAATTAAAGTGTGTGTGTTTTATTTTTATTTCATACCATAGGATTAATAATTGATAGTTGTCTAATTGACAACTCTCAATTATCATCCTGGCTTAAAGTCACCTTTCAATAGCAAGGTGGCTTTAACCCATTATTAACCATTAGCCACCACTACAGGGCAATGGGAATAGACGGGCTAAGTGCCAGAAAGGGCGCATCTAATTATAGATTTGCCTTTTCTGGGGTGGCTGGGGGCAGATGTTAGTAGCCAGGGGGGGCCACAAAATAAATGCACCCTCCCTATGTTATTATTATCTGCACCCACTCGCTGGCTTTGTCTGTCTGGTTGAGAAAATAGCGCGGGAGCCCACGCATTTTTTTCAACGAATTTACACCTTTAATTAACCCTAGCTATATGAAATTTTGCACACATACACTCATGTCATTGTTAGTGAAAACCATATATCAAACTACATGAAATGACATGGTTAACTCTATGTAAACCATGTGTCATTTCATGTCGGGTTCTGTAATTTCACAAAAGCCGGCAATTGAATTAGCGGCTATTATATTATGTAGAAGTGTATGAACTATAAATATATATTATGTGTAACAATGACATGTATATATATATATATATATATATATATGTGTGTATTATATGTGTATATATCTAGTGTTTACAAGGAAAGAAAGGGTTTATTTTAATTCCAATATTTCTGTCCCATTGACTTGCATTGGTTTCCGGTATCGGAATCGGCGATATTATTATTATTATACATTTTTATAGCGCCATTTATTCTATAGCGCTATACATGTGAAAAGGGGCAAATATAGACAAGTACAGTAAACGTGAGCAATACTTGGCACATCCGATACTTTTTGGGTATCGGTCCGATGCAATCCGATCCAATATTTCCCGATATCGGAAAGTATCACTCAACACTAATATAAACAAAAAATAAATGCTTACTTTTTAAAAAGAGAATAATAATTTTCATAAATGCATGAAAATATCAGATTTATTAAAAGCTGATTTTTTTGGTACAAACTTTCATTTAAAAATGCACTTGTTATCCTTTTTAAAACAACTTTCGTTACCAAATCCTTGAATAGTCTCCTATTTTCATCTATATCAAGGACAGACTTTAATTTGATGTCAGATCAATTATGATTAATGATATAAGACAAACTAATGTCCATCGCAAATGAGCCTGTGCAGTCTACATTATTTCCTTCATAACATAAAGCAACAATATACAAGAGCTGTAAGGTATGATGTGTTATGGAAAAGATGAAATTGTGGCCAAACAACAGGGAACAGGGCAAGATGATATGTTGTGATCCCCACTAATGGTAATTAATAAATAATAAAGAATTGTGAAAATAAGCAGTCAAGCTATTTATATTTTACCCCCAAATCAAAACATCTTTTAAAAGGGATTTGTGATAGTTTGTAAAAGAATATGCCCAAATAATATGAGTACATTCAGTACACATGATACAAAACTATCGTGGTTGCTTGGCAACAGGTTGATACCACAGTTATTTGAAGAATGGAAGGGTACAAAGATGGAGAGTGTTATCAAATGCATTGCTTTTTCTCAGATGAAAAGAGTCCCCAAACTACAATTAAATGTTCTCTTATGTTTATGCTACTGTGAGTAAAAAGGATATTTCGTTTGTTATTGCAATGTCTTTTCTAGTAGAAATTACTCTCATGGGATTTCATGGTCATTTGGATAACTGTTTAATCATTTGAATGTAGTAACTTCTAGTCCTAAAACCTCTTTTGACAGACTTCCATTCCGTTTTGTACTAAAGTTTGATAAAAGAAAGATAAATATAAAATAAAAAATAGGCAGAGCAACTTATGCATGTTAGAATGAATGTTAACTTGTGAATATTTTAAATTGGTGATGTAACAATTTACTGTTCTTGCATTTAATTTTTTTTTATTTTTCTAAAGTACTATTTTTCAAGTTTACTTAATTTAGTGGTTGTGTTACAGCAACTGATTACCTAAAGTAAATTCTCAAAAAAGGCGAAAATATGGATCAAGAGCACAAAAACATTGTTTGTTTCATATGTGTCTTTGCCCTACGTTCCAAATTATTATGCAAAATGGATATAAATATCATATAGGAGTATTTTTTTTTGTGTTTTTCAAATAAATAGTATTGTGCCCCAGGGCTCTTTGGATCAATGAAATCAATCTCAAACACCTGTAATAACTAATTTGCCAGGTGAGCCCAATTAAAGGAAAACTAATTAAGAAGGGTGTTTCACATTATCAAGCAGGCCATAGGTTTCAAGCAATATGTGAAAGATAAAGGATCTATCTGCTGCCAAAAAGCAACGAAAACTGAAGTCTAAAGAGAATTTTGGGTTATACAGAGCACAAATGGGTTTGTGCAGATAAAAGCTTGATGATGAAGGTTTAAGAGATTAGCTGCTAAAATACTATTACAAAGCGGCAATCGAGACTTTGAAGCTGCTGGTGCCTCTGGAGTTCTGCAAATCCTGAGGTGTAGTATTTTCCAGATGCTTGCAGTTGTTCATAAACTACTACTATTATTACATTTTGGCCACCGCTAAACTGTGCTAATACTGCAGTGTGCCCAGATATACAGTACATGAAGACTACTTTTAAAAGAGTCTTGTTGTAACATCAGCAAGAAGGTGGCTGAGTAATATTTTGGGCCGGAAATATGAGGAGAGACCTGGTAGGCCTTTTTAAGTTCCCTGAATGTGCGAAAATGACCTGAACAAAGTTTATGGAGTTTCTGACTCACCACTTCATTCCATGGTACAAAAGGAAGACCCATGCCATCCATAGCAAAATCATCTTCATGCATGACAATGCACCATCTCATGCTGCAAAGAATACCACTAAGCCACTGGCGGCTATGGGCATAAAAAAGAGAGAAACTCATGGTGTGACCAACATCCTCCCATGACCTCAACCCCATTGAAAACCTTTGGAGTATCCACATGTAAAAGATCTTTGAGGGTAGGAGGCAGGTCACATCAAAACAGCAGCTTTTGGAGGCTAATCTGATATCCTGCAAAGAAATTCATCCAGAAACTATCCCAAACTCACAAGTTCAATGGATACAAAAATTGTGAAGGTGATATGCTCCAATGTTAACATGTACTGTAACTTGGCCTGCTAAGATGTTTTTGATTAAAAAAAGCTTTTGATTTATTTCAGCAAATGTGACCTCTTAATGTTGCAAATTCAACAAATTCAGTTCTTTAAAGGGAATCTGTCACCCTAAATTGGCGGGATATTTAAATGATGGCAGTCATGGTCAGATGGGCGGTGTTTTGGGTACTTGCCTTATCATGTTGTTCGCCGCTGTCTCCATTATTTCTGGGAATTGTAGTCGTTGTCCTCCATATAACGCACCTGCGCATTGCAATCTTGAATTGCGCACGCGCAGTATGCTTTGCCCGCAGATTGCAATGCGCAGGCGCGTTATATGGAGGGCAACGACTACAATTCCCAGAAATAATGGAGACAGCGCCGAACAAAATGTTAAGGCAAGTACCCAAAACACCGCCCATCTGACCTGACTGCCATCATTTAAATGTCCCGCCAATTTAGGGTGACAGATTCCCTTTAAAACCTATAAAATGTTTACAAACTCTGTTGTGCTGAATAATTTGGAATAGTGCATTTTGAGTTGTTTTTAGTATTGAAAAGAATACTATTATCATTGGGGGTTTGTCCAACAAAATTTGATTTATATTTTATTGAGTGATGGAACCTATTCATTCTGGTAAGGCATAGGCGAATCAAGGTTTTGAAGATTTTGTCCCTGCCCAGCACCATTTTCCTCACTGCTGAAGCATCAAAGAGTAGGCTAGCACTAATTTAGGTTTAACCTTCAGGCCTCTCATAATACCCTACAGCTAAGACATCAAGTAGATTTTCATGCCATGTACAGTGGTATTAGACACAAAGAATTCCCATATGTAACTCATTTTACAACATTGAAACATAATTATGGTCACACAAAAAAACAAACGCCCAGAATATATTTAAACCATAATTAATCTTTATTAGTAAATAATGAAAATTAACAGAATTAGAACATAGTGTTGCTAAAAAAGTGGGAAATTCTATAGTCAATGTTTTATACCATCCAAAAATACCAGATTATAAAATATAGTAGTATATTATCCTCTGATGCAATGAATAGTGATGGGCGAGCAATTAAATGCTCGGGTGTTCGTTGCTCGGGTCGAGCAGATTGGAATATTCTGGTACTCGGACAGAACAACGAGCCCAATGTAAGCCTATGGGAGACTCGAGCATTTTTGCAGCGATCCCCCGGGGGTCCTTTTAGGGTCTAAATGCGTCTGAAAATGATGGAAACACTGCTCAAATGAAAAGGGGACATCATGGGGTTCGCCACTGGAAGCATTTCTGACTCCTAGTTTACAGCTTTAAACAATGTTGTCAGAGTTTCATGCTATTTTTACCTATGCACCAAAAAACATATCAAAACTAAGCCAAAACGGATTTTGCTGGGAAATATGTTAAGGTACAGTCATGGCCAAAAGTTTTGAGAATGACACAAATATTATATTTTCACATGATCTGCTGCCCTCTGGTTTTTATGTGTGTTTGACAGATGTTTTTATCACAGACAGAAATATAATAATTGCAAACATATGAGTAACAAAAGCTTATATTGACAGTTAGAATGAGTTAATGCAGCAAGTCAATATTTGCAGTGTTGACCCTTCTTCTTCAGGACCTCTGCAATTCTCCCTGGCATGCTCTCAATCAACTTCTGGACCAAATCCTGACTGATAGCAGTCCATTCTTGCACAATCAATGCTTTCATTTTGTCAGAATTTTTAGGTTTTTGTTTGTCCTCCCGTCTCTTGATGATTGACCACAAGTTCTCAATGGGATTAAGATCTGGGGAGTTTCCAGGCCTTGGACCCAAAATCTCTATGTTTTGTTCCCTGAGCCATTTAGTTATCACCTTTGCTTTATGGCAAGGTGCTCCATCATGCTGGAAAAGGCATTGTTGATCGCCAAACTGCTCTTGGAGGGTTGGGAGAAGTTGCTCTTGGAGGACATTCTGGTACCATTCTTTATTCATGGCTTTGTTTTTAGGCAAGACTGTGGAGAGGCCGATTCCCTTGGCTGAGAAGCAACCCCACACATGAATGGTTTCAGGATGCTTAACAGTTGGCATGAGACAAGACTGGTGGTAGCGCTCACCTTGTCTCCTCCGAATGAGGCGTTTTCCTGATGTCCCAAACAATCGAAAAGGGGATTCATCAGAGAAAATAACTTTACCCCAGTCCTCAGCAGTCCACTGCCTTTACCTTTTGCAGAATATCAGTCTGTCCATGATGTTTTTTCAGATGCACTCACACCTGCCTGCTGCCATTCCTGAGCAAGCTCTGCACTGCTGGTAGCCCGATCCCGCAGCTGAAACACTTTTAAGAGACGGTCCTGGCGCTTGCAAGTCTTTCTTGGGCACCCTGGAGCCTTTTTGGCAACAATGGAACCTCTCTCCCTTGAAGTTCTTGATGATGCGATAGATTGTTGACTGAGGTGCAATCTTTCTAGCTGCGATACTCTTCCCTGTTAGGCCATTTTTGTGCATTGCAATGATGACTGCACGTGTTTCTTTAGAGATAACCATGGTTAACAGAGGAGAAACAATGATGCCAAGCACCAGCCTCCTTTTAAAGTGTCCAGTGGTGTCATTCTTACTTAATCATGACAGATTGATCTCCAGCCATGTCCTCATCAACACCCACACCTGTGTTAATGGAGCAATCACTGAAAAGAGGTTAGCTAGTCCTTTTAAGGCAGGGCTGCAATGATGTTGAAATGTGTTTTGGGGGATAAAGTTCATTTTTCTAGGCAAATATTGACTTTGCAAGTAATTGCTGTTAAGCTGATCACTCTTTATAACATTCTGGAGTATATGCAAATTGCCATTAGAAAAAGTGAAGCAGTAGACTTTGTAAAAATTAATATTTGTGTCATTCTCAAAACTTTTGGCCATGACTGTACATCCTTTCCAGGGGGGGTTCCCCGGGGAAAAAAGGGGGGGGTTTTTTTCCCCCCCGCCCGGGCCCCCCCGGTTTTCCGGGACCCAACCCCCCTTTTTTTTTTTTTTGGGGGGGGGGGGGGCCCCCCCAAAAAAACCCCCCCCCCTTTTTTTAAAAAATTTTTTTTTTTCCCAGCCCCGGGGGTTTGGGGGGGGTTTTTTTTTTAAAAAAACCCACAGGGGTTTTTGGGGGAAAAATTTCCCCGGGGGCCCCCCCCCCCCTTTTTTTGTGGGAACCCCTTTTAAATTAAAAAATTTTTTTTTTAAATTTTTCCCCCCCCCCTTTTTTTTTTGGGGGGGGAAAAAAAAAAAAAACCCCCCCAAAAAAAAAATTGGGGGGGGGGGGAAAGGGGGGTTTTTTTTTTTTTTTCCCTTTTTTCCCCCAAAAATTTTTTTTTTAAAAAAAAAAAATTTTTTAAAAAAAAGGGGGGGGGTTTTTAAAATTTTTTTTTTTTTTGGGTTTTAAATTTTTTTAAAAAATTAAAAATTTTTAAAAAAAAATTAACCCCCAAAAAATTTTTTTTTTTTCCCTTTTTTTGGGGTTTTTTTTCCAAATTTAAAAATTTTTTAAAAAAAAAAATTTTTAAATTTTCCTTTTTTGCCCTTGGGGGGAAAAAAATTTTTTTTTTTTGGGGGGGCCTTTCCCCCAATTTTTTTTTAAAAGGGGGTTTTTTTTTTGGGGGGGAAAATTTTTTCCCCCCCCTTTTGGGGGGGGGGCCCAAAAATTTCCAAAAACCCCTTTTTTTTTGGGGGGGGGAAAAAAAAAAAAAAAGGGGGGGTTTTTTTGGGTTATTCCCCCAAAATTTTTTTTTCCCCCAAAAAACCCAAAAACCCCCCCCTTTTAAAAGTCCTTTCCCCAAAACCTTTTTTTTTTTAAAATGAAAAATTTTTTTTTAAAAAATAACCCCCCCCTTTTCCCCCAAATTTAAAAAAAAAAATTTTTTTTTTTTTTTTTTTTTTAAAGGGAAACCCCCCCCAAAAAAAAAAATTTTTAAAAGATGGGTTTAAAAAATAATTTCCTTTCCCTTTTTTAAACCCCTTTTTTAAAAAAAATTTTTTTTTTTTGGGGGGGGCCTTCCCCCCCAATGCCCAAAAAAGGGGGGGGGGCCCCTTAAAAAAAAATTTTAAAAAATTTTTTTAAAGGGCCCCAAAAATTTTTTAAAATTTTTTGGTTTTGGTTTTCCCCAAAACCTTTTTTAAATTTTCCCCCGGGCCCCCCAAAAAAAAAATTTTTTTTAAATTTTTCCCCCCGGGGTTAAAAAAAAATTTTTTTTTTTCCTTTTCCTTTTTCCCCCCCCCAAAAATTCCCAAAAAAAATTTTTTTTTCTAACATTTCCCAAAAAAAATTTTTGGGGGGGAAATTTTTAAAATTTGGGGGGGGGGGGTTTTTTTAAAAAAAAGGGGGTTTTTTTTGGGGTTTAAAAAAAAAACCTTTTTTTGGAAAAAAAAGGGGGGGGAAAAAGGGGGGGGAAAAAAAAAGCCCCCCCCAAGGGGGGGGGGTTTTAAAAGGGTTTTTAAAAAAACCCCCCCCCAATTTGGGGGGGTTTTGTTGGCCAAAGGGAAAAACCCTTAAAATTTTTTTTTTTTGGGGAAAAAAAACCAAATTTTTTTTCCCCCCAAAACCAATTTAAAAAATTTTTTTTTTTTTTTAAAAAAAAAACCCCTTTTTGGGGGGGGGGCTTTTCCCCCGGTTTTTTTTAAAAAACCCCGGGGGGGGCAAAAAATTTTTTTTCCCCTTAAAAAAAAAAAAATTTTTTTTTTGGGCCCCAATTTTGGGGTTTTTTAAAAAAAAGGGGGGGAAAAAAAAAAAAAATTTAAAAAAAAGGGGTTTTTTCCCCCCTTTTTAAAAAAAACCCGGGGGCCCCCCCCCCAACCCCCAAAAAAAAATTTCCCCCCCCTTTTTTTAAAAAAAACCCCCCAAAAGGGGGCCCCCCCCGGCCCCCCCCGGGGGGGGGTTTTTTTTTGGGGGTTTTTTAAAAAAACCCCCCCCAAACCCCCCTTTTCCCCCCCCCATTTTATTTTTCCCCCCCCGCCCCAAAAAAAAAATTCCCTTTTTCCCCCTTTTTTCCCCTTTTTTTTTTCCCCCCCCCAAAAAACCCCCCCAAAATTTTAAAATTTTTTTAAAAAACCCCCCCAAAATAAAATTTAAATTTTTTGGTTTTTTCCCCCCTTTTAAAGCCCTTTTTTTAAAAAAAAAAAACCCCACCAAAATTTTTTTTTTAACCGTTTTCCCCCCCCAAAAAAAAAGCCCGGGGCCCCCCCCCCCCCCCCCCTTTTTTTTTTTTTTCCCCCGGGGGTTTTTTTTTTGGGGGGCCCCCCCTTTTTTTTTTTTTCCAAAAAAAATTTTTTTTTCCCCCCTTTTTTTTTTAAAGGTTTTCCCCCTTTTTTGGGGCCCCCCCCCGGAAATTTTTTTTTTTTTTCCCCGGCCGGTTCCCTTTTTTAAAATTTTTTTCCCCCCCCCCCTCCTTTTTTTTTGGGGGCCCAAGGGGGCCCCCCCCCCCCCTTTTTTTTCCCCCCCGGGGTTTTTTTTTTTTCCCCCCCCTTTTCCCCTTTTTTTTTAAAAATTTTTCCCCCCCCAACCCCCGCCCTTTTTTTTTTTTTCCCCCTTTAAAACCCCCCCTTCCCCCCTTTTTTTCCCCCCCCCTTTTCCCCTTTTTTTCCCCCCCCCCTTTTTTTTTCCCCCCCCCCCCCCCAAAAGGGGGCCCCCTTTTTTTTTTAATTTTCCCCCCCCCAAAAAAAAAACCCCCCTTTTTCCCCTTTTTTTTAAAAAATTTTTTTTTTTTTTTTTTTACTTGGGAAAAATTTTTTTTTTAAAAAAACCCCGGGGTTTTTTTTCCCCCTTTTTTCCCCCCCCCTCCCCCCCCGGGGAAATTAAAAAATTTTTTTTTTTTCCCCCCCCCCGAGGCCCCCCCAATTTTTAAAATTCCTTTTTTTTCCCCTTGGGGAAAAAAAAAATTCCCTTCCCCCCAATTTTTTCCCCAAAAACCCCCTTTTTGTCCAAAAAACCAAAAGGGGCCCCCTAAAAAATTTTTTTTCCCCAAAAAAAAACCCCCCCCAAAACCCCCAAAAATTTTTTTGTTTTCCCAATTTTAAATTTTTTTCCCCCCCCCTTTTTTTTTTTGGGTTTTTCCCCAAAAAAATTTTTTAAAAATTTTTAAAAAAAACCAAAATTCCCTTTTAAAAAAATTTTTTTTTGGGCCCTTTTTGGGGGGGGAAAAATTTTAAAAAAAAAATTTTTTTTTGGGGGGTTTTTTTTTTTTTCCCCCCCTTTTTTTTTTCCCCCAAAAAATTTTGGGAAAAAAGGGTTTTTTTTCCCCCCCCCCTTTCCCCCCGGGGGGGCCGGGGGGGGGCCCCCCCTTTTTTAAATTTTTTAATTTTTTTTTTTAAGTTTCCCCCCCCTTTTTAAAAATTTTTTTCCCCCCTTTTTTTGGGCCGGCCCAAAAAAACCCCCCGGGGGGGGCCGGGGGGGGGGGAAAGGGGGGGGGCCCCGGGGGCCCCCGGGGGGGAGGGTTTTTTTTTGGGGAAAAAATTTTTTTAAATTTTTAAAGGGGGGGAAAAATGTTTTTGGGGGGGGAAAATTTTTTTAAAAAACCCCAAAAAAAACCCCCCCCGGGCCCCCCCCCCCCAAAATTTTTTTTTTTGCCCCCCAAATTTTTTTCCCCCCCCCCAAAACCCCCGAACCCCAAACCCCTTTTAACCCTTTTAAACCCCCCCCCCCTTTTTGGGGGCCCCCCCCTTTTTTTTAACCCCCCCTTTTTAAAAAAAATTTTCCCCCCGGGGGGCCCCCTTCCTTTCCCCCCCGTAAAAAAAACCCCCCCCCCAAAATTTTTTGGCCCCCCCCTTTTTTTTTTTTTCCCCCCCCCCCCCCCCCCCCCCCCACCCTTTTAAAGGGGGGGCCCCCTTCCCCCAAAAAACCCCCCGGGAATTTAAAAAAAAAAAATCCCCTTTAAATTTTTTTTTTGGAAAAAAAAACCCCCCGGGAAAAAATTTTTTTTTCCCCAATTTTTCCCCCTTTTTCCCCCAAAAAAAAACCGGGGGGGAAAAAAAATTTGCCCCAAAACCCCCCCCCCCTTTTGGGGGTTTTAAAAAAAAAAAAAAAAAAATTTGGGGGGGAAAATTTTTTAAAAAAAATAAAAACCCCCCAAAAAAACCCCCCAAAAAAAAAAAAAAAAATTTTTTTGGGGGTTCCCCCCTTTTTTTTTAACAAACCCCCTTCCCCCAAAAAAAAGGGAAAAAAAAAAAAAAACAAAAAGGCCCTTTAAGGGGGCCCCCCAAAATTTTCCCTTTTTTTTTTTGGGGGGAAGGGAAAAAAAAAAAAAAAAACCCAAAAAACCAAAAAAAAACAAATTTTTAAAAATTTTTGGGGAAAAATTTTTTTAAAAACCAAAAAAAAAGGGGGGCCCCCCCCCCCTTAAAAAGGGTTTTTCCCCCCGGGGGCCGGGGCCCCGCCCGGGGCCCCGGGCCCTTTTTTTTCCCCCCCCCCCCCCCAAAATTTCCCCCACCCCCTTTCCCCCCCCCCAAATTTTCCCCCCCGGGGGTTCCCCCCCAAACCCCCCCGGGGGGGGCCCCCCCTTTTTTAAAACCTCCCCCCCCCCCCCCCCCCCTAACCCCCCCCCCCCCAAACCCCCCCGGGAAAAGGGGGGGGAAATTTTGGGGGGGGGGGCCCCCCAACCCCCCCCGGATGGGAGGTTCCCCCCCCCCCAAAAATTTTGGGGGGGGGCCCCCCCCCCCGGGGGGGGGGGGGGCCCCCCCCCCCTTTTTTTTTTTTTGGGGGGCCCCCCCCCCCCCGGGGGGGGGGGCCCCCCCCCCCAAGGGGGGTTCCCCGGGGGAACCCCGGGGGGGGGGGAAAAAATTTTTTGGGGGGGGGACCCCCAAAAGGGGGGGGGGGGGGTTTTTTTTTGGGGGGGCCCCCCCCCGGGGGGGGGAAAATTTGGGGGGGGGGTGGAGCCAAAAAAAGGGGGGGGTTTTTGGGGCCCCTTTAAAACCCTGGGGCCCCCCCCCGGGGGCCCCCCAAAAAAAGGGGGGGGGGGCGGGGCCCCCAAAAAAAAGGGAAAGGGGCCCCCCGGGGGGGGGTTTTGGGGGGCCAAATTTTGGGCCCAAAAAAAAAAAAAAAAATTTTTTTTTAAAAAATTTTTTTTTAAAAAAAATTTTTTTTGGGGGGGCGGGTTTTTTTTTTTAAAAAAATTTTCCCCCCGGGGGGTTTTTTTTTGTGGGCCCCCTTTTTTGGGGGGGGGGGGGTTGGGGGCCCCCCTTTTTGGGGGGGAAAAAAAAATTTTTTTTTTTTGGGGGGGGGTTTTTTTTGTTTTGGGGGTTTTGGGTTAAATTTTTTTGGGGTTTTTGGGGGGGGGAAGGGGTTTTTTTTGGAAAAAATTTTTGGGGGTTTTGGGTTTTTTGGGGGTTTTTAAAAGGGTTTTTTCCTTTTTTTTTTTTGGGGGGGGGGCCCTTTTTTAAAAAAAAAACCCCGGGGGGGGTTTTTTCTTTTGGGGGGGGGGGCCCCCCAAATTTTTTTTGGGGTTTGGGGGGGAAAAAAAAGGGTTTAAAACCCCTTTAACCCCTTTTTTTGGGGGTTTTTTTAAAAAAAGGGGGGAATTTTGGGGGGTTTTTTTTGGTTTTTTTTTCCCCAAAAACCCCCAACCAAAAAAATTGGGGGGGGGAAAAAATTTTGGGGGGGGGAGGGGGGTTTTTTTTTTTTGGGGGGGCCCCTTTAAAAAAGGAAAGGGGGTGGGGGGTTTTTTTTCAATTTTTTTTTAAAAGGGGGGGGCCCCTGGGGAAAAGGGGGGGCAAGGGTTTAACCCAAGGGTAGGGAAAGGGGGGAAAAGGGGGGGAACTTTTTTGGGGGGGGGTTTTTTTTAAAAAAATTTTTTAAAAAATTTTTTCAAGGGGGGGACCGGGGGGGGGGGCCTTCCAAAAAAAAAAGGGGGGGCGGGGGGTTTTTTTTTTTCCCCCCTTTAAAAAAAAAAAAGGGGGAAAAAAAACCCAAAAAGGGGGGGAAAGGCCCCCCCCCCCCCCCCCCCCCCGCCCCGGGGGGGGGTTTTTTTTTTGGGGGGCCCCCCCCCCCCAAAAAATTTCCCCTTTTTTTTGGGGGGGAATTTTGGGGGGGGGGGGGAAAAAAAAAAAAAAAAAGAAAGGTTGGGTTTTTAAAAAAAGGGGGCCTTTTTCCCTTAAAAAAAAATTTTTTTGGGGGGAAAAAAAAAGGGGGGGGGTTTTTTTAAAGGGGTTTTTTTTTAAAAAAAATTTAAAAAAATTTTTTTTCCAAAAAGGGAAAAATTTTAAATTTTTTTAAAAAAAACCCCCGGGGGGGGGGAATTTTTTTTTTTTGGTTTTTAATTTGGGGGGTTTTTTAAAAAATTTTTTTTAAAAAAAAAAAGGGTTTTTTTTTTTTTTTGGGGTTTTTTTTTTTTTAAAAAAAAAAAAACAAATTTTAAAAAGGGGGTTTGGTTTTTGGGGTGTTTCCCCTTTTTTTTAAATTTTAAATTTTGGGGGGGTTTTTTTTTAAAAAAAATTTTTTTTTTTAAAAAAAGGGTTTTTTAATTGGTTTTTTTTTTGGGGAAAAAAATTTCCCTTTTTCCCCGAAAAGGGGGCATTTTTCCCCTTTAAATTTCCCCCCCAAAAAAGGGGGACCAAAAGGGGGGAAAAAAAAAAAATTTGGGGCCCCTTTTTCCCCAAAACCCCCGGGGGGGGAATTTTTTGAAAGGGGGGAAAAAGGGGGGGAAAACCGGGGGAAAAAAAATTTTTAAAAGGGGGTTTGGAAAAAAAAGGAAACCCCCCGGGGTTTTAAAAGGGGAAAAAAACCCCCGGGGGCCCAAAGGGGGGGGGGAACCCCAAAAGGGGGAAAGGGGGGGGAAAAAAAAAAAGGGAAAAAAAACCCCAAAGGAAAAGGGGGGAACCAAAAGGGGGGGGTTTGGGGGACCGGGGTTTTTTTGGGGGAAAGGTTTTGGGGGAAAGGGAAAAAGGCCAAAGGAAAAGGGGGGCCCTTTTTTTGGTTTGGGCCCGGGGGGTTTTCCAAAATTTTGGGAAAAAAAAAAACCCTTTTTTTTTTTTAAAAAAAATTTTGGGGGGGGGTTTTTTTTTTAAAAAAAAAAAAAATTTTTTTTTAAAAAAAATTTTTTTAAAATTTTTTTAAAAAAAATAAGGGGGAAGGGTTTTGTGGGGGGGCCAAAAAAAGGTTTTTTTTTAAAAAAAAAAAAGGGGGGGAAAAAAAAAAAATTAAAATTTTTAAAAAAGGGGGGGGGGTTTTTTTGGGGGGGGGGGAAAAAAAAGGGGAAAACCCCTTTTTTTTTTTTAAAAAAAGGGTTTTTGGGGTTTTTGGGGGGCCCCCTTTTTTTTTGGGGGGGGGGGGGAAAGGGAAAAAAAAAAAAAAAGGGGAAAATTTTTAAAAAAAAAGGGGGGGAAAAAAAAACCGGGAAAATTTTGGGGGGTTTTTTTTTGGGGGGGGGGGGGCCCCAACCCCCGGGGGGGGGGGGGGAAATTTTCCCTTTTTTTTTTTGGGGGGTTTTTGGGGGTTTTTCCCCTTTTTCCCCCCCCCCCCCCCCGGGGGGGCCCCCAAAAATTTTTTGGGCCCTTTTTTTTGGGGGGGGTTTTTTTCCCCCTTTCCCAAAAAATTTTGGGTTTTTTTTAAACCCCCCCTTTCCCCTTTTAAAAAAAATTTGGGCCCCCCCCTAAAAAAATTTTAAAAATTTTGGGTTTTTTTTTTTTTTTTGGGGGAAAAAAAAGGTTTTTTTGGGGGTTTTTTAAAAAAAGGGGGGGGGGCCCCCCCCGGGGCCCCCCCGGGGGGGGGGGAAATTAGACCCCCCGGGGGGGGGGGGGGTTTTGGGGGGGGGGGGGGGGGGGGTTAAAATTCCCCCCTTAAAATTTTTTTTGGGGTTTGGTTAAAATTTTTTCCCCATTTTTTAGGGCCCTTTTAAACCCCAACCCCGGGGGGGTTAAAAAAGGGTTTGGGGGGCCCCTTAAACCCCCCCCCCTTTAAAACCCCTTTTTGGGAAAAACCCCCCCCCCTTTTTAAAAAAAAGGGGCCCCCAAAAATTTAAAAAAAGTTTTTTAAGGGGGGAAAAAAAAAAAAAAAAATTTTTTTAAATTTAAATTTTTTTTTGGGTTTAAAATTGGGGGGAAAAAAATTTTTTTTTTAAAAAGGGGGGGGGCCCCCAAAAAAAAAAAAAAAAAGGGGGGGTTTTTTTCAAAAATTTTTTTAAATTTAAGGGCCCCTAAATTTTTTTAACCCCAAAACCCCAAAAAAACTTCCTTTTTTTTTTTCCCCCCCTTTTTTTTTTAAAAAATCCCCTTTTTCCCCCCCCCCCCAAAAAATTTTTTTTTCCCCCCCCCCTTAAAAATTTACCCTTTTTCCCCTTTTTTTGGTTTTTTAAAAAAATTTTTTTCCCCAAACCCCAAACCCCCGGGGGCCCCTTTTTTTAAAAAAACTTTAAATTTATGGCCCAAAAAAGGGGCCCCAAAAATTTTTTTAAAAGGGGGTTTTTTTTCCCTTTTAAAATTTTTTTTTTTTTTAAAAAGAAAAAACCCCTTTTTTAAAACCCCCGGGCCCGGGGAAAAAAATTTTTTTTTTGGGAAATTTTTTTTTCCCAAGGGGGGGGGTTTCCCCCCCAAAAATTTTTGGGGGGGAAAAAAAATTTTGGGGGGTTTTTTTTTTTCCCCCCTTTTTTAGGTGAAACCCCAAAGGGGAAAAGGGGAAAAGGGGCCCCCCCTTTTTAAAACCCAAATTTTTTTTAAAAAAAAAAAACCCCCCTTTTTTTTTTGGGGGGGTTTGGGGCCCAAAAAAAAAAAAAATTTTTTTTTTTTTTACAAAAATTTAAAAAACCCCCCCTTTTTTAAAAAAAAAGGGGTTTTTTCCCCTTTTTTTTTTTTTTGGTTCCAAAACCCCCCCCCCAAAGGGCCCCCCCTTCCCCCCTTTTATTTTTCCCCCCCTTTTTTTTTCCCCCCTTTTCCCCCCCCCCTTTTTTTTTCCCCTTTGGGGGGGGTTTTTTTTTTGGGGGGGGGGCCCCCCCCTTTTTTTTTTTCCCCCCCCCCCCTTTTTTTTTTTTCCCCCCCCCTTTTTTTTGGGGGGGGGGGTTTTTGGGGGGGGGGGCGGCCCCCCGGATGGGATTTCCCCCCCCCCCAAAAAAAAAGGGGGTTTTGGGGGAAAAAAAAAACTAAAAAAAATTTTTTTTTCCCCCTTTTGGGGGGGGGGAAAAAAAAAGGGTTTTTTAAAAAAAACCCCCCCCGGGAAAAAATTTTTAAAAAAGGGAAAAAGGGGGGTTTATAAATTTTTTTGGAAAAAAAAATTAAAAAAAAAGGGTTTGGAAAAAGGGGGTTTTTAAAAAAAAATTTTGGGGCCCTTGGGAAAAAGGGGGGGCCCCTTTTTTTAAAAAAAATTTTTTTTTTTTGTCCCCAAAAAAACCAAAAATTTTTTTTTAAAAAAAAATTTTTTTAAAAATTTTTTTGGGTTTTTTTAAAGGTTTAAAATTTTAAAAAAAAACCCCCTTTTTTTTTAAAATTTTTTTTTGGGGAAATTTTTTTTTTTTAAAAAAAAAAATTTTTTTTTTTAAAATTTTTTAAAACCCCAAAAAAATTTTTTTTTTTTTTTTAACCCTTTAAAAATTTTTAAAAAACCTTTTTTCCGGGGGGGGAAAAAAAAATTTTTTTAAAACCCCCTTTAAAAAATTTTTAAAAAAAAAAAACCCCCCCTTTTTCCCCCCAAAAAAAAAGGGGGGGGGAAGGGGGGGGTTTTTTTTCCCCCCCCCCGGGGGGGCCCCCCCCCGGGGGGGGGGCCCCCGGGCCCCCGGGGGTTTTTTTCCCCCAAAAAAAGGGTTTACCCAAAAAAAAAATTTTTCCCAAACCCTTTTTTGGGGGCCGGGAAAAAAGGGGGGGGGGCCCGGGGGCCCCCCTGGGGGAAATTTTTTTTAAATTTTTTTTTCCTTCCCCCCCCGCCCCGGGGGCCCCCCCCGGCTTTTTTGGGGGGGGGGGGGTTTAATGTCCCCCGGCCCCCCCCCCCCGGGGGGGGGGGCCCCCCCCCCAAAATTTTAAAAAAAGGGGTTTTTTTTCCCCAAGGGAAAAAACCCGGGTTTTTCCCCCCGGGGTTTCCCCCCCAAAAAAAACCGGGGTTTCCCCCAAAGGGGGAGGCAAAAAAAACCGGGGAAAAATTTTTAAAGGGAAAAAAAAATTTTTTGGGGAAAAGGGGGAAAGGGGGGGAAGGGGGGTTTCCCCCCCCCCCCCCCCCCCCCCCCCCCCCCCCAATTTAAAAAAAAATTTTTGGGGTTTAAAAATTTTTTTAACTTTTGGAAAATTTTTTTTTTAAATTTGGGTTTTTTTTTTCCCCAAAAAAAAAAAAGGGGCATTAAAAAAAAAATTTTTTTTTTTAAATTTTAAAAATTTTTTTCCCTGTTTTAAAAAATTTTTCCCCCGGGTTTTTTTAAATTTTTAATTTTTGGGGGAAAAAAAAATGGGTTAAAAATTGGAAAATTTAAAAAGGGGGGTTTTTTGGGGAACCCCCTTTTTTAAATTTTTCCCCTTTTGGGGGGATTTTAAAAAAACCCCTTTTAAAAAGGGGGTTTTGGGAAAATTTGGGGGGTTTTTTTAAACCCCCCCCCCCCCCCCCCCCCCCCCCCCCCCCCCCCCCCCCCCCCCCCCCCCCCCCCCCAAAAAAACCCCCCCCCAAAAAACCCCCCCCCCCCCCCCCCTTTCCCCCCCCCCTTTTTAAAAAAAAAATTTTTAAAAAAATTTTTTTAAAAATTTTTTTCCCCAAAAAAAAAATTACCCCCAAAAAAAAAAACCCCAAAAAAAAAAACCTTTTTGGAAAAAAAAATTAAAGGAAAAATTGGTTCCAAAAAAAGGGGTTTTTTAAAAAATTTTTTTTCCCCAAAAAAAATTTTTTTTTAAAAAAAATTTTTTTTGGTTTAAAAAAGGGGTTGGGGGGGGGTTAAATTTTTCCCTTTTGGTTTTGGGGGGGAAAACTTTTGGAAAAACGGGGGGGGGGGGGCCCCCCAAAAAAAACCCCGGGGGGTTTTTTTAAAAAAAAATTTTAAAATTAAAAAAAAAAAAGGGGAAAAAAAAATTAAAATTTTTTTGGGGGGGGGTTTTTTTTTTTAAAAAAAAAAAAAAAATTAAAAAAAAAAGGGGGAAAAAGGGGTTTTTTTTTTTTAAAAAAGGGGGGTTTTTAAAAAAAATTTTTTTTTTTTTTTTTTTTTAAAGGGGAAAAAAAATTTTTTTCCCAAAAAATTAAAAAAACCCCCTTTTTTTTAAAAAAAAAATTAAGTTAAAAACCCCCCCTTTTTTTTCCCTTGAAATTTTTTTGGCTCAATTTCGAACCCAAAAAAAAATCATTTTTCAAGAGTGCTCCCAAAAAGGGCACTAAAGGGCCCGATCTTTTTTCGTGTAAAAGTCCATGGGTGTTTTGGGTGATGGGATAAAAACAGAAATTTTGCTTTCCCCACCCCTTTGGAAACCCAGGGAAAAACAGAGGGGGAAAATCATTATCCTCTTCATCTCCCAACTGTTCCCGCATAAATTTAACATATTCCTTCTTGTCCTTCTCTTACCCCTTCCCCTTCAATTGTTTTTTCGCATGGCATCCGCCTGTGAGAGGGGCCCAGCCTAAACTTAGAGAAATTGTTAACCCCCCCTGCCCCTCCTCTCCCCGGGGGCGACCCCCAGCCCCTTTCCCCTGCAGACTATTCAAAGTGTGCCCCAGCAGGTAGATGCATTACTATTCATGCAAAAGGACAGCCATCAGGCTAAAAACTTAGTAGCCATTTTGAAAAACATCCCAAAAGGGGTTGCAGAAGTCCTTATCGTGTCCACCCCCAAAAGGGGTTTGAATTGCACCATGCCGTACGGCGCTTTTCCCTGGCTAGGGAAACATTTCATACTGCCCCCGGGTTTTTCAGTGCTGCTCCCACAGTACTGCAACATGTGCAGAGTTGAATTCCATGGTGTTTACATGAAAGTCCCCCCCGGGTTAAACCCGGTGGGCCAAAAATTAAATTTCCCAACTAAAGGGGAATTGTGGAATAAAGCACACAACAACGTGGTGTTTCATCCCACATCCAGGCTGGGCCAGTGGCAAAGGGAAATTTGGGCTTTACAATCGGGTAAAAGAATTGGGGAGCAATGCAAGGCACGTTTTGTGGGTTGCCCCCGGGATAGCACCACCACCAGGTTTTCACCATTAAATTTCACATGATCTTCCCTGGGTCCAGGTTACGGGGGCAGCCTTTGGGTTTAAACTGGGCATGGATTGCTTCCCCATCCCCTTGTTGTATGACTGTGATTTAAAGGGATATTAATTTAAAAAATTGCCTGATTGGGAGAGCCCTGCTGCATAGTACAAAGGAGGGGAGAAATTTTCTCTGCATGAACGGGGATTTTAAATTTAAACAGAGGTTTAGGGTGCAGGTTGGGGTTCCTTTGAGAAAATGGGGGAGGGAAAAGGACTAAGGGAAAAGTGTTAGATCCGAGAGGTGGGGGTTCCCCCTCATGCAATTTCTTTTTTTAAAACCCTGAAGTTTTTTGTGAAAAAATTATATTTTTTTTTTTAAAAAACTCCAGGCTGGAAAATTTTGGGCTTCAAGCTTTTCATAGGTGGGAGTCAGCCACTGAAATTTGGGGACGGCCAGTCCCCCAAACATATTCTGGTGGAATTCAAACCTTTCCCCCCCGCTTTCCTATTTTTGATGGGTTTTGTTTCAGAGGTTTGTCCCCAAAGGCCCTTTGGGGGTTTTCCAAAACTTGGGGTTAGGACAGCTTTTGTCTAGTTTTTTAATTCCCCCATCCCCCTTGGGGGGCACTAGTTTGTTCTTTCAAAATCTTGGGTGTTTATAGTTTAAATTCTCCAAACCCCCTTTTTTTTTAGTAGTTTAGTTCTTTTATCTTATGTTTTGAATTTTTTTTTATTCTCCCAACCCAAAAAAATTTTTTTTGGTTTTTTTCTCCAACTTATCGTGTGTATTTGGGTTTTGTTTTTCCCTCCCCCAAACGCCCTGCAAGCCTTGGGGAATTTAAGACTTTTGGGGCAGCACCTTTCCTGTTGCCCCTCAAGTCACCCCGTGACCAAACAGTGGAAAGTAACGGGGCATGGGTTTTCTCATCCATTTGTCAGTGTTTTAAACGCACCCTGGCAGCAAAAAATTTTTCAAGGAATGGTGAAGTTGCTGCGACATGCCAGCAGCGAATGCCCATCTATCAAAGAAGTAAAGGGGACTCAGCAAAGGGACTGGGGCACCTTTACGGCCATCAGCTTTCAGAAAAAATTTCTGTATCCAAAGGCCCAAAAGGCGCATTTTCATGGTAAAACAGATTGGATTGGTCATCCAATTATAAAGGATCACGGGGCCATGAGTCATGCAGAACCAGTTGGTTTCTTGGGGGAAGAGCTCTTAGCTGACCCCTCCCCCCAGACAAAAACTCAAATTGGGCGACGATAAACTGAGGGGGGCCACAGGCAGGTCAAAAATAATTATTTGGAAAATAATAGTGAGGGGTACGGTTATCCACCTCCATATTAGAAAACAAATGGAAGGGGTTTTAATATACCGCTTTTATGTCTTTTGCAGCTAAACCCCAAACCCCACACTCCTCACTGCCATCAACAACCCTTTTTTTTAAAAAAATAAAAAAAATACAGGCCCCTTGGACGCCATTCTTCTTTGAAAGTCTCATCATCATGTTTCCATCCCTTTTTTCCCCTGCTTTGAAATCATATACTTTTCCCCAGGTACCCACCCATTCCTTTGGGCCCCTTTCCTGCCTTTTGCTTCGTTATGTCCTCAGAATTTTCCCAAACCCTTTTTCCTTAAAAGTTTAAGTACTGGCCCCAACACGGGTTCGAAGATATACATCTTTTCTGTATCAACCTTTATTCCCGGGAGACGTAAAAAACCCCAATCCCCAAAAGCAAACCCCGCTTCTATCTCTAGCCTTTTTCATGGCCCCCTCACAAAATTTCACCTTGAGGGACACATGACAGTTAAAACCCCCAATCTGGTCCCTTTTACCAGTCAGTTCAAAAAAACCCCTTACCTAGATAAAATGATAGGGTATTCAGAGACAACCAAGACTTATTAAAGTATTTAAAGGGTTTAGATAGATTGTATCTCAACTCTTTCTTGCTGAATCACTGTGATCTTCCTAAAGGGATGTGACTAGAATTTCTTTCCCAAATGCTGTTTTTGGGTACAAGGGGGGGGTTTAAATTTTTTGGTTTTTTGGTGAAGGGGAAAGATAACAAAACAAAGATTTAAAAAATCATCTATTTTAATTTTTAATAATTACCCTATATACTCATGGATAACGACCCGTTTATAAAACCGCCCCCTAAATTTTTCCCTAAAAAAATGGGAAAAAATTATTTTACTCGCGTATAAGGGCCCAGGCTGAAAAATGATTATGCCCCCCCTATGATGCTCCAAATTAGGCCCCCCAAAAATGCACAGATTAGGGCCCCTATGATCGAAAAGAATGTTGGGGGCCCCACAACACCCAAAATGGGAAAGTGTTTTTTTCCGGAAAAAAGGGGGGGGGTTTCAAATTGGAAATTTGGGGGGGAAAAAAAATCAGGGAAATTTGGGAAACCGGTTGCTTTTAAAATTTGTCATTTTTTGGTTTCAGGCAAAAAAAAACAAAAAAGGAAAAAAAATTTTGGTTTTCTAAATTTTGGCTTTTCCCCCCGGTAATGATTTATGTAAGGCAAATTAAAAAACCCCCAAAAAAAAAATGTCCCCCAAATTTGGTTTTTTAAAGGTTTTTGATGCTTTTTCACTTTAATTTTTAACCAACAAATGAATTTACGGGTTTTTATTTTAAATTTAAAAAACCCCGGGTTTTTTCAAACAAACTCTTTTTTTGGGGGGGGCCCAAGTCCAAAAGCCATTTTTTTGGGGGAAGGCGGCATTAATTTTTAAAAGGGGACACCCCAATTTTTTTTTCCATTTTAAACTGGGGTTATAAGGGTCCCCCAAATTCGGACGGCCAACTCCTTTTTTGTTCCGGGGCGGGGCCCTTCCGGCAACCCCAAAGGACCCCTTAGCCCTTTGAACACACCCCCGGCCCAAACCAAATCCCTTCCTGTCCCCCTTTCCCCCGTTTTTTGGTGGAAAAAGCCGCCTTAAGCATAAAGGGTTTTCCCCCCCCCAAAGGGGTTTACGAAACCCCAAATAATTGGGGGAAACCTTTTTTAGAGGGTGGGGGCCTTAAAAAGTCCAAAAGTATGGGGGGAAAAAAGGGGGATATATAAGATGGAGGGCCTTATAGGGGGGGGGACCCTTTTAAAGGGTTTGGGGGGGTTTTACTTGATTTAACAAGGGCCCCCCCCCCAAAAAAATGATCAATAAATTTGAAAGTCTGGGGCCCCAAATTAAAGCTTTTTTTACTTTTTTGGGGGTTTGTATATTTTCAAGGCTTGCCTTCCCAAGAAAGTATTAAAACTTTAAAAAAAAAATTATATGCCCATAAAATCCTTTTTAAATTTAAAGTTTTTCCTTCTTGGGCAAGCCGCCTGCCCCCAAAAATTTTAAAACCCCGCACCCCTTTTAAAAATATTTTCCCCGGGCCCCCGACCCCTTTTTTTTTAAGCCGGAACCCCCCAAAACTTAAAATTTTTAATCAATGAAGGAGGCCCAAAGAAAACAAATTAAAAATTTTAAAATTTGTCCCTTTTTGGGCCAACATTTTTCAAGGGTTTTTGGGGGGGAAAAAACCCCCTTTTTTTAAAAAAAGGTGGTACATAAAAAATTATTTTCTTTTTTTTGGACCCATATTTTTTGATTGTGCGGCTTGGGCCCCCCAAATTCCCAATTCAAAAACGAACAAATATGGGGGTACAAAACAAAAATTATTTTTTTTTTTATGCCAATGTTTTTAATTTTAAAAGGTGACCCCCCAAAAACCCAAAAAAAATTAACAACTATGGAGGCCAATAAAGAAAAGCTTTTTTTTCTTAATAATCAAGTTTTATGCATTAATAAGGTTGCCGCCCCCCTTCTTCCCAAAAACCTTTTCCCCCGTTGGATACCAAATAAATAATTTTTTTTAAAGGAATATTTTTACCCCAAACCCCCCCCCCGGGGTTTTCCCCCCCGGGGGGATGACCGGCCGGGGTTTTGTTGGGGCTCCCGGGGATGCCCAAAAGTGGACAAAGGGGGGGTTTTCCCTTTGTGGCAAGCCCCGGCTTCAAAGGGTACTGTTGGTGATTGGGCTGGGGCATTTCCAGCTTGACGGGGGGGAAAAAAAATTTAAGAAAATTGGCCATGCCACCCTAGGTGTTTTTTTTTAAGGGGACTACCAGCCCGCCAAAAAAACCCCCCAGCGGAAACAAATTTAGGAGAAAAGGGGGGGGTATGAAAGGGGGGGCGGGGGGGGGACCCTTCCCAAATAGGGGGGGGGGGGGACCCTCTCAAGGTGGGGGGGGAAAAAAAAAATTTTCAAGGTTGGGGGGGGGGACACATAAAAATGGGGGGGTGGGGGGGGCCTTATAAAGGTTCCCTTTTAAAATAGGGTTTACAACTGTTCGGGGGGGTGGGGGAGCCTTTTTTTGGGGAAAAGGGGGGGGGGGGGCGTTTTGTATGGGGGGGGGTGAAAGGGGTTGGGGGGGGGGAGGAGCAGTTTTTTTTTGGGCGGGCGTATTAAAAGGGGGGGGTAGGGGGGACCAATAAAGGGAAGGGGGGGGGAACATGTTCATTGTTGTAAAAGTTATCATTCGGACTGGGGCCCCCCTGGTTCTTTTTAGGGAAAACAAGTAAAGGCCAATTACGTTCTTCAAGGGGTTTTGGGATGTAAGTGTAACTTTGGGGGGGGGCAGGCCTTTGCATTCAATGCATAGGCAAACAGTATGGCAGTACCAAATAAAGAATAATGGGCTCTTTGCTTTTATGTGGCCATGCAGTACGTGCTTCAAAGGGGTACTTGGTTGTTTGTAAATTTGTTGCATGGCAGGCATTGTTTTCAATGCATAGGCAAACAGGATAGCAGTACCAAATAAAGATTAATGAGAATTTGCTATCATGTGGCCATCAAATACGCTGCTTCAAAAGGGTATTGGGGTGCGTGTAACATTGGGCAGCATACAAAAAAAGGCTGCACTCTATCATACTAAGCATGACAATATGGAATACATGAAATTTAGAATAGCAATATGGCTTTGGAATATAAGGAAAAATTTGAGACGCTTAGTATAAACATTTGGCCAAACATTTTAAAGCCCACCAACCATCGTCAAGGTGGTCTCAATACCTAATAGAGGATGTTCACATTAGGTTAGGGACTCACCAGTATTGAGACCACCTTGACGATGGTTGGTGGGCTTTAAAATGTTTGGCCAAATGTTTATACTAAGCGTCTCAAATTTTTCCTTATATTCCAAAGCCATATTGCTATTCTAAATTTCATGTATTCCATATTGTCATGCTTTAGTATGATAGAGTGCAGCCTTTTTTTGTATGTTTTACATGGGGGTAGCTTCCCTTGGCTTGCACCTAGTTCACATTAGTCTGGAAGTGCCAGTCAGGTTTTTTTGTCTAACATTGGGGCAGGGCAGGCCTTGCATTCAATGCATAGGCAAACAGTATGGCAGTACCAAATAAAGAATAATGGGAACTTTGATTTCATGTGGCCATCCAGTACGTTGGTTCAAAGAGTTATTCTAGTGCGTGTAACGTTGGGGCAGGGCAGGCCTTGCATTCATTGCATAGGCAAACAGTATGGCAGTACCAAATAAAGAATAATGGGAACTTTTATTTCATACAACTCTCTTAAAACATACAACTCTGCCCTTTACCTCTCCAAACAAACCTATTTCAACACCCTCATCACCTCACTATCTAATAACCCTAAACATCTCTTTGACACTTTTCATTCCCTACTCAACCAAAAAGTGCAGGCTCCAACCACAGATCTCCATTCCGACGATCTGGCCAATTATTTGAAAGAAAAATTCACCATATCCGACAGGAAATTATCTCCCAATCCCCTCATAAAATGCACTGTTCTCCCTCCCCCACTGCATCTAGCTCAGTCTCTGATTTTGAACCAGTCACAGAAGAAGAAGTAATCAGGCTCCTTGCATCTTCTCGCCCTACCACTTGCCTCAGTGACCCCATTCCATCACATGTTCTCCAGTCCCTTTCCCCTGCTGTCACCTCTAGCCTAACAAAAATATTCAACCTCTCTCTCTCTTCCGGTATCTTTCCCTCCTCATTTAAACACGCCATCATGCATTCATTACTTAAAAAACCATCCCTCGACCAAAACTGTGCCGCTAACTATAGACCTGTCTCTAATCTTCCCTTCATCTCTAAACTCCTGGAACGCCTGGTCCACACCCGTCTTATCCGCTATCTCACAGATAACTCTCTTCTCGACCCTCTTCAATCTGGTTTCTGCTCTTTACACTCTAATGAAACTGCCCTCACTAAAGTCTCTAATGATCTACTAACTGCTAAATCTAATGGTCACTACTCCATGCTAATTCTCTTGAATCTCTCTGCAGCATTCGACACTGTGGATCATCAGTTCCTCCTCACTATGCTACACTCCATCAGCCTCAAGGACACGTACTCTCTTGGTTCTCCTCCTATCTCTCTGACCGTTCCTTCACTGTATCTTTTTTCTGGTTCCTCCTCCTCTCATCTTCCTCTTACTTTTGGGGTTCCTCAAGGATCAGTCCTGGGCCCCCTCCTCTTCTCTTTGTATACTGCCCCTATTGGACAAAAAATCAGCAGATTTGGCTTCCAGTATCATCTCTATGCTGATGACACCCAATTATACACTTCTACTCCCGATATCACGCCTGCCTTTTTAGAAAACACCAGTGATTGTCTTACCGCTGTCTCCAACATCATGTCATCCCCCTATCTGAAACTGAACCTGTCAAAAACGGAACTCCTCATGTTTCCACCCTCTACTAACCTACCTTTGCCCAACATTGCTATCTTGTTCCACCATTACTCCCCAGCAACATGCCCGCTGTCTTGGGGTCATACTTGATTCCAAGCTTTCATTCACCCCCCACATCCGATCACTGGCTCGCTCTTGTTATCTCCACCTCAAAACATCTCTAGAATTCAACCTTTTCTTACTTTCGACTCTGCAAAAACTCTTACTGTTTCTCTTATTCATTCTCGTCTGGACTATTGTATCTCTACTAATTGGTCTCCCTCTTACCAAACTCTCCCCTCTCCAGTCTGTCTTGAATGCTGCAGCCAGGATCATATTCCTCACCAATCGTTATACCGATGCCTCTACCTTGTGTCAGTGATTACACTGGTTACCCATTCATTCCAGAATCCAGTACAAACTTATTACCCTCACCCACAAAACACTCCATGGCTCAACAACACCCTACATCTCCTCCCTTGTCTCAACCTACCATCCTACCAGTGCCCTCCATTCTGCTAATGACCTGAGGTTAGCATCCTCAATAATTCGAACCTCCCACTCCCATCTCCAAGACTTTTCACGTGCTGTGCCAATTCTTTAGAATGCACTACCCAGGAAAATATGATTAATCCCCAACCCTACCGTTTTAAGCATGCCCTAAAAATGCATTTGTTCAGACTAGCCTACCGCCTCAACGCATTAACCTAACTATTCCTGTTAGCCCATTCAAAATTCTTTTACCATAATCAGGTACCTCATATTATGTTCTTAACAGCTTTATACATTTAATAGCCCTCTGTGTCGGTACTGTTACATACCTTGGCTGTTAACTGGTTCATGCAGAATTACATGAACATCCGATTCGAACACAATGTTTGGTCCGAACAATGAAAGCAATTGTTACCATCTACCTTTCATGTCTCCCCTTTTTCCTCATAGATTGTAAGCTTGCCAGCAGGGCTCTCATTCCTCTTGGTATCTACTTTGATCTGTGTTTATTGTTATGCTGTAATGTCTATTGTCTGTACAAGTCCCCTCTATAATTTAAAGCAGTGTTCCCCAACATTTTTTGCACCAGGGACCGGCTTCAAGAAAGACCATTCTTCCATGGCCCGGCAGGGCGGGGATGGAGGTGTGGCAGGGGTGGGGCTTTGGTCTTAAGAGGGCGGTGCTATGGACGGGGTTGTAGTTTAGTAATAGTGCATAATCATCATTTAATTATAACATTTATAATGTGAATGTGACTCCCTTGTATATATGGCTCCGCTCCCACTCTTGTATACAAGACTCCACTCCCACCCTTGTATACAAGGCTCCGCTCCCGCCCTTGTATACAAGGCTCCGCTCCCACCCTTGTATACAAGGCTCCGCTCCCACCCTTGTATACAAGGCTCCGCTCCCACCCTTGTATACAAGACTCCGCTCCCACCATTGTATGCATGGCTCTGCTCCCACCCTTGTATGTATGGCTCCGCTCCCACCCTTGTATACAAGGCTCCGCTCCCTCCCTTGTATACAAGGCTCTGCTCCCACCGCTTGTATGCATGGCTCTGCTCCCACCCTTGTATACATGGCTCCGCGCCACCATCTCATCCTGTATACATGGCTCCGCTCCACCCTCCCATCCTTGTATATATGGCTCTGCTCCCACCCTACCATCCTTGCATATATGGCTCCCCTCCCACCCTCCCATCCTTGTATATATGGCTCCGCTCCCACCCTCCCATCCTGTGCTATGTTTCGGTAGCTGAGGAGAAATAACAAAAAATAGCCAAAGTAGCAATACACTACAGAGGCTGGAAACTACTGGGTTGCAGAACCCTAAACTAACCGCAACACTAGAAGTAGCCGTGGAGCGTACCTACAGTGATCCTAGACGCCTCGTTACAGCCAGAGAGATAGCTACACCTAAAGACAGAGAGATGAAAGCTATCTGCCCCGTAGCAGAACCCCCAAAGAAATAGGAAGCCCCCAAACATGTAATGGCGGTTAGACAAGAAGAAAATACGAACACAGACAGAAAATAAAATGAGCAAATGCTGGGGCCCAATTCTGTCTAGATAGAAAAGTATAGGAAAGAATTCTGACTGCAACCCAAAAAACCCTGACAAAAATACCAACACTTCTGATTAACAAAAAACCTGAGATCACACGATCTCTACCACCTAAATCAGATCTCTGGTGTAACACACAGCAACCCAGCAAACAAAAAGTGACACAGGAACAGAGCAAAAGTGCAAACACAAACTAAGCACAAGTGCAGCGCCAGACCCCAAAAGGGGACCAGGCTGAAGTCCACTGCAAGGCAGAAACCAGCAAGGAAAATCCAACCAGAGGAAAAAAAAACAGCAAATCACTTATCTGAATGGAAGCAGGAATGCAAGTTGAGCTCCAACCAAGACCTGGAAGAACAACTGATTACCAGCAAGGCTGATGAAAGTTCAGGTCACTTATATCAGACCAATTGGACCCAGCTGAAAGCCATTCAGCAATTGGTTCATTACCCTCAGCAACCACCGGAGGGAGCCCCAGCTCCGAAGTCGCATCCAACGTGTTCACAACAATCCTGTATACATGTCTCCGCTCCACCCTCCCATCTTATATACATGGCTCCGCTCACACCCTCCCATCCTATATACATGGCTCCGCTCACACCCTCCCATCCTATATACATGGCTCCGCTCCCACCCTCCCATCCTATATACATGGCTCCGCTCCCACCCTCCCATCCTATATACATGACTCCTCCCCCACCCTCCCATCCTATATACATGGCTCCGCTCCACCCTCCCATCCTATATACATGGCTCTGCTCCCACCCTCCCATCCTGTATACATGGCTCTGCTCCACCCTCCCATCCTTGTATATATGGCTCCGCTCCCACCCTCCCATCCTTGTATGCATGGATCCGCTCCCACCCTCCCAACCTTGTATATATGGCTCCGCTCTCACCCTCCCATCCTTGTATGCATGGCTCCGCTCCCCCCTCCCATCCTGTATCATGGCTCGTCCACCCTCCCATCCTTGTAGATGGCTGAGCTCCCGTCCTCCCCCCATCATACTTACCCTCCTTGCTCCGTCGCTACAGGTCCCTTGCATTCCTGTCTGCCGCGGAAGCTTCATCCTGGCAGTGCGGTGACGTAGTACCGCTCATTAAGGTCATGAATATGGACACCACGCCTATGGGAGTGGCATCGCGTCCATATTCATGTCCTTAATGAGCGGTACTACGTCACCGCTCAGAGCTGGATGAAGCTGCCGCAGCCGACAGGGATGCAGCGACGGAAGGCTAGTATCCATGTCTAATGAAGCCAGCGGCTGTAGCTGTCACTACAGTGCTACAGCCCCGGCTCCATGTGTGTCCAGCGTTCTGTGCAGTGGCCGCGGAGCCGGCAACAGAACTCCAACGGCTCGGTCATGGGCCGCTGACCGGCGGTTGGGGACCCCTGATTTAAAGTGCTGCGGAATATGTTGGCGCTATAGAAATAAAAATATCACTATTACAATTATTATTATAATGTGGCTATCCAGTACATTGGTTCAAAAGGTTATTGGAGTACGTGTAACGTTGGGGCAGGTCAGGCCTTGCATTCAATGCATAGGCAAACAGTATGGCATTATTAAGTAAAGAATAATGGGAACTTTGCTTTCATGTGGCCATCCAGTATGTTGGTTCATAGGGTTATTGGAATGCGTGTAATGTTGGGGCAGGTCAGGCCTTGCTTTAAATGCATAGGCAAACAGTATGGCAGTACCAAATAAAGAATAATGGGAACTTTGCTTTCATGTGACCAGCCAGTATGTTGGTTCAAAGGGTTATTGGAGTGCGTGTAACGTTGGGGCAGGGCAAGCCTTGCATTCAATGCATAGGCAAACAGTATGGCAGTACCAAATAAAGAATAATGGGAACTTTGCTTTCATGTGACCAGCCAGTATGTTGGTTCAAAGGGTTATTGGAGTGCGTGTAACGTTGGGGCAGGGCAGGCCTTGCAATCAATGCATAGGCAAACAGTATGGCAGTACCAAATAAAGAATAATGGGAACTTTGCTTTCATGTGGCCATCCATTACATTGATTCAAAGAGTTATTGGAGTACGTGTAAAATTGGAGCAGGGTAGTCCTTGCGTTCATTATAGGCAAAGTGTGTGTCAGTGTGTTGCTTTCATGTGGCCATCCAGTACAGTGCTTCAAAGGGGTGCTTGGGTGTGTGTAAATTTGGGGCAGTGCAGGCATTGCACTCAATGCATAGGCAAACTGTAAGGCATGTATGTACTGTATGTATGACTTTCATGTGGTCATATAGTACTTTTTTTTTTCAAAGAGTTATTGAAGTACATGTAACGTTGGAGCAGGGCAAGCCTTGCATTCAATGCATAGGCAAACGGTGTGGCACTACCAAATAAAGAATAACGGGAACTTTGCTTTCATGTGGTCATCCAGTACATTGCTTCAAAGGGTTATTGAGGTGCATGTAATTTTGGAGCAGGGCAGGCCTTGAATTCAATGCATAGTCAAATACTCCGCTCCCACCCTCATATACATGGCTCCTCTCCCACCCTCGTATACATGGCTCCGCTCCCACCCTCTTATATATGGCTCCGCTCCCACCCTCTTATACATGGCTCCGCTCCCACTCTTTTATACATGGCTCCGCTCCTACCCTCTTATACAAGGCTTCCCTCCCATCATACTTACCCTCCTGGCTCCGTCGCTGAACTTCCCTATGGGAGTGGCGTCACATCCATATTCATGTCCTTAATGAGCGGTACTACGTCACCACTCAGCACTGGATGAAGCCGCCGAGGCCGACAGGGATGCAGCGACGGAAGGTGAGTATCGGTCTAATGAAGCCGGAGGCTGTAGCTGTCACTACAGTGCTACAGCCGCCGGCTCCATGTGTGTCCAGCGTTCTGTGCCATGGCTCCGCGGCCCGGCAACAGAACTGCAACGGCCCAGTCCTGGGCCGCTGACCGGAAGTTGGGGACCCCTGGTATAGGAGACCCACTGTTTAATAATGGGAACAACAAAGCATACCCGGCTGATGGCCCTTTTAAGAATATTAATGCCGCCTTATGTCACTACAAAAATAGGCTTTGTGACTTTCAGTGTCCCACCTACCTAAATGAAACAGGATGTGTCTGATGGTGTGTCACATACCACATGGCCAGCTTAGGTTGTTAAATGTTAAAATGACATTTACCTGTGAATTCATTTGTACTGGTTGAAAGCAATGCTAAAGTTGACAAATGCATCAAAAACGCTACGTGTAAACAAAGACCAAGTTGAAGAGGTACATTTTTTCTTTTTGGGTTATTTAATTTGCCTTACATGCAAATCATTACCCTGGAAAGGATGTTCCTGAATAGATTTCCCAGTAAAATCCATTTTGGTTTCCTTTTTGTCTGTTTTATTGTGTGCCTGTAAAAGTGGCCTAACACTCTGACAACATTGTTCACAGCAGTGACCTAGGCTCTTCCCCATGTCATGTTTCCCATAGATTTCCGAAGTTTTGAAACCCTTAAAAGACCTCTGGGTTTGTCGCGGCAAAAAAGCACGGGTTTCCCATAGACTTACATTGGGCTCGTTGCTCGGGTCGAGCACACGAGCATTCCAATTTGCTTGACCTGAGCAATGAGCACCTGAGCATTTTAGTGCTCGCTCATCACTAGTCAACACATTTCCAAAAATTAGTGGCAGACATCACCAAAGTGGAATCAATTTCAAAAGAGTATAATATAACTAGTATAAAGGGGACCGACACCTATTCCACTACAGCCAACCCAGCAGATGGAGACTGTAATGAGCAAAGTTGTGGAACCACTGTGCTGTAGCCCTCGGAAAGCCTGGAGGGGAATAACTAGGTGGCTTAGCAAATCCGACTTCGGATAAGCGGCAGAAGTTGAAAACCGCGACCCAAGGAGGGTCAAGGAGATGGCACTAGGTGCTACTCCAGAGCTGACCTACAGAGGGTGGCAGCTGACTCCCTAGAGCTGGTAGACTGGCACGGCCCGAATTATGGATGAAGAATGCAGGCAGACACTGTAGGCACACTGGAACCATGGCTGAGGAACAGAAAAGCTCTGGCAGGTGCGGACTGGACCAGGTGTTGGACAGATGGGCAGGGTAGATGCGATCTGGACCAGCTGATGGACAGAAGAGCGCAGACAGGTACAAGCAGATGGGTCCTGGGTAGACAAGCAGACTGACCGACCTGGGGAACCTGACAACTAACAAGCATGCAAGGCAAACTAACAACATTGCTCAGTTACCTCTATATTGGAGGAGGAGCCTTAAATAAGAGAAGTAGCCCAACTTTGGCTGGGAGAACCTTAGGACTACTTGCACTGTTGCTTTAACAGGAAAGGAGCGCACTCGAAAAAAGCATAGTGCCCAGGCCTATAACTGAACCTTGGGGTCTACTGACATATAGGGGCAAGAGAAGGAGGTGGTGTGTGAGTGTGAGACACTGAATATCATGTCTGTTAGGTATAAGAAGATCCAGCAAAGGGCCAATTCTGTAAAGTCAAGAGATCAGAAAGTCTGTAGTAAAAGAGAATGGTCCATTGTGTCAAAGGCAGATGCCAGATCCAGGAGAAGGAGGACAAACTAGCGTTGCTTTCATTTAGCGGTTAGTAGGTCGTTGTTGACTTTAATCACGTCAATTTCAGTGAAATCATGCGGTCTGAAGCCAAATTGAGGGAGCAAGAGAAAAAGTGGAAGAACAGTTCAAAATGTACATGTTGTTCCAATAATTTAGAAGCATAGGGGAGAAATGAGATGGGGCGATAGCTAAACACAGTGTCTGGGTCAAAGGCGGGCTTTTTTGCACAAGGGGAATCTCGAACCAATCCCGCTGCGGTCCCCATCCATCTCCGGCCGCAGTGGAGCCTGCTCAGCGGAGACGTCGGTCTCAGCGTCTCGCTCAGTCTAATACTGTGAAGAGGCTTGTTGCAGCCTCTTCTGGTTCCTCTATTATAACCAGTGCTGGAGAGGCAGTCTTGGGACTAAGTCCTGCGTTTCTCCATCTGAGCATGCCCAGGGCAAGATCTCCCATTGGAGATCAGGGGTCACATGCTCGGTTACAGCAGCTACTCCCATTGGTTCGCCAGGAATGTCCTGAAACTGCTTGTGTTCTGGAATACTTTCTCATTGGTCCTTTTCTGGAAGGTCCTGTTGCTGCTACTATAAAAGGTGTGCCTGTCTGCTCAGCCATGCGCTAGTATCAAATATGTTACGTGCTTGCGCCAGTGTGGTCATGTATGCATGTTGTTAGGTCCGGCTGAAATAAGCCCCTAGAATACCGGCACCTCCGGTGAGGAGTTTTGTATGCACATGTTCAGGGCTCGGCTGAAAATGCCATTAGAATACCGGCTACTCCTCTGAGGAGAGTATTGCTTGTGTTCTGATTGCATGACCACAGACTGCAATCCGCTTAGCAGTCATCTGTGTCCCCTGTGAGTCTGACAGGACACAGTCTTTGTCACAGCGGCTCTGTGAGTTAACAGAGTCCACTTATATCGCCATATAGCGCTACAGCATTTTAGTTAGCGACTCTGTGGAATAACAAAGTTTTCCCTTACCGCCATATAGTGCTACGGCGTTTACATCTGCGACTCTGCGGGATAACAGAGTTCGTTCATACTGCCTATTTGCGCCACCTTACTAGCAGCAGGCTCTTCATGCACGGTGGACCCCGGGCGGCGAACGCACCTCTCCTTAATATCTATTAGGTGCATTCCACAGGCCCTTAACAGGGTGTGATTGAAGTATGTTTGAATCAGGAGGGGAAGACGCCAATTGTTTGTGACAGGTTGAAGAGGTGGGTTAGGCTTGGGATGAAAACTGTGGTAATGATTGGAATTAAGTGGTATGTTTTTGGGTCAAGTTCACAGGTGGTGAGGCAAAGTCTTCAGCTGAAATGATAGGAGAGGGAGCTGGTGGACGGAGGAGAGAATTTGAGGTTCTAAATAGCTGTTTAGGGTTGATAGGCAGGTATGATATGAGAGATGAGAAGTAGGTTTGTTTAGCTGCAGTGAGCAATTGCACAACATTTTTACAACTTCTTTTACTGGATGGGCTACTCCGCTCCCTTTCTTTGGCAGCTGCACAGCGGTACACTTTGTAGATGAGGGACAGAAAGAACATGTGCTCCAGCAAATGGCAAGTGCTGCACCAAGTAACCTCTGCTCTTCTTCCTCCACCTTAGTATCACACCAGTACAGTCTTCAGAGATGTCACCCCAATTAACTTTGTTTTCCCCCCACATCACAACTCTCCAACTGCCCACCTGACTATAGGGAACCGAAGATGGCTGAGTCTGCAGATCTATTCAGACATTCTATGCCATGGGCATTAGAAGTGTTCTCCAAAGATTCACAAAGTCAAGAGGAGGTTATCATCTGCACCGTTGCCCAAATTTTTTTGTGAGTTTGATCCAGGGCCGGACGAACTAGGATCCGAGCAGAATTCAAACCCTCCTCAACTGAAGTTAACCCGGGAGATGGAGATGGTCCTGATGAGACTCAGATACTTGAGGCACTCATGGACTGTATGCACTGTACTGTCAAGGCAGGAAGAGGAGGAGGGTGACTCTCAGAGCGAGGAGTGAGAGAACAGAGAGGATGATGGTGAGGTAGTAGATCACACTTGGTATAAACCCAGAGTCATGCAGCTGAGTAGCTCAGCAGAGGAGGAGAATGAGGAAGACGAGGAGGTTACGCTGCGGATTCCCTCACACACAAAGTTATGCAATTACGACAAACAATGCATCCTCAGCCCCAATTCTCAGTTACCTAGCTTGGGTCTGTATTTCAGAATGCCAAAATGACACAAATCATGTTAACTGCCAACTTTCTTAACAACGACACAGCAGAGTTTGAAAAAATGCCATAACTTGACTACTACTTGCATGAACTGGCACAAGCGTGATCAACATGTATTCATCTATGAATCTCACTGTGCTAAAATGCAGACCAGCGGGCCTCGCCACTACCGTCCACCCCAACAACTGCATCTTCTGATTCTTCCTCCTCCCTTAATGTGGCAAGTGTTGTCACACACGTTTTCGGCCGCAGAACCTCCACTTGTTTACCTGCTCCAGTTGGGGTAAGTGAGAGCATGTCAGCTGATACGGAAGCAAACATGCCTGCTATGTTTGACTGATCTTAGATACCAAACACACACCATCTTATCAATCCACCATAACATCTCCTCCTGCACCTATCTCATAGTTCAGCAGCTTGTCGTGTTCACCATACTCCACCCTCTGTCAGCACAGCAGCCAGCCCTCGTTTGTGCAGTTGTGCTCACGTTAAAGATTGTTTCCTCCTACACATGGTGAAGCTAAGAGTTTGAACTTCACCATCTTCCATCTACTAATAATAATGACCTTTATGTCTATAGAGCAAACAATCTACAACGAGGTGGGGGTGACACAAAATACAGGTGCTTATTTACAATAATGGTTCAACCATCTTGAGGAAATGGAGGTAGATAAAGGCTGCATGAGGCTTTTTTGGCATGGTTGAGATTGATAGCCAATTATGTTTAGAGAAGTAGAGAATAGGCTATATATTAAAAGGACTTTGATTAGGGAACGTGATAGGCAGCCCTAAACAGATGTGTTTTTAGGGAGCACCTAAAAAAGTCTAAGCTGTGGTTATACTCCTAATTTCATGGGGGAGAAAGGGTAAGAGGTTTGTTATGTTCGGTTTGTCTTCAAATCAGACCATCAAGTATATTGGACGGTTGCCAAATATCATTAGGATCGCTCGAACAAAATGGAATCACACGGACTGATTGTATCTGTATCAGAAACCAAATCCCCTTCTTTATTCAAATAAGCTCAGTCATTATATACCCTCTTAGGACAGGGTGTACATGTATTATCGAGCACATACTGTTGACCATCTATAGCAGTGTTTCTCAACTCCAGTCCTCAGGACCCACCAACAGGTCAAGTTTTCAGGATTTCCTTTGTATTGCACAGGTGATAAAATTATCACATGCTCAAGCATTAATTCCATCACCTTTGCAATACTAAGGAAATCCTGAAAATATGACCTGTTGGTGGGTCCTGAGGACTGGAGTTGAGAAACACTGATCTATAGTCTTAATTATATGTGAAAAGCAGGTACCGTATATACTCGTGTATAAGCTGAGGTTTTCAGCCCTTTTTTAGAGCTGAAAGTCCCCCTCTCTGCTTATACGCGGGTCATATACGGGGGTCGGCGGTGAAGGAGGAGCGGGAGTGTCAGATCATACTCACCCCTCCACCGGCGCGGTCTCTGCAGCCCCCCTGCTTCTCCCACGATCTCCGGCTCCTTCCTGCAGCGGTCACATGGTACCGCTCATTAAAGTCATGAATATGCACATATTCATGACTTTAATAAGCGGTACCACGTGACCGCTGTAGGACTGAAGCGCTGCGGAGAGCGCCGGGAGAAGAGGAGCCGCTGCAGAGACCGCGCCGGCGGAGGGGTGAGTTTAGCGATATTTACCTGTCCTCTCTCCACTGCTGCGCGCTGCTCCCTCGTCCGACTCCTCTGGCTGTTAATGTTCAGGCAGAGGCGTGATGACGTCATTAGTGTGCGCCGCGCCCCCTGCCAGATCATTCACTGCCGAGGACCCGGAAGAGGGAGCAGTGCGCAGCAGTGTAGAGAGGACAGGTAAATATCTCAGGTTCCGTGGTCCTGAGCGAGTGCTGACACCGGCACCTGTCCCCCATAGCGTGTCGGTGTCACCGCCTGCTCAGGACACCGGCACCTGGCCCCCAGCAACGAGAGTATGTCATTTTTTTTGCAGCAGCAGCGCGGCAGCATAAGGGACGTATACTATGGGGCATAATCTGTGGATCATACAAGGGCATAATCTGTGCAGCATATGGGGGCATAATCTGGATCATACGGGGGCATAATCTGTGCAGCACATGGGGGCATAATCTGTGGAACATATGGGGCATAATCTGGAGCATATTGGGCATAATCTGGAGCATATGGGGGCATAATCTGGAGCATATGGGGCATAATCTGTGGAACATATGGGGGCATAATCTGTGAACATATGGGGCATAATCTGTGGAGCATATGGGGGCATAATCTATGGAACATATGGGGGCATAATCTGTGAGCATATGGGGCATAATCTGTGGAGCATATGGGGCATAATCTGTGGAGCATATGGGGGCATAATCTCTGGAGCATATTGGGCATAATCTGGAGCATATGGGGGCATAATCTTTGTAGCATATGGGGCATAATCTGTGGAGCATATTGGGCATAATCTGTGGAGCATATGGGGGCATAATCTGTGGAGCATATGGGGCATAATCTGTGGAACATATGGGGGCATAATCTGTGGAGCATATGGGGCATAATCTGTGGATCATATGGGGGCATAATCTCTGGAGCATATTGGGCATAATCTGTGGGCATATGGGGCATAATCTGTGCAGCATATGGGGCATAATCTGTGGAGCATATGGGGGCATAATCTTCGGAGCATATTGGGCATAATCTGGAGCATATTGGGGCATAATCTATGCAGCATATGGGGGCATAATCTGTGGAGCATATGGGGGCATAATCTGTGGAGCATATGGGGGCATAATCTGTGAGCATATGGGGGCATAATCTGTGCAGCATATGGGGGCATAATCTGTGGATCATACGGGCATAATCTGTGCAGTTTATGGGGGCCTAATCTGTGGAGCATCATATGGGGGCATAATCATTTTTCAGCCTAGGCTTATACGCGAGTCAATAAGTTTTCCCAGTTTTTTATGGCAAAATTAGGGGGGTCGGCTTATACACGGGTCAGCTTATACATGAGTATATACGGTAATTATTATAATTATTATAGATGATTGTTATCTATTGTTTTGTTATCATTCCCTTCACCAACAACAATAATTAACCCCCCTTGTGAGCAATACAGCACTTGGCAGCAATTCTAGTCACATACCTTTATGGAAGATCACAGTGATTCAGCAAGAAAGAGTTGAGATACAAGTCATATCTGAATCCTTATACATAGATAAGTCTTGGTTGTCTCTGAATACCCTATCAGTTATCTAGGTAAGTGATTGAACTGAGCTGGACAAAGACCAGATTAGGGGTGTAACTGTCATGTGTGCCTCAGAGGTTGAAAGTTGTGAGAGGCCATGAGAAGTGGCTAGAGATAGAAGCTGGGATGCAGTTGGGGAGTTGGGGCTTTTGACGTCTCCCAGGATAAAGGTTGATACAGTAAAGATGTATATCTTCGTACCGTGTTAGCCAGTACTCTCAACTCTAAGGATAAAGGTTGGAAATTCTGAGGACATGAACTGAAGCAGCAAGGCAGGAAAGTGGCAAAGGAAGTGGGTGGGTAGCCTAGGGAAAGTATATGATTTCTACGCAGAGTGAGAAAGGATGGAAGACACTGATGATGAGATCTTTCAAAGAAGAATGGCGTCCAATGGGCCTGTATTTATTTATTTTTTTAAAAACAGGATTGTTGATGGCAGTGAGGAGTGTGGGGTTATGGTTGAGCTAGCAATGATCATACAGCGGTATATACACATATTCCATTTGTTCTAATATGGAGGTGGATATGCCGTACTCTCACTATTAGTTTTCCAGAAATAATTATTGTGACCTGCCTGTGGCCTCCTCAGTTGATCGTCGCCCAATCGAGTAATTGTCTGGTTGGTAGGGGTCAGCTAAGAGCTCTTCACTCCAAAGATCACAACCAGTGGTTCTGCATGACTCATGGCCTGTGATCTCTGATAATTGGATGACCAATCCAATCTGTTGACCATGAAAATGCAGCCTTTCTGCCTTGTGGATACAGATTGTTTCTGAAAGCTGATGGCCGTCAGAGTGCCCCAGTACCATTTGCTGAGTCACCATTACTTCTCTATGATAGATGTGCATGCGCTGCATGAGCATGTCGCAGACAACATCACCCATTCCTTGAAAAATTCTTTGTCTGCCAGGGTGCGTTTCAACACTGACAAATGGATGAGCAAGCATGAACGTTACATCTCACTGTTTGGTCACTGGGTGACTCTGATGGCAATCAGGTAAGGTGCTGCTCCACAAGTCTTAGAATCCCCAAGGCTTGCAGGGCGCTTGGGGATGGAGAACTAAACCACTACACACGATAAGATGGAGAACTAAACCACTAAACAGCTAGGGTTGGAGAATGAAAAAAATTCACATCATAAGATGAAGAACTAAACTACTAGACAAAAGGGGTTGGAGAACTAATCTACTAAACAGCTAGAGTTGTAGAAGCAAACTAGTGCACACCAGTGGATGGAGAACTTTATCACTAGACATCAAGCTGTCACTAGACACCAAGTCTTGGAATCCCAAGGCCTTGTGGACAAACCTCTGTATCTAACCCATCAAAAATAGGAAAGCAGGGGGAAAGGATGAATTCTCACCAGACTATGCTTGGAGACTGGCCGTGCCCGGAATTCAGTGGCTGACTACCACATATGAAGAAGCTTGAAGACAAAGGATTTTCCAGCACTGGAGATTTTTCATTAAAAAATATCATCTTTATTCACAAAAACTTCATGGTTAAAAAGCAATGCATGAGGGGGAAGCCCCAACCTCTCTGTATCTAACACTTCTTCTAGTCCTTTTGCCTCCTCCACTTACTCTAGGAACTCCACCTGCACCCTCAACCTCTGCCTTAATGAAACACACGTTCATGCAGAGATAATCTCCCCTCCTTTGTACTATGCAGCACTGGCTCTCCTCAATCAGGCAATATTTAAATTAATATGCCTTTGAGATCACAGTCATACAGATCAAGAGATGTGGACAGCTATCCATGCCCAGTTTCAGCAAAGGCTGCCTCCAGTCAACCTGGAGCCAGGGAAGATCATGTGCAATAATGGTGCAAACCTGGTGGTGGTGCTATACCAGGGCAACCTCACACACGTGCCTTGCATTGCTCGCATTCTCTACCTGATTGTAAAGCAATTCCTTCGCCACTGTCCCAGCCTGGATGTGCTGATGAAGACACCACTGTTGTTGTGTGCTCACTTCCACAATTCCACTTTAGTTGGAATTGAGATCTTTTGGCCTACCGGTTAACTGGTGGACATGCGATGTGACACACCATGGAATTCAACTCTGCACATGTTGCAGTGACTGTGGCAGCAGCACTGAAACCTGGAGCAGTATGAAATGTTTCATAGCCAGGCACAGCGCAGTACGGACATGGTGCAATTCACCCTTGTGGAGTGGACACAGATGAAGGACTTCTGCACCCTTCTGCATGTTTTCAAAATGGCTACTAAGATGTTTAGCACTGATGATGCTGTCATCAGCATGACTAGTACTGTCATCTACCTGCTGGAGCACACTTTGAATAGTCTGCAGGAGAAGGTGCTGGTGGTCGCGGGGGTAGAGGAGGATGCAGGAGGGTTAACAATATCTCTAAGTTCAGGTCTGTCGTCTCACAGGCGGATGCCATGCGAAGAACAATTGAAGAAGGATGAAGAGAAGGACAAGAAGGAATATGTAATTGATGCGCAACAGTTGGGAGATGAAGAGGATAATGATTCCCTCTCTGTTGTCCATGGTTGCCAAGAGGGGATGGAGAAAGCACATTTCTGTGTTATCCCATCACCAACACACTATGGACTTTTACATCATGAAAGAGATCGACCCATGAGTGCCTTCTTGTAGCACTCTTTGAAACATGATTTTTTGGATTCGAAATAGAGCAGACTACTGGGTCTGCCGGTTGGTTCCCCCCTTGGAAAGGGACACACCCATGCTGCAGTATCAATATATGCTTGAAAACATTCTTGACAGTGGTTTTTCCCAAGACAGCAGCGAGGCACACAGTGTACATTACAGTGATAGTCTTCCAACCCCAGGAATGCTGATTCATCACCTCAAAAACATTAGCAGCCTTGCAATGCTGGAGTCCTTGGTTCCAACCCCACTAAGGACTGCATCTACAAAGAGTTTTTATGTTCTCCCTGTGTTTGCTATGATTTCCTCCCAGTACTCATTTTTCTTTCCACACTCCAAAGACAAACTGAAAGGACATTGAGGTTGTGAGCCCCAACGGGGACAGTGCCACTAATGTCTGTAAATGTCTGTAAAGCGATGTAGAATTATTGGAGCTATTTAAGTGATTAATAAATAAATAGAAAATTATGCTAATTTTGTGTGGTATCTGCCCAAAGTTTGAGGAAATATTTGCTCTCTAAGTTGGGTCTCCTTCATTTGTGTTGCCTGAATTTGGCACCGATCTCAGAGCACCCGGCCTGCACCTGTCACTAATCCACCAATTACTGATCAAACTTTAGGCAAGAAATACTGCTCCAAGCTCTGTCTAATGCTGAAATTTGGCACATTTTTAGCACTAAAAATTTATATGAAGCACAATACCAGCACAATATAACAGGAGCCTTTATGTTCTCCCCGTGTTTGCATGTGTTTACTCCTGCTACTCCAGTTTCCTCCACAGACTCCAAAGACATACTGATAGGGGAATTTAAAGTATAGACTCTTGAAGTTACATGATAACTCAGATGCTCTCTTCCGAATTCGCTGTTTTGTGTCTAAAGGTGCCAAAACACCTGGCTTTATAATAATAATCTTTATTTTTATATAGCACTAACATATTCTGCAGCGCTTTACAGTTTGCACACATTATCATCGCTGTCCCCGATGAGTCACACAATCTAGATTCCCTATCAGTATGTTTTTTGGAGTGTGGGAGGAAACCGGAGAACCCAAAAGAAACCCACGCAAACACGGGGAGAACATGCAAACTCCTTGTAGATGTTGTCCTTGGTGGGATTTGAACCCAGGACTCCAGCGCTGCGAGGCTGCAGTGCTATCCACTGAGCCACCATGCTGCCCGTGGCTTTGGTGGAGCGGATGAATATGTGACAGGGTCACTGGCTCTATGTGAAGGGAAATATATGTCACGAAGGTTGCTATCTTCTGTGATGGGAATCCCAGAAGTTCCTCTCCAGCATGTTATGTGCTAAGGGGTTATTCGGCCATGACAGGTTTGGGATTTTTGCGAGTGGCTGTAAGAAATGGGTGGGAGCCACTCACAATATCTCCTTCCAAAGGGTGTGGCTGGTGAAGATAAATGTCCAGCTACTGTTTGGTGACAGTTAAGTCTCAAGGTGGTAGCTCCAGTGGGAGATGAAGATTTGCTGTATCCTGATTGGGAGAATCTTGTAGGCATATACACTGAGCTATAAGTTATCTTTGTTTTGCATTTATACCAAAAAAGCCACGTTTATTTTGTTAAATCCTGCAATGGTTTATGCAGTGTTTGAATAAACCAGTAAAAGATTAACCCAAGAAGCTTTCCTGTTTCAACCTCTGAAAGCAGCTGAGTTGGTCAACTTTTCACAGTCTCAAAAAACTTGTTCAAAATTGATAGGTATTAGTGATGAGCGAATGTGCTCGCCACTACTCGTTACTCGCCCGAGTATCACAGTACTCGGTGTACTAGGCGAGCACCGAGCATTTCTGGATTACTCGGTGGGAACTCGGGTCTCCACCCAGCTTTTTTGGCAGACTTTACAGACCCAATTACGATGCAGGGATTGTTTGCCAGGCAATGAAACACCGCAGCCATCTTTGTTGTGGTCGTGCAGTGATTGACTGGCAGCACTGCATCATCAGGGGTATAAGAGACTGGACGCCACCCTGCTCAGCGCATTCAGCTCCGGATTTAGATAGTGCAGGGAGAGCTTCTGCCGAGATAGGGTCAGAATTGGGGATTTATTAGTTAGTGTGTGGTCTACATCGTAAACCAAATCCAGATAAACCAACAGTCCTTCTAAGGACTAATTCCGGAGTATATAAGTTCCAGTGTTAGTAGGCAGGGTAGTGTATGTCGCTCTATACACATCAGTGCAAGGCCTGCAGGCACTGGGCACTGTATGTGTGTATATAGATCATTGCATAAATCAAGAGGTCCATTCCTTCCTGTGTTCTGGTGCTGCTGCTGCTGCTGCTACCTGTAGGATATATTGGCTGTATATACCTAGCCCCAGGTGTGATTGCTTGAAAAATTTTTGGCCAGGCTAATAAGCTTTTTAATTGCAAAGCAATCTAGAACCCTTCTTTTTTCTCCATTTGCTTTTTGATAGTGCACAATACAGCGAGATCCTTTTCCTAGCACAGCTTGAAAATCCAGCAATTTTAAAGGGGTCCCAAACATCCCTTTTGAGTGCGCAGAGAAATATTTTATTTTTATGTGGTAGGGTTGAGTAGATTTTTTTTTGAGTGTCTTACACAATTTCTTGACTATATTTTGCTGAACCCCCAAAAAAATACATATAGGCCACATATTTTACAGTGTGGTATATCTGTGACACGCCTCATCCATCGGTCTGCTAAAAATTTTGGTCTTTTTAGCCCTAAATTAAATTTTATTTTGCTATCTGGCACTGTACTTATATTCAGCACTATTTAGCCCCCCCAAAAAAAATACAGGCCACACATTTGTCGTAGTGGTATCTCCGTGGCAGCTCATATCTGTGTGTGCTCAAAGTTTGACCAGTTTTCGGCAGTTTTCTTTTATGTCCTGGGTGTCACTGTACTTATATACAGCAGTATTCAGCCCAAAAAAAACAGGCCACACATATATTGGTATGGTATCTCTGTTCCAGCTCATATCCGTGCATGCTCAAAATTTGGCCAGTTTACGGCAGTTTTCTTTTTTTGTCCTGGGTGTCATTGCATTTATATACAGCAGTATTTTGCAAAAAAACTTAAAAAAATACAAGCCACACATTTTTTGCAGTGGTACCCTTCGTGCCAGCTCATATCTGTGTGTGCTCAAAGTTTGGCCAGTTTACAGCGGTTTTCTTTTTTTGTCCTGGTGTCACTGTACTTATATACAGCAGTATTTAGCAAAAAAAATAAAAAAATACAGGCCACACACTTTTTGGTGTGGTATTTCCATGCCAGCTCATATCTGTGCGTGTTCAAAATTTGGCCAGTTTACCGCAGTTTTCTTTTTTTTTCCTGGGTGTCACAGTACTTATGAACAGCAATATTTTGCAAAAAAATAAAAAAAATACAGGTCACACATTTTTCGGTGTGGTATCTCAGTTCCAGCTCATATCTGTGCATGCTCAAAGTTTGGCCAGTTTATGGCAGTTTTCTTTTTTGTCCTTGGTGTCACAGTACTTATTTACAGCACTATGTAGCATTATTTTAAAAAACAGGACACATTTTACAGTAGGGTCTATCTCTGACACACCTCAGACATCCGTGTTCCAAAAATTGAGGTATTTTAGGCCTAAATTCTCTTTTTTGGGCAGTCTGTCACTCTCGTTATATCCAGCAGTCTTTTGCATCCACAAAAAAAAAATGTTTAAAGTGGGGTATGTTGGTAAAAAGATTTCTGTTTCAAGTTGCTATGGCAGCTTCATGACTGTGTTAAATGCTCCAACTACTACCACCATAATCATCTTCAGCCTAGAGGCAGTCACTGCACAGATAGAAAGTCTGAGTAGCAGAGAGTGAACGCTTAGGCGGTGTTGTACTCTGTATTGCATTCTTTCTCTGTATTACAACGGCTAAATATTCTTGATGAAATCATGCCTGGAAGAGCCATAGCAAGATAACATTGAAGATCATGGGGACAGGACTCACAACTACTGAAGCCTGGTGCTCCTGGGCAGGATTCTGACAAGCCCTCACCTACTAATATTGATCTGGTTGGACAATGACTTTTAAAAGGAGCCCATGCATTTTCTATAGCTGAAGCTAGAGATTTTGACATTTCGGATGCATTTCCAGAGATGTCAATTGGAGACCATGGTGGTCGAAGATGTGACTTCTACACCACCACACGAGCTGCCATCTCTCCACCACCCAAGGGGCTGCACCACCCATTCTCCCGCAGAATGAAAGTTGGCAAGTACAAGTCCTCTCCCCTCTGTAACAGTCTGTCATTGTAGTTTTTTGGAGGGTAAATGATATATATTACTATGTATGTAACCCCTTGTCATGTATAGCACCATGGAATTAAGGGCGCTATATAAACAACTAAATAATAATAATAATACTATATGGGTGTTTCCAATAGACAATCCATCAAACATGTTATTGAAGGAATTTTTTTTCTGACAACTCTTCAGCTGTGTACAAACTATGTCAACTTGGTAGCTATACCACAGTTGGTGTTGGCACAGTGTCATGTTGACTACAGTCCCCAGATGTTATGTAGGTCCCTAATCTCACCTCTACTTCAGCAGCATGATGAATAAATAGGAAAAGCACGTGGTATTGGTGTAGCTGTTGTTTTATTGACAAAGAAACTCAATACTATCAATGAGGTGGTTAGCTGCACACAGAATGAAGAAATAGCAAAGATGACAATTGACAAGCAGTTTCACATTTGAGGTAAAACACACTTCAACAAGTTGCTTTAACTCTTACAACATTATACAGTACAGACCAAAAGTTTGGACACACCTTCTCATTTAAAGATTTTTCTGTATTTTCATGACTATGAAAATTGTACATTCACACTGAAGGCATCAAAACTATGAATTAACACATGTGGAATTATATACTTAACAAAAAAGTGTGAAACAACTGAAATTATGTCTTATATTCTAGGTTCTTCAAAGTAGCCACCTTTTGCTTTGATGACGGCTTTACACACTCTTGGCATTCTCTTGATGAGCTTCAAGAGGTAGTGAACCGGAATGGTTTTCACTTCACAGGTGTGCTCTGTCAGGTTTAATAAGTTGGATTTCTGGCCTTATAAATGGGGTTGGGACCATCAGTTGTGTTGTGCAGAAGTCTGGTGGATACACAGCTGATAGTCCTACTGAATAGACTGTTAGAATTTGTATTATGGCAAGAAAAAAGCAGCTAAGTAAAGAAAAATGAGTGGCCATCATTACTTTAAGAAATGAAGGTCAGTCAGTCCGAAAAATTGGGAAAACCTTGAAGGTGTCCCCAAGTGCAGTTGCAAAAACCATCAAGCACCTTTATGGAAGACGTTGTGAATCTTAAACGTCCCGGGAAGAGCCAAACGGGAAGAAACGGGAGTAAGGATTTCCAAGATCTTATAAGGTCCAATGAACCTTGGTTTAAATTTGGAGACGCCACTTTCATGGGGATATTTTTTGAGGACAACCAAACCATGTCACCCACTTTAAGCCGGGGACCATCAGTCCTATGCCAGTTAGCAAACCGTTGGGCCCTCTCCTGAGAGAGAGACAACTTATCCACTACTTGATCCCAAATCTGCTGCATTCTCCCTACCATAGAGTCAACATCCGGACAGACAGAAGCCTCCACCTGCCCCGAAGAAAACCGAGGATGAAACCCGAAATTGCAGAAAAAAGGGGACATCAAAATGGCAGAACTAGCCCTATTATTTAGAGCAAATTCAGCCAAGGGCAATAAAGAGACCCAGATCTGCAGACACAAAACATCTCAAATAAGTTTCCAAAGTCTGGTTTGTTCTCTCAGTCTGCCCATTGGTCTGAGTGTGAAACGTAGAGGAGAAAGACAACTGAACTCCCAGTTTAGAACAAAAAGCTCTCCAAAATCTGGAAACAAATTGGACTCCTCTATCAGACACAATGTTCTCCGGAATGCTGTGCAAACAAACCACCTGCTGAAAAAACAAGGGCACCAACACGGAAGAGGATGGCAACTTCGGCAGTGGCACAAGATGAAACAACTTGGAAAATCTATCACAGATCACCCAGATAGCAGTCATTCTCTGAGAGACAGGGAGGTCGGAAATAAAATCCATAGAGATATGGGTCCATGGCCTCCTGGGCACAGGCAGTGGCATTAACAATCCACTAGAGCAAGAGCAGGGTTTGTACCTAGAACAAGTCCCACAGGACTGCGCAAAATTCCTGACATGACGAGATAGAGTAGGCCACCAAAAGGACCGACTCACCAAATCTCTGGTACCAAAAATACCGGGATGACCAGCCAACTCGGAGCAATGAATTTAAGACATTATTTTCTTCCTCCATTGGTCTGGGACAAACAATTTCCCCACAGGGCAACGTTCAGGTTTATCCCCCTGAAATTCCTCCAGGGCCAGTCTCAAATCGGGTGAGATAGCGAAATGAACCACACCCTGCTTCAGAATGGCAGTAGGCTCAGTCACATCAGGAGAATCCGCAAAGAAACTCCTAAAGAGGGCATCTGCCTTAACATTCTTAGTGCCCGGGAGAAAGGAGACCACAAAATTAAAACGAGTAAAAAACAAGGCCCACCTGGCCTGTCTAGGATTTAGTCGCTTGGCTGATTCGAGATAGATCAGGTTCTTGTGTTCAGTGAAGATCACAACTTGATGTTTGGCTCCCTCCAACCAATGTCTCCACTCTTCAAAAGCTCACTTCATAGCCAATCATTCCCGATTCCCCACATCATAATTACGTTCAGCTGGGGAAAATTTTCTAGAGAAGAAGGCACAAGGGTTACTATTAGAGGTTACAGGATCCCTTTGGGACAAAACGGCTCCTGAACCAATCTCAGAAGCGTCTATCTCCACCTGAAATAGTAGAGAGACATCAGGTTGCCGTAGAACAGGAGCAGAAGTGAATCTCCGCTTAAGCTCCTGAAATGCCGAAACTGCCTCAGGAGACCAATTCACTACATCGGAACCCTTCTTGGTTAAATCAGTCAGTGGTTTCACAATACCAGAGAAATTACTTATAAATTTAAGGTAAAAATTATCAAAACCCAAAAATCTCTGAAGAGCCTTCAAGAAAGTGGGCTGAACCCAATCACAAATGGCCTGAACCTTGACCTGGTCCATTTCAATAGCAGACGGAGACAAAATGAATCCCAAAAACAAAACCTTCCGTACGCCAAAGAGACATTTTGATCCCTTAACATACAAAGCATTTTCTCTCAAAATCCGGAAAACCATCCGAACATGTTCCACATGAGAATCTCAGTCATTGGAAAAAAAATCAAAATATCGTCCAAATAAACGAACAAAAACTTATCCACAAAATCCCAGAAAATATCGCTCATGAACGATTGGAAGACGGAAGGGGCATTAGTGAGCCCAAAAGGCATCACTAGGTACTCAAAATGCCCCTCAGGGGTGTTAAACGCCATCTTCCATTCATCACCGTACTTAATGCGAATAAGATTATATGCCCCCTAAGGTCAAGTTTAGTAACCCAACTAGCACCTTTCACTCTAGAGAATAAATCAGAAATCGGGGTAACGGATACTGATATTTAACAGTGATCTTATTAAGGAGACAGTAGTAATACATGGCCTCAATGAACCATCCTTTTTGGTCACAAAGAAAAAGTCGGCACCTAAGGGTGAAGAAGACGGTCTAATATGACCCTTCTCCAATGACTCTTTGATATAAGATCGCATAGCATCATGCTCAGGTACCGACAAATTGAAGAGCCGACCCTTGGGAAATTTAGAACCGGGCACTAACTCAATCACGCAATCATAACTCCTGTGGAGAGGCAAGGACGCAGACTTACTCTCACTAAACACATCAGAAAAATCAGCCAAATAGTCGGGGATCTCCTGAGACTGAGGAGAGGTAGAAAACACAGGAGTGTCACCACGAACATATTGACAACCCCAACTGGCCACAGACACAGACTTCCAATCCAAAACAGGATTATGGGTCTGCAACCAAGGAAAACCCAGTACAATAATGTCTTGTAAATTATGCAACACCAAAAATTTACAGTTCTCTTGGTGGTCCGGGGCTACCCGCATTTTCACCTGGGTCCAAAACTGGGGTTTATTCTCCGCCAAAGGGGTAGAATCAATGACCAGCAAAGGAATAGGAGTCCGAAGGGTACCATGGGAAAACCACAATGTTGGCAAAGTCAAAATCCATCAGGTTCAGGGCTGTTCCTGAATCGACAAAAGCCTGAGCAGAAAATGTGGATAAGGAGCAGATCAAGGTAACAGTCAAGAGAAATTTAGACTTTACATTGCCCAAAACAAATCAGCGCAAAAAACTTCTTCCCCGATTAGGGCAGACGGAAATAGTATGAGAAGCGTCCCCACAATAGAAGCACAACTTATTACGCTGTCAAAATTCTCGACGCTGAGCCCCAGAAACAACCCCATCACACTGCGTGGGCTCAGAGGTTTGTTCGCAAGGTATCACCACCTCTCGCATGTTTCTACGTTCATGTAAACGTCTGTCAATTTGAATAGCCAATGACATAGAGTCATTGAGACAAGAGGGGACAGGAAATCCCACCATAACATCCTTCAAGGTCTCTGCCAGACCCTACTGAAAAAGAGCCACTAGGGCATCATCGTTCCATTTAGTAAGGACTGCCCACTTTTTGAATTTCTGACAATATAACTCTGCCGCTTCCTGACCCTGATTCAATGCCAACAAGGTTTTTCAGCTTGATCAGCAACATTAGGTTCATCATATAACAACCCCAGAGCCTGAAAAAACACATCAACATTAGCCAAAACAGAATCCCCAGGTATCAAGGAAAATGCCCAGTCTTGAGGGTCGCCTTGCAACAGGGAGATGACAATTTGAACCTGCTGCGCTGCGTTCCCGGAGGACTTAGGCTTCAAGGCAAAAAGCAATTTACAATTATTCTTAAAGTTCAAAAATTTAGACCGATTCCCAGAAAATAAATCAGGTAGATGGATCCTAGGTTCCACAGAAGAAAACTGAGTGAGAAAGGCAGAAATTCCTTGAACTTCCGCAGCAAACCGCTCAACACGACCAGACAACTGCACAATCTCCATTGAGAAAAAACAAATCCTCCTCTGGCCCCCAGAGAAAAAGAGGAAAAATATATAAAAAATTCTGACAACTTTTTTTTTTACTACTCTTTCCTTCTTTTGAGTACCCTAGGATTACGGTTAGGCCGGTGATTCTGTTATGATTTGGTAGCCGAGAAGGACAGTAGCAAAAATAGCAAAGGCAACCAGACACACAGAAAAGTTGGTAACTGGGGGATTGCAGACCCCTAAACTGACCGCACAACTAGAAGTAGCCGTGGGACGTACCTACGATGACCTAGACTCCTCGACACAGCCGGAGAGTTAACTAAGCCTAAAGAGAGAAAGGGGAAAGCTAACTGCCCCGGAGTAGCGCTCCAAAGGAATAGGTAGCCCCCACACATATATTGGCAGTGAGACAAGATGAAATACGAACACAGGCAGAAAATAGAACAAGCAAACGCTGGTGCCCAAAACTGTCTAGATAGAATAGGACAGGAAAGAATACTGTCTGCAATCCGGCAAAACCCTAAGAAAAATTCCAACACTTCTGATTTCCAAAAATTACTGAGACCACACGATCTCTCCCCGCTAGATCAGAACTCCGGTGTGAGCTGGTAGCCAACCAGCAGATACTGAAATAACAGGGACTGAACAAAAGCAGTCGTAAATGAGAAACAGAGACCAGCACAGGCCCAGCCGGGGAACTTGGCTGTCCCCAAACCAACAGGGCAGAAAACAAAAGGAAAAACAAATGCCAAAGAAACAGGCAGCAAAAACTTATCTGAACGTTGCAGGAAACAGCAGGAAGCAATCTGACTTCCAAATGGAACCAGGAAGAACAACAAATCACCGGTGAGGATCATGGGAAGGTTACTCACTTAAACCTCCCCAGTCATCAACACCAGATTGCCAATCATCGCTCCCAGCTGATGAACCTCTGTCACCCAAAGCTGCTTCACTACTATCAGCAGCCACCAGATGGAGCCCAAACTCCGAAGTCAGATCCAGAGCGTTCACAGCAGTGTTCTGTGCTGCTACAGCCAGTGTTGAATTCCGAACAAGGGTGGGTGGTTTTGATGGGCCTAAAATACTTGTTATGGAAAAAGTTGAGGTGTACCCATAGGGGAAATGCTTGCCTGCTCAATACACTTAGTGTGTGGGCATTGCAAGACTAGGAGACCAACTCCTTTACATTGGGAACAGTTTTAAATCAGGCCTTCCTCCATGTCTCACTATCCGCCGCCACTAGATAACCAGGGTGAACGTGTTCCATGCTGCTACAGCCGGTGTTGAAATCCTAACAAGGGTGGGTGGTTATGCTGGGCGTAAAATACTTGTTCTGAAAAAGGTTGAGGTGTACCCCACAGGGGAAATATTTGCCAGCCAATACGCTAAGTATATCAGCATTCCAAGTTTAGGAGACCCGCTCATTTAAATTGGGCATAGTTTTTAATCAGGCCTTCCTCCACGTCTCATCATCCGCCGCCACTAGATCACCAGTGTTAACGTGTTCTGCGCTGCTATAGCCAGTGTCGAATTCCAAACAAGAGTGGGTAGATTTGCTTTGCGTAAAATACTTGTTATAGAAAAGGTTAAGGTGTACCCCACAGTGGAAATGTTTGCCAGCTCAATACACTTAGTACATTGGGCATAGTTTTAAATCAGGTTTTCCTCCACATCTTAATATCTGCCACCAATAGATCACCAGCATTAACGTTTTCCATGCTGCTACAGCCAGTGTCGATTGCTTAAAAAGGGTGGGAGGTTAAGCTGTGCGCAAAATACTTGTTCTGAAAACGGTTGAGGTGTACCCCACAGGGGAAAATGTTTGATTGCCCATAAACTAAGTGTATGGACATTCCAAGTCTAGGAGACCTGATCCTTTAAATTGGGCATAGTTTTAAATCAGGCCTTCCTCCACATCTCATCATCTGCCGAAACTAGATCACCAGCGTTAACGTCTTCCATGCTGCTACAGCCAATGTCGAATTCCGAAAAGGGTGGGTGGTTTTGCTGGGCGTAAAATGCTTGTTATGGAAAAGGTGGAGTTGTACCCCACAGGGGAAATGTTTGCCAGCACAATATACTTTGTGTATGGGCATTCCAAGTCCAGGAGACCTTTTCCTTTAAATTTGGCATAGTTTTTAATCAGGCCTTCCTCCACATCTCATCATCTGCCGCCACTACTTCACCAGTGTTAACATGTTCCGTACTGTTATAGCCAGTGTCAAATTCTAAACAAGGGTGGGTGGTTTTGCTGGGTGTGAAATACTTGTTATGGAAAAGGTGTAGGTGTACCCACAGAGGAAAATGTTTGCAGCCCAATACACTTAGAGTATGGGCATTCCAAGTATAGGAGACGCGCTCCTCTAAATTGGGCAAAGTTTTTTTTCAGGCCTTCCTCCACGTCTCATCATCCGCCGCCAATAGATCACAAGCGTTAACATTTTCCGTGCTGTTACAGCCAGTGTCGAATTCTAAACAAGGGTGGATGTTTATGCTGTGCGTAAAATAGTTCTGAAAATGGCTGAGGTCTACTCCACAGGGGAAAAAGTTTGACAGCCCATACACTAAGTGTATGGGCATTCCAAGTCTAGGAGACCTGCTCCTTTAAATTGGGCATAGTTTTTAATCAAGCCTTCCCCCACGTCTCATCATCCGCCGCCACTAGATCAACAGGGTTAACGTGTTCTGTGCTGCTACTGCCAGTGTCGAAATCCTAACAAGGGTGGGTTTTTTTCTGGGCGTTAAATACTTGTTATGGAAAAGGTTTAGATGTACCCCACAAGGGAAAATGTTTGTCAGCCCAATACACTTAGTGTATGGCCATTACAAGTCTAGGAGACCCACTCCTTTTTAATGGGGCATTTTTTGTTAAGAGACCCTCCTACATGTTTCTTCCAAGGGGGATTGGGGTTATTGGGGTGCATATGACTTGGTAGCAGGGCAGGTCTTGCAATCAATGCATAAGAAAACAGAATGGGAGTACAAAATGAAAAATGTGAAGTGGATTTTCCTGTGCTCATCCAGTATGTGGACTCAAAGGCTTATTGGGGTGCAATTGACTTGGTAACAGGGCAGGCCTTGCAGTCTATGCATAAGAAAAGGGAATGGGAGTCCAAAATTAATAATGTGAAGTGGATTTTCCTGTGCCCGTCCAGTATTTGGGTTCAAAGGCTTATTGGGGTGCATATGACTTGGTAGCAGGGCAGGCCTTTCAGTCAATGCATAAGAAAACAGAATGGGAGTACAAAATGAATAATGTGAAGTGGATTTTCCGGTGGCCATTCTGTACGCGGCTTGAAAAGCTTATTGGGGTGCATGTAACTTTGGAGCAAGCCAGGCCTTGAATTCAATGCAACATTTTTTCTGGAAGCCCTCCTGTACCTCTCATGAAAGGGGTATTGTGGTGCATTGTAATTCTTGGCAGCTCATCCACTCATTGCATATGCAACAACAGTTTAGGAGACCCACTGTTAAATAATTGCCCTTTAAGAAGATTAATGCCGCCTGATGCCCCAGTAAAAATAGGCTCTGTGACTTTGAGTTCCTCATTCATAAATCAATTAAGATGTGTCTGCTTATGTGTCACACACCACATGGCCAGCTAGGGTTGTTACAATGTTACAATGATATTTCCAAGTAAATGCACTTGTATTGGTTGAAGGCAATTTTAAAGTTGAAAAACGCTTCAAAAACGCTGTGTCTGAACATAGCCCAAGTGGTGCAGGAACATTTTGGTCTGGGGTTAATTATTTTGCCTTATATACAAGTCATTAAACTGGAATGGATGTACCTTTACATATTTCCCATCAAAATCCGTTTTTGTTTCATTTTGGTATGTTTTTTGGTGCCCAGGTAAAAATGACATGAAACTCTGACAACATTGTTTAAAGCTGTGAACTAGGAGTCAGAAATGCTTCCATGAGCGATCGCCATGATGTCCCCGTGTCATTTTAGCAGTGTTTCCATCATTTTCAGGCATTTTTAGACCTTAAAAGGACCCCCAGGGGGGATCGCGGTAAAATGCTCAGGTCTACCATAGACTTACATTGTGCTCACTGTTCTGTCCGAGTACCTGAGTATTCCAATTTGCTCAACCCGAGCAATGAGCACCTGAGCATTTTAGTGCTCACCCATCACTTATAGTTATCATATTGCTCAACTATAACGTATTATATTTTCTGGGGTACATTTCATTGGAATATAACCCTCTAAAAACTAGTTCCAAAATTATCAGTATCATATTGCTCACCCATAGGGTATTACACCTTCTTGGGTAAATTTAGCTGCTATATAAGCCTCAAAAAACTTTCTCCAAATTTACAGGTATCATATTGCTCACCCACAGGGTATTACATCTTCTTGGGTACATTTAGATGCAATAACAGCCTCCAAAAACTTGGTGAACATTTTTTTGGTATTATATTGCTCACCCATAGGGTATTACATCCTCTTGGGTACATTTCGATGCTATATACCAGTAAAAAAACTTGTTCAAAATTTTGTTGTTATTACATTGAGCACTCATAGACTATTTTGTGGTCTGGAGAACATTTAGTTACTATGTGAGCCTCAAAAAACATGTTCAGTATTATATTGCTCATCCATAAGGTATTACATCTTCTTGGGTACTTTTAGTTGCTATATAAACCTCAAAAAAATATTAAAAACTTTAATCAGTATTATATTGCTCACCCATGTGGTATTACATGTTTTTGGGTACATTTTGTAGCTATATAACCCTTAGAAACGTGTTTAACCCCTTCACCCCCAAGGGTGGTTTGCACGTTAATGACCGGGCCAATTTTTACAATTCTGACCACTGTCTCTTTATGAGGTTATAACTCTGGAACGCTTCAACGGATCTTCGCGATTCTGAGATTGTTTTCTCGTGACATATTGTACTTCATGTTAGTGGTAAAATTTCTTCGATATAACTTGCGTTTATTTTTGAAAAAAACGCAAATATGGCGAAAATTTTTAAAATTTTGCAATTTTCAAACTTTGAATTTTTATTCCCTTAAAACAGAGAAATATATCACACAAAATAGTTAAGAAATAACATTTCCCACATGTCTACTTTACATCAGCACAATTTTGGAACCAAAATTTTTTTTTGTTAGGAAGTTATAAGGGTTAAAAGTTGACCAGCGATTTCTCATTTTTCAGCAAAATTTACAAAGCCATTTTTTTTAGGGACCACCTCACATTTGAAGTCACTTTGAGGGGTCTATATGGCAGAAAATACCCAAAAGTGACACCATTCTAAAAACTGCACCCCTCAAGGTACTCAAAACCACATTCAAGAAGTTTATTAACCCTTCAGGTGCTTCACAGTAACTAAAGCAACGTGGAAGGAAAAAATGAATATTTTACTTTTTAGCCACAAAAATTATCTTTTACAAATTTTTTTTTTATTTTCACAAGGGTAAAAGGAGAAAATGGACAGATAAGGTTGTTATGCAATTTCTCCTGAGTACGCCAATACCCCATATGTGGGGGAAAACCACTGTTTGGGTACATGGCAGAGCTCGTAAGGGAAGGAGCGACGTTTGACTTTTCAAACTAAAATTGCTGAATTTAGATTGGATGCCATGTCGCGTTTGGAGAGCCCCTGATGCGCCTAAACAGTGGAAACCCCCCACAAGTGACACCATTTTGGAAACTAGACCCCCTAAGGTACTTATCTAGATCTGTTGTGAGCACTTTGAACCCTCAAGTGTTTCACAAAAGTTTATAAAGCCTGGGTGTGAAAAAAAAAAAAAAAAATTTTCCACAAAAATGATTTTTTAGTCCCAAATTTTTGAATTTTCCCAAGGAAATTGGACCCCAAAAGTTGTTGTCCAATTTGTCCTGAGTACGCTGATACCCCATATGTGGGGGGGAAAACTGTTTGGGCGCACGGCAGGGCTTGGAAAGGAAGTAGTAATGTTTTGGAATGCAGACGTTAATGGGGGTCATGTTCCGTTTGCAGTGCCCCAGATGAGCCTAAACAGTGGAAACCCCCCACAAGTGACCCCATTTTGGAAACTAGACCCCCTAAGGAACTTATCTAGATCTTTGGTGAGCACTTTGAACCCCCAAGTGCTTCACACAAGTTTATAATGCCCGGGCATGAAAATAAAAAATCCTATTTTTTTCCCACAAAAATTATCTTTTAGTCACTAATTTTTTATTTTCCCAAGGGTAACAGGAGAAATTGGACCACATAAGTTGTTGTACAATTTGTCCTGAGTACGCCGATACCCGATATGTGGGGGGGAACCACTGTTTGGGCGCACGGCAGAGCTCGGAATGGAAGGAGCACCATTTGACTTTTTCCAACCAAAATTGGCTGGAATTGAGTTTGGATGCCATGTTGCATTTGGAGAGCCCCTGATGTGCCTAAACAGTGGAAACCCCCCACAAATGACCCCATTTGGGAAACTAGACCCCCTAAGGAACTTATCTAGTTTTTTGATGAGCAATTTGAACCCCAAAGTGCTTCACACAAGTTTATAACGTAGAGCCGTAAAATTTAAAAATCATATTTTTTCCACAAAAATGATCTTTTCACCCCAATTTTTATTTTTCCAAGGGTAACAAGACTCCAAAAGTTATTGTGCAATTTGTCCTGAGTGCGCTGATACCCCATATGTGGGGGTAAACCACTGTTTGGGTGCATGGCAGAGTTTGGAAGGGAAGGAGCGCCGTCTGACTTTTTCAACGCAGAATTGGCTGGACGCCATGTCGTGTTTGGAGAGCTCCTGATCTGCCTAAACAGTGGAAACCCCCATAAATGACACCATTTTGGAAACTAGACCCCTCAAGAAACTTATCTAGATGTGTGTTGAGAACTTTGAACCCCCAGGTGTTTCACTAAAGTTTATAACGTACAGCCGTAAAATAAAAAATCCTTTTTTTTTTTACAAAAATGATTTTTTCGCCCCCAATATTTTATTTTCACAAGGGTAACAGGAGAAATTGGACCCCAAAAGTTGTTGTCCAATTTGTCCTGAGTACGCTGATACCCAATATGTGGGAGAAAACTACTGTATGGGCGCACGTCAGGGCTCGGAAGGGAAGTAGTGATGTTTTGGATTGCAGACTTTGATGGAATGGTCTGGGGGCGTCATGTCACATTTGGAGAGCCCCTGATGCGCCTAAACAGTGGAAACCCCCCACAAGTGACCCCATTTTGGAAAATAGACCCCACAAGGAACTTATCTAGATGTGTGGTGAGCACTTTGAACCCCGAAGTGCTTCACAGAAGTTTATAACGCACAGCCGTAAAAATAAAAAATCCTTTTTTTTTTTTGCAGACATGATTTTTTCGCCCCAATATTTTATTTTTACAAGGGTAACAGGAGAAATTGGACCCCAAAAGTTGTTGCCCAATTTGTCCTGAGTACGCTGATACCCAATATGTGGGAGAAAACTACTGTATGGGTACACGTTGGGGCTCGGAAGGGAAGTAGTGACGTTTTGGATTGCAGACTTTGATGGAATGGTCTGGGGGCGTCATGTCGCATTTGGAGAGCCCCTGATGTGCCTAAACAGTGGAAATCCCCAACAAGTGACCCCATTTTGGAAAATAGACCCCACAAGGAACTTATCTAGGTGTGTGGTGAGCGCTATGAAGCCCCAAGTGCTTTACAGAAGTTTATAATGTACAGCCGTAAAAACAAAAAAATAATTTTTTTTGTACAAAAATGATATTTTCGCCCCCAGTTTTTTATTTTCCCAAGGGTAACAGAAGAAATAGGACAAATTGCACAATAACTCTTGGGGTCCAGAGTACGCTGATACCCCATATGTGGGGATAAACTACTGTTTGGACGCATGGCAGAGCTCAGAAGTGAAGGAGCACCGTTTGACTTTTTCAACGCAGAATTGGCTGGAATTGAGATCAGACGCCATGTCACATTTGGAGAGCCCCTGATGTGCCTAAACAGCGGAAACCCCCCAATTCTAACTGCAACCCTAACCCCAACACACCCCTAACCCTAGTCCCAACCCTAACCACAAACCTAACTCTAACACACCCCTAATCCCAACCCTAACCCTAATCCTAACTTTAGCGCCAACCCTAACCCTAACTTTAGCCGCAACCCTAACCCTAACCCTAATGGGAAAATGGAAATAAATACATTTTTTTAATTTTATTATTTTTCCCTAACTAAGGGGGAGATAAAGGGGGGTTTGATTTACTATTTATAGTGGGTTTTTATGATTGGCAGCTGTCACGCTAAAAGACGCTTTTTATTGCAAAAATAGTTTTTTGCATCGCCACATTTTAAGAGCTATAATTTTTGCATATTTTGGCCCACAGAGTCATGTGAGGTCTTATTTTTTGCGGTACGAGTTGACATTTTTATTTGTACCATTTTTGAGCAGGTGACATTTTTTGATTGCTTTTTATTTCGATTTTTGGGAGGTTAGAATGAACAAAAATCAGCAATTCATGAATTTCTTTTGGGGGAGGCGTTTTTATTGTTCCGCGTGTGGTAAAATTGATAGAGCAGTTTTATTCTTCGGGTCAGTACGATTATGGCGATACCTCATTTATATCATTTTTTTATGTTTTGGCGCTTTTATAGAATAAAAACAATTTTATATAAAAAATAATTATTTTTGCATCGCTTTATTCTGCGAGCTATAACTTTTTTATTTTTTCACTGATGATGCTGTGTAGCAGCTTGTTTTTTGCGGGACAAGATGACGTTTTCAGCGGTACCATGTTTATTTATATCGGTCTTTTTGATCGCGCGTTATTCCACTTTTTGTTCGGCGGTATGATGATAAAGCATTGATTTTTTGCTTCGTTTTTTTTTTTTTTTTAAGGGGTTCACTAAAGGGGTTAACTAGTGGGACAGTTTTATAGGGGGGGTCGTTACGGACGCGGCGATACCAAATATGTGTACTTTTATTGTTCTGGTTTTTTTATTTACAGGAAGAAATGAATTTATTGGGGAATATATTTTTTTTTTTTTATTTATTTTGGATTTTTTTTTATAACATGTTTATTTTTATTTTTTTAACTTTTTTACTTTGTCCCAGGGTGGGACATCACTGTATTTTATCAAATCGCTGGTGTGACAGTGTGCACAGCACACTGTCACACCAGCGATCGCTCAGGCAGTGCAGCAGGCTTCTCAGTGCCTGCTCTTAGCAGGCACTGAGGAAGCCGCCTCCCTCCAGGACCCCGGCGCCATCTTGGATCCGGGTCCTGGGAGGGAGGAAGCCCTCAGAACAGCGCGATCACATCGCGCTGGTCTGAGGGTCTCAGGGGGGCGCGCAGGGAGCCCCCACCCTGCGCGATTCTCCCCTGTGCCCCCAGTACACCGCGATCATGTTTGATCGCGGTGTGCTAGGGGTTAATGTGCCGGGAGCGGTCCGTGACCGCTCCTGACACACAGTCACGGGTGTCAGCTGTGATAATCAGCTGACACCCGGCGGCGATTAGCTGCACTCCCCTCAGGAGCGCAGCTGATCGCCTATGACGTACTATCCCATCCATGGGCAGAATGGCACGGGTTTTATGGACGGGATAGTACGTCTAATGTCAGAGAGGGTTAAAATTTATCGGTATTACAGTGGGTACGTCTATTGTGCACGCCATCTTGACTGAAAAAAATCAGAAATGTAGAAATTTTTGCAAATTTATTAAAAAAGAAAACTGAAATATCACATGGTAATAAGTATTCAAACCCTTTGCTCAGTATTGAGTAGAAACACCCTTTTGAGCTAGTACAGCCATGAGTCTTATTGGGAATGATGAGTCTTATTGGCAACAAGTTTTTCACACCAGGATTTGGGGATCCTCTGCTATTCTTCCTTGCAGATCCTGGCCAGTTTCATCAGGTTGGATGGTGAATGTTGGTGGACACTGGACAGCCATTTTCAGTTCTCTCCAGAGATGCTCAATTGGGCTTAGGTCAGGGCTCTGGCTGGGCCAGTCAAGAATGGTCACAGAGTTGTTCTGAAGCCACTCCTTTGTTATTGGAGCTGTGTGCGTAGGATCATTGTCTTGTTGGAAGGTGAAACTTCAGCCAAGTCTGAGGTCAAGACACAACAGCATTCTGGAAGAGGTTTTCATCCAGGATATCTCTATATTTGGCCTCATTCATGTTTCCTTATTTTGCAACCAGTCGACCTGTCCCTGCCACTGAAAAACACCCCCATAGCATGATGCTGCCACCACCATGTTTCACTGTTGGGATTGTATTGGGCAGGTGATGAGCAGTGCCTGGTTTTCTCCACACATATCGCTTAGAATTATCACCAAAAAGTTCCATCTTCGTCTCATCAGCCCAGAGAATCTTATTTCTCATAGTCTGGGAATCATTCATGTGTTTTTTAGCAAATTCCATGCAGACTTTCAAATGTCTTGCACTGAGGAGAGGCTTCTGTTGGGCCACTCTGCCATAAAGGCCTGACTGGTGGAGGGCTGCAGTGATAGTTAACTTTGTTGAACTTTCTCCCATCTCCCTACTGCATCTGTGGAGCTCAAGCACAGTGATCTTGCAGTTCTACTTTAGCTCTCTCACCAAGGCTCTTCTCCCACAATGGCTGAGTTTGGCTGGACAGCCAGGTCTAGGAAGACTTCTGGTGGTCCCAAACTTCTTCCGTTTAAGAATTATTGAGGACACTGTCCTCTTAGGAACCTTGCGTACAGCAGAAATTCTTTTATAACCTTGGCCAGATCTGTGCCTTGCCACAATTCTGTCTCTGAGATCCTTGTCCAGTTCCTTTGACCTCATGATTCTCATTTGGTCTGAAATGCACTGTGAGCTTTGTGGTCTTATATAGACAGGTGTGTGCCTTTACAAATCAAGTCCTATCCATTTAATTAAACACAGCTGGACTCCAATGAAGGAGTAGAACCATCTCAAGGAGGATCACAAGGAAATGGACCGCATGTAACTTAAATATGAGTGTCTGAGCAAAGGGTCTGTATACTTATGACCATGTGATATTTCAGTTTTTCTTTTTTAATAGATTTGCAAAAATTTCTACATTTCTGTTTTTTTTCATTCAAGATGTACAGTAATGAGAAAAAAAATAACTTTTTTGAATTTACCAAATGGCTGCAATTAAACAAAGAGTGAAACATTTAAAGGGTCTGAATACTTTCCATACCCACTGTTTATTGCTCACCCATAGGGTATTATATCTTCTTGGGTACATTTCATTGTGATATAAAACCCTCTAATAACTTGTTCATAAGTTATCGGTGTTATATTGCTCACCCATTGGGTATTACATCTTCTTGGGTACATATAGTTGCTACATAAGCCTCCAAAAACTTGTTCCAAATGTATCAGTATTACATTGAAGAGCAAAAGGATAACAATGTTTTGATCTTTTGACTTTCAGCCTCCATATCTCACCATCCACTACTGCTTTGTTCGTGAGACTACCATCTTTTTATAGACAATCATCTTGGCTATCTCATATAAAAATTTGACTTTCAGTTATTTTGTATGTGCGTAGTTATGCAGATTCTTGTCATGTCACTGCATTGTTACTGTTTTGCTCCTGGTGGTGAAAAAATATTTTTCTTCCTGAATACTTCAAAATACAACCTGTTCTCACATTCCCAAACAGCTCACTGTAATATTACGTTGACTCCCAAGAGAAAGGTCATTGGTTTGAATCGAGGAGCAGCCATGAAGATGATTTCCCAAGAAAAGAGAAACAGAATCATCCAGCTCATTGATAGCGGTCTCTAGGCCCAGAAAATTGCCAAAGTGCACCTTGTGAGTGCCATGACAGTTGGAAGAATACAAAATGAAGTCCCTCCAATAATTCCGAAGCCAAAGGGTGGATATCCAGGCAAAATATCAGGGTCATCAAGTCAGCTCATCCCAAGGTCTGTCAATTCTTGTGCGACAAACAGAGCAGTGGAGGTGGCTCGTATGCTTCATAATTGTGAGATCACAGACATTGATGCAAGCACTGTGTGATGTACATTATACAAGTCTGGAATGGTGGACTGAAAAAAGATGAAGAAGCCTCAACTTCAATATTGTCATAAGAAGCGTCGGTTCGAGTTTGAAAAAAGTGCGAAAAGTGAACATTTAAAGATGTGAAGCGGGTGATTCGGAGCGATGACACAAAAGTTAATAGGCTAGGCTCTAGTAGGTGCAAATGGGTCTGAAAGAAACGAGGGAAAAAGGGGCTAACAGATTGACAAATTGAAGGAAATGTCAAGGTTGGTGGAGGAAGCCTGATGATATGGGGTTGTTTCACAGCCAAAGGCATTGGATACTTGACCCGGATCGATGGTGGTCTCAATGCTGAGCTATATGTGAATATCCTACAAGATGAGTTACTTCATAAACTCAAGTACTATGGGTATGAAAAGGATGACATAGTGTTCCAACAGGACAACAACACAAAGCATACATCGAGATTGGCGAAGAAATGGTTCAATGACAATGAAGTAAAGGTGCTGTAATGTTCCCCACAGCACCCAGACCTCAACTCAGTCACACACTTATGGATAGAATTGAATGAAAAATTGTATTCATAGCCAGGTGAATTGACCACTATGCACCAACTTTGGGAACATGTAGAAGAGACCTGAGAGCATGCCCAGAAGGAGTCAGACAGTGTTGAAAGCCAATGGTGTATTTACAGAATGCTAACAAAATAATAAAAATAAAAAATTAGATCTTTAGGAGCAAAACAGTAACAATGAAATGACATGACAAGAATCTGCATAACTAATCATATGCTAATTTGTTGCAAGTCAAATTTAAGTATGAAATATCCAAGATGATCGTCTATAAAATGATGGCAGTCTCAAGTTCAGGGCAGAAGTGGATAATGAGATACAGAGCCTGAAAGTCAAATTTCAAAACATTGTTACCCTTTTGCTCTTTACTGTGTATTGCTCACCCATACACTATTTCATGGTCTGGAGTCCATTTTGTTGTTATACAAGCCTCAAAAAACTTGTTCACCATTTTATTCGTGTTAGATTGCTCATCCATAGACTAATTCATGGTACAGAGTATATTTTGTTGGTTTATTGCCCTCAATAAACTTGTTCAAAAATTTATCATTATTATATTGCTCATCCAAAGGGTATTACATCTTCTTGGGTACATTTTGTTGCTATATAAGCCTCAAAAAAATTTTTAAAAAAATTTATCAGTATAATATATTGCTCATCCATAGACTTTTACATATTCTTTGGTAGATTTAATTGCTATATAAGCCTAAAAAAACTTGATCAAGAATTTATCGGTATTATATTGCTCACCTGTAGACTATTCTGTAGTCAGAAGTACATTTTGTTGGCATAAAACTCTCAAAATACTTGTTTAAAAATTTAAATTTATCAGTATTATATTGCTCATTCAAAGACTTTTACATATTCATGTGTTGTGAATGTTTTAGAAATGAATTCTGAGCAGAAGCTCCCTCTGGTGGTTACAAACAGTACTGAACCATTCAATGAGGATTGGCAATCAGGAATCTCAGACTGGCTGGATATAAGGGAGGTTTCCCCCCATCATGGTTGCCGGTGATCAATTGTTCTTGTCTCATCATTGCTTCCTGGATTCTTGGAAGCTTGCTGAGTCTTGCCTCTTCTCCTGCTCTCAGATAAGATATTTTCTGTTTTTTGTTTTTGTGCTTGCCATTTGCATATTTCTCCGCATTTCTGTGAGGTTGGCCAGGTTCCCCTCCCCGGGGGGTTTGGGCTCCTCTCGGTTCCTCTGGAGCCACTGTTGTTTGTTCATTTTCCTTTTCCAGTTTTTTCAGTGGCTGCAGCTTAGTTTTGTTACACCAGAGAACTAATTTAGGTGGTAGAGGTCGTGTGATCTCAGGTGTTTTTGCAATTAGTAGCGTTGGGTTTTTTTAGGGTTTTTTTTTGGATTGCAGTAAGTATCCTTCCTATCCTTTTCTGTCTAGGCAGATTGGGCCCCAGCGTTTGCTCATACTATTTTCTGTCTGTGTCTGTATTTCCTCTTGTCTAACCGCCATTACATGTTTGGGGCTTCCTATGTTCTTTGGGGATCTGCTCCGGGGCAGATAGCTTTCCTCTTTCTATCTTTAGGGGTAGTTAACCTCTCAGGCTGTGACGAGGCGTCTAGGACCAACGTAGGAACGCTCCACGGCTACCTTTAGTTGTGGTGGTTAGTCAGGGTACTGCAATCCAGTAGATTCCAACCTCTCTGGTGTATTGCCTTTTTTTGCCTGCTCTCCTCAGCTACCAAAACATAACAGTATCACCGGCCCAACTGAAAATTATATGGTACTCACAGAAGGGAAAAATAGTGTGGAAACAAAAGAAAGGTTGTCAGAGTTGTCAGAGATTTTTTTTTCTGTTTGTTGCATTTTTTCCCTCTTTTTCTCTGGGTGCTGAGGAGGATTTTTTTTTCTTTTCTCAATGGAGTTTGCACAGTTGTCTGGTCGTGTGGATCAGCTTGCCACTGAGGCTCGGAGTATTGCTACCTATCTTGCTAGGTTGCCAGTTGTGGAACCCAGGATCCCCATGCCAGATTTGTTTTTGGGGGATCGAGCTAAATTTCTGAATTTCAAAAATAACTGTAAGTTGTTTTTTGCCTTAAAACCTAAGTCCTCAGGGAACGCAGCACAGCAGGTTCAAATTGTCATCTCTCTCCAGCACGGCGATCCTCAGGATTGGGCTTTTTCCCTGACACCTGGGGATCCTGTTTTGAGTGATGTTGATGCATTTTTTCTGGCTGTGGGGTTATTGAATGATGAACCTAATGTCACTGATCAAGCTGAAAAAACCTTGTTGGCATTAAATCAGGGGCTTGAGGACGCTGAGTTGTACTGTCAGAGGTTCCGAAAGTGGGCAGTCCTGACCAAATGGAATGATGATGCTTTGGCAGCCCTTTTTCGGAAGGGTCTGTCAGAGAATGTAAAGGATGTTATGGTGGGTTTCCCTGCTCCCTCTGGCCTCAATGATTCTAAGTCATTAGCGATTCAAATTGACAGACGTTTGCGTGTGCGTAGAAGTATGCGTGGAATAGTGTTGCCTTGTGAACCAGCTTCTGAACCCATGCAGTGTGATAGAGTGGCTTCTGGGGCACAGCGTCATGAGTTTCGAAAACGCAATGGGTTATGTTTCTACTGTGGTGATGCCTCTCATGCTATTTCAGTCTGCCCTAAGCGGGGAAGACGTTTTGCACGCTCAGTTGTCTTGGGTAGTGTTCAGACTAAATTTCTGTTGACTGTTACCCTGATTTGCTCCCTGTCCACATTTTCTGCTCAGGCTTTTGTTGATTCAGGAGCAGCTATTAACCTGATGGATTTTGATTTTGCCAAACGTTGTGGGTTTCCCTTGATACCCCTACGGAAGTCTATTCCCCTACTGGGGATTGATTCTACCCCTTTGGCTGAGAATAAACCCCAGTTCTCTACTCAGGTGATAATGAGGGTTGAACCTGATCATCATGAGAGTTGCAAATTTTTGGTGCTGTATAATCTGCATGACATTATTGTACTAGGTTTCCCTTGGTTACAGTCTCATAATCCTGTTTTGGATTGGAAATCTGTGTCTGTAACCAGTTGGGGCTGCCAATGTGTTAATGCCAACACTCCTGTTTTTTCTGCCTCTCCCCAGGCTCAAGATGTTTCTGACTTTTTGACTGATTTTTCTGATGTGTTTAGCAAAAGTAAATCTGCATCCTTGCCCCCCCATAGGAGCTATGACTACGCTATTGAATTAGTGCCTGGTAGTAAATTCCCTAAAGGTCGCCTTTTTAACTTGTCTGTACCTGAACATGACGCTATGCGGTCTTATATCAAGGAGTCATTGGAGAAGGGTCATATCAGATCATCCTCTTCACCCTTGGGTGCCGGTTTTTTCTTTGTGGCCAAAAAGGATGGTTCATTAAGGCCGTGTATTGATTATCGTCTCTTGAACAATATCACTGTGAAATATCAATATCCGTTACCCTTGATTTCTGACTTGTTTTCCAGGGTGAAAAGTGCTACTTGGTTTACCAAGCTTGACCTCAGGGGGCGTATAACCTTATTCGCATTAAGCACGGGGATGAATGGAAGACGGCGTTTAATACCCCAGAGGGGCATTTTGAGTACCTAGTGATGCCCTTTGGGCTCACTAATGCTCCTTCCGTCTTCCAGTCCTTCATGAATGACATTTTCAGGGATTTTGTGGATAAATTTCTGATTGTTTATTTGGATGATATCTTGATTTTTTCCAATGACTGGGAATCTCATGTGAAACATGTTCGGACTGTGTTCCAGATTTTGAGAGAGAATGCTCTGTATGTGAAGGGATCAAAGTGTCTTTTTGGCGTACAGAGGATCTCATTTCTGGGATTCATTTTGTCTCCATCTGTTATTGAAATGGACCCGGTCAAGGTTCAGGCCATCTGTGATTGGGTCCAACCTACTTCATTAAAGGCTCTTCAGAGATTCTTGGCTTTTGCCAATTTTTATCGTAAATTTATTGGTAATTTCTCTGTTATTGTTAAACCATTGACTGATTTGACCAAGAAGGGTTCTGATGTGGTGAATTGGCCTCCTGAGGCAGTCTCTGCGTTTCAGGAACTTAAACAGAGATTCACTTCTGCTCCTGTTCCATGGCAGCCTGATGTTTCTCTGCCATTTCAGGTGGAGGTTGATGCCTCTGAAATTGGGGCAGGTGCCGTTTTGTCCAAAGAGATCCTGAGACCTCTAAAAGTAACCCTTGTGCTTTTTTCTCTCGAAAATTTTCTCCAACTGAACGTAATTATGACGTGGATAATCGGGAGTTATTGGCCATGAAGTGGGCTTTTGAAGAGTGGAGACATTGGCTGGAGGGAGCCAAACATCAGGTGGTGGTCCTCACGGACCATAAGAATCTGGTTTATCTGGAATCAGTCAAGCAAATTAATCCTAGACAGGCCAGGTGGGCCTTGTTTTTCACACGTTTTAATTTTGTGGTTTCCTTTCTTCCTGGCACTAAGAATGTTACGGCGGATGCCCTCTCGAGGAGTTTCCTTGCGGACTCTCCTGAGTTATCTGATCCTGCTGTTATTTTGAAAGAGGGTGTAGTTCTTTCCGCCATCTCGCCCAATTTGAGACTGGCTCTGGAGGGGTGTCAGGAGGATAAACCAGAGCGCTGCCCTGTTGGGAAATTGTTTGTCCCAGACCAGTGGAAGAAGAGTGTGATGTCTGAGATTCATTGTTCCGCATTGGCTGGTCATCCCGGAATTTTTGGTACCAGAGACTTGGTGAGTCGGTCCTTTTGGTGGCCTACTTTGTCTCGTGACGTCAGGGAGTTTGTGCAGTCCTGTGGTACTTGTTCTCGCTCCAAGCCTTACTCTCGCTATAGTGGTTTGTTGATGCCATTGCCTGTGCCCAAGAGACCATGGACACATATCTCTATGGATTTTATTTCCGACCTCCCTGTTTCTCAGAGAATGACCGTTATCTGGGTGATTTGTGATAGGTTTTCCAAGATGATACATCTTGTGCCATTACCTAAGTTGCCTTCCTCCTCCGAATTGGTGCCTTTGTTCCTTCAGCACGTGGTTCGGTTACACGGCATTCCTGAGAACATTGTGTCTGACAGAGGAGTCCAGTTTGTTTCCAGATTTTGGAGGACTTTTTGTTCTAAACTTGGTGTTCCATTGTCTTTCTCCTCGGCTTTTCATCCTCAGACCAATGGACAAACTGAGAGAACAAACCAGACATTGGAGACTTATCTGAGATGCTTTGTGTCTGCTGATCAAGATGACTGGGTCTCTTTTTTGCCTTTGGCTGAGTTTGCTCTTAATAATAGGGTAAGCTCTGCCACTTTGATGTCTCCATTTTTCTGCAATTTTGGGTTTCACCCTTGATTTTCTTCGGAACAGACGGAGGCTTCTTTCTGTCCGGGTGTTGACTCTGTTGTGGAGCATATGCAGCAGATTTGGGACCAGGTAGTGGAGAGGTTGTCCCTCTCTCAGGAGAAGGCCCAGCGGTTTTCCAACCGGCATAGGACTGATGGTCCTCGGTTTAAAGTGGGGGACTTGGTCTGGTTGTCCTCAAGAAATATCCCTATGAGAGTTGCATCTCCTAAGTTTAAGCCTAGGTTCATTGGACCTTATAAGATCATGGAGATTCTTAATCCTGTTTCCTTTCGTTTACTTCTTCCAGGGACATTTAAGATCCATAACGTGTTCCACAAGTCCTTATTGAAGAGGTTTGTCGAGCCAGTGGTTCCTATGGCTGCGCCTCCTGACCCTGTTTTGGTTGAGGGCAATCTGGAGTATGTGGTTGAGAAAATATTGGATTCTCGTTTTTCTAGACGGAAACTCCAGTATTTGGTTAAGTGGAGAGGTTATGGCCAGGAGGAAAATTCTTGGGTGTTTGCTTCGGACATCCATGCTAGGAGACTGATCCGTGCATATCACAGAGCTCATCCTGACCGACCTGGTTGCACAAATGAGGGTTCGGTGACCCCTCCTCAAGGGGGGGTACTGTTGTGAATGTTTTAGAAATGAATTCTGAGCAGAAGCTCCCTCTGGTGGTTACAAACAGTACTGAACCATTCAATGAGGATTGGCAATCAGGAATCACAGACTGGCTGGATATAAGGGAGGTTTCCCCCCATCATGGTTGCCGGTGATCAATTGTTCTTGTCTCATCGTTGTTTCCTGGTTTCTTGGAAGCTTGCTGAGTCTTGCCTCTTCTCCTGCTCTCAGATAAGATATTTTCTGTTTTTTGTTTTTGTGCTTGCTATTTGCATATTTCTCTGCATTTCTGTGAGGTTGGCCAGGTTCCCCTCCCCGGGGGGCTTGGGCTCCTCTCGGTTCCTCTGGAGCCACTGTTGTTTGTTCATTTTCCTGTTTTTTCAGTGGCTGCGGCTTAGTTTTGTTACACCAGAGAACTAATTTAGGTGGTAGAGGTCGTGTGATCTCAGGTGTTTTTGCAATTAGTAGCGTTGGGTTTTTTTAGGGGTTTTTTTTGGATTGCAGTAAGTATCCTTCCTATCCTTTTCTGTCTAGGCAGCTGGGCCCCAGCGTTTGCTCATACTATTTTCTGTCTGTGTCTGTATTTCCTCTTGTCTAACCGCCATTACATGTTTGGGGGCTTCCTATGTTCTTTGGGGATCTGCTCTGGGGCAGATAGCTTTCCTCTTTCTATCTTTAGGGGTAGTTAACCTCTCAGGCTGTGACGAGGTGTCTAGGACCAACGTAGGAACGCTCCTCGGCTGCCTTTAGTTGTGGTGGTTAGTCAGGGTACTGCAATCCAGTAGATTCCAACCTCTCTGGTGTATTGCCGTTTTTTGCCTGCTCTCCTCAGCTACCAAAACATAACATTCATGGGTAGATATGGTGCTATGTAAGCATGAAATAACTTGTTTAAATTTTAGGCTGTGTGCACACGTTGCCGATTTGGTGTGTTTTTGTAACATTTTTTCGGCGTGAATTTGTTACAAAACCTGATGCCAGCAAAGTGAATGAGAAAACTAAAGTGTCATGCACACATTAAGTATTTTCCACTTGCAGATTTGGTGAATAAAATTTTCTGCCGCATGTCAATTCTCTGTGTGCTTATGCCCTGCATTTTTTACCATTGAGTTCACTCAATGCAATAAAAAAATGCACTAAAAATTCAACAAAAATGCTCATTTTTGCAGCTCCATTTTTCCTGCCCAGAGAAGTAGAAATTGTGCATAAATTTTGTTCAACATGTGTACATACACTCATAGGTATTATATTGCTCACCTATAAACTATTCCATGATCTGGTATACATTTCTTTGATATACAACCCTCAAAAACCTTGTTTAAAAACTTATTAGTATTATATTGCTCATCCATAGGGTATATTACATCTTCTTGGGTACAGTTCGATCATATTTAAGCCTCAAAAATTTGTTCAAAAAATTATTGGTATGAGATTGCTCATCCCTAGAGTTTAACATATTCTTATAGATATTGTAGATTGTGTTGCAATATAAGCCTCTCAAAACTTGTTCAAAATTTTAGTCTGTGTACACACATTGCAGATTGGGTGGTTTTTTGTCTAGTTTTTCCTGGCAAAATCTGGAGCAAAACCTGATGACAGCAAAGTGAAGTCTTGCAAATTTGGTGTAAAAAATATTCTGCAGCATGTCAATTCTCTGTGCGTTTTTGCCATGCATTTTTCACCATTGACTTCACTCAAATCAACCAAAAACACAAGGTCAAAAAGCACCAAAAACATGGCAAAAAAGCAGCTGCATTTTTCCTGCCAAGAGATGCAGAAATGGTGCAGACATTTTTCTACACGTGTGCACACACATTGTTCTCAGCAGTGATCTGAGAGTCAGAGATGCTTCCAGGGGTCTTCCCCATGCTGTTCGCCTTCCATTCAGCACTTGTCCCAGCCATTTGAACATTTTCACTGCCTCCCCAGACCTCTTTGTAGGGTCTGCAGGAAAAAAAGCTTGGCTTTCCCAATGACTCCATTATACTCATTACTTGAAACAAGCATGCAAATATTAGGAATTGCTCCGTTCGATTAAGTGCCCAAGCATTTTAATGCTCACTCATACTTTTAACCTTTCTGACTTCCTAAAAAAATATTTTTTTCTAAGAAATGATGCTGATGTAAAGTAGACATGTGGCAAGTGTTTTTTTCTAAATAGTTTGTGCAAAAAAACAATCTGATTACAGGGCATAAAAATTAAACGTTTGTAAACTAAGAAATTTTCACAATTTTCACCAAAAATTCCAAGATTTTTTACAAATAAAAGCAAAAATAACTGGCCTTAATTTACCACTAACATGAAGTACAATGTGTTCCAAAAAATTTTCTCAGAATCAGTGGGATATGTTAAAGTATTCAAGAGTTATGACCACACAAAGTGCAAATTGTCTCTTCAGAGAGGTATAGGACTAGACCTCTAGTGACACCTATAGGAAGTAGCAATCTTAGAAGTCAATGTCAACCCTATAGCAAGCCTTGTCACATGACTTAGGATAAAAGCCAAAACCAGAAACTCACTTTTCAGACGCTGTGTTTCGGGGTACTGCCCTTGTCAGTGCAAAGTGTGAGATCTGGTTTGGCTGTGTGAGAGGCGTCTGACCGGGATCCAAGGGGTATCGTTTCTCTTTGCAGAGAGTGAAATGTCAAGCATGCCAAGATGAGCAGATATGCCAAGATATTTCCCAGAGAAGCATTGTGTTAAGGGCCTGCGGAATGCAACTAATAGATATTAAGGAGAGTTGCGTTCGCAGCCTGAGGTCCACCGTGCAGGCAGAGCCTGCTGCTAGTAAGATGGTGCAAATAGGCAGTATGAGCGAACTCTGTTATCCCGCAGAGTCGCAGATGTAAACACCATAGCACTATATGGCAGTATGGGCGAAATCTGTTATTCCACAGAGTCGCTAACTATAATGCTTTAGCGCTATATGGCGATATAAGTGGACTCTGTTAACTCACAGAGCCGCCGTGACAAAGACTGTGTCCTGTCAGCCTCACAGGGGACACAGATGACTGCTAAGCGGATTGCAGTCTGTGGTCATGCAATCAGAAAACAAGCAATAATCTTCTCACCGGAGTAGCCGGTATTCAAATGGCGTTTTCAGCCGAGCCCTGAACACGTGCATACAAAACTCCTCACGGAGGTGCCGGTATTCTAGGGGCTTATTTCAGCCGGACCTAACTACATGCATACATGACCACACTGGCGCAAGCACGTAACAGATTTGATACTAGCGCGGTATGGTTATGCCACCTTTTCATAATAGCAGCTACAGGACCTTCCAGAAAAGGACCAATGAGAAAGTGTTCCCGAACACAAGCACTTTCAGGAACCTTCCTGGCGGACCAATGGGAGTCTGTTGTGAATGTGTTGGAAATTAATTCTGAGCAGAATCTCCCTCTGGTGGTTACAAACAGTACTGAACTATTCAATGAAGATTGTGAAGATTGGCAATCAGGTGTTACAGACTGGTCTTATATAAGGGAGGTTCCCTCCCATCAGGGTTGCCGGTGATCAATTGTTCTTGTCTCAACTTTGGTTCCTGGTTCACTTGGAAGCTTGCTGTGTCTTGCCTGCATCTTCTGCTAACAGATAAGATATTTTCTGGTTTTATTTTTGTGCTTGCTTTTTGCATTTTGTCCTGCACTTCTGTGGAGGTCAGCCAGGTCCCCTCCGGGGGCTTGTGCTCCTCTCAGTTTATCTGAGCCACTGTTATTTGTTCATTTGCCTTTTCCAGTTTTTTCAGTGGCTGCTGCTTAGTTTTGTTACACCAGAGAACTAATTTAGGTGGTAGAGGTCGTGTGATCTCAGGTGTTTTTGCAATTAGTGAGTTGGTATTTTTTTACGGTTTTTTGGATTGCAGTAAGTGTCCTTCCTATCCTTTTCTTTCTAGGAAGATTGGGTCCCAACGTTTGCTCATACTATTTTCTGTCTGTGTCTGTATTTCCTCTTGTCTAACTGCCATTACATGTTTGGGGGCTTCCTATGTTCTTTGGGGATCTGCTCCGGGGCAGATAGTTTTCCTCTTTCTATCTTTAGGTGTAATTAGCTTCTCAGGCTGTGACGAGGCGTCTAGGACCAACGTAGGTACGCTCCACGGCTGCCTTTAGTTGTGGTGGTTAGTCAGGGTACTGCAATCCAGTAGATTCCAACCTCTCTGGTGTATTGCCTTTTTTGCCTGCTCTCCTCAGCTACCAAATCATAACAGTATCACCGTCCAAACTGAATATTATATGTACTCACAGAAGGGAAAGATAGTGTAAAAAAAAAAAAAAAAAAAAAAGTTGTCAGAGTTGTGAGAGATATTTTTTTTTCTTTCCCTCTTTTTCTCTGGGTGCTGAGGATTTTTTTTTCTCTCAATGGAGTTTGCACAGTTGTCTGGCCATGTGGATCAGCTTGCCACTGTAGTTCGGAGTATTGCTACCTATCTTGCAGGGTTGCCGGTTGTGGAACCTAGAATACCCATGCCAGATTTGTTTTTAGGGGATCGAGCTAAATTTCTGAATTTCAAAAATAACTGTAAGTTGTTTTTTGCCTTAAAACCTAAGTCCTCAGGGAACGCAGCACAGCAGGTTCAATTGTCATCTCTCTCCTGCGCGGCGATCCTCAGGATTGGGCTTTTTCCCTGACACCTGGGGATCCTGTTTTGAGTAATGTTGATGCATTTTTTTCTGGCTCTTGGGTTATTGTACGATGAACCTAATGTCACTGATCAAGCTGAAAAAGCCTTGCTGGCATTAAATCAGGGGCTTGAGGACGCTGAGTTATACTGTCAGAGATTCCGAAGGTGGGCAGTCCTGACCAAATGGAATGATGATGCTTTGGCAGCCCTTTTTCGGAAGGGTCTGTCAGAGAATGTAAAAGATGTTATGGTGGGTTTCCCTGCTCCCTCTGGTCTCAATGATTCTATGTCATTAGCGATTCAAATTGACAGACGTCTGCGTGAGCGTAGAGGTATGCGTGGAATAGTGTTGCCTTGTGAATAAGCTTCTGAACCCATGCAGTGTGATAGAGTGGCTTCTGGGGCACAGCGTCATGAGTTTCGAAAACGCAATGGGTTATGTTTCTACTGTGGTGACGCCTCTCATGCTATTTCAGTCTGCCCTAAGCGGGAAGACGTTTTGCATGCTCAGTTGTCTTGGGTAGTGTTCAGACTAAATATCTGTTGACTGTTACCCTGATTTGCTCCCTGTCCACATTTTCTGCTCAGGCTTTTGTTGATTCGGGAGCAGCTATTAACCTGATGGATTTTGATTTTGCTAAACGTTGTGGGTTTCGCTTGATACCCCTACGGAAGTCTATTCTACTACTGGGGATTGATTCTACCCCTTTGGCTGAGAATAAACCCCAGTTCTCTTCTCAGGTGATAATGAGGGTTGAACCTGATCATCAGGAGAGTTGCAAATTTTTGGTTCTGTATAATCTGCATGACATCATTGTACTAGGTTTACCTTGGTTACAGTCTCATAATCCTGTTTTGGATTGGAAATCTGTGTCTGTAACCAGTTGGGGCTGCCAATGTGTTAATGCCAACACTCCTGTTTTTTCTGCCTCTCCCCAGGCTCAGGATGTTCGGACTTTTTGACTGATTTTTCTGATGTGTTTAGCGAAAGTAAATCTGCATCCTTGCCCCCCATAGGAGCTATGACTGCGCTATTGAATTAGTGCCTGGTAGTAAATTCCCTAAAGGTCGCCTTTTTAACTTGTCTGTACCTGAACATGACGCTATGCAGTCTTATATCAAGGAGTCATTGGAGAAGGGTCATATCAGACCATCCTCTTCAACCTTGGGTACCGGTTTTTTCTTTGTGGCCTAAAAGGATGGTTCATTAAGGCCGTGTATTGATTATCGTCTCTTGAACAATATCACTGTGAAATATCAATATCCGTTACCCTTGATTTCTGACCTGTTTTCCAGGGTGAAAAGTGCTACTTGGTTTACCAAGCTTGACCTCAGGGGGGCGTATAACCTTATTCGCATTAAGCACGGGGATGAATGGAAGACGGCATTTAATACCCCAGAGGGGCATTTTGAGTACCTAGTGATGCCCTTTGGGCTCACTAATGCTCCTTCCGTCTTCCAGTCCTTCATGAATGACATTTTCAGGGATTTTGTGGATAAATTTCTGATTGTTTATTTGGATGATATCTTGATTTTTTTCCAATGACTGGGACTCTCATTTGAAACATGTTCGGACTGTGTTTCAGATTTTGAGAGAGAATGCTCTGTATCTAAAGGGATCAAAGTGTCTTTTTGGCGTACAGAGGATCTCATTTCTGGGATTCATTTTGTCCCCATCTGTTATTGAAATGGACCCGGTCAAGGTTCAGGCCATCTGTGATTGGATCCAACCTACTTCATTAAAGGCTCTTCAGAGATTCTTGGGTTTTGCCAATTTTTATCGTAAATTTATTGGTAATTTCTCTGTTATTGTTAAACCATTGACTGATTTGACCAAGAAGGGTTCTGATGTGGTGAATTGGCCTCCTGAGGCAGTCTCTGCGTTTCAGGAACTTAAGCAGAGATTCACTTCTGCTCCTGTTCTACGGCAGCCTGATGTTTCTCTGCCATTTCAGGTGGAGGTTGATGCCTCTGAAATTGGGGCAGGTGCCGTTTTGTCCCAAAGAGATCCAGAGACCTCTAAAAGTAACCCTTGTGCCTTTTTCTCTCGAAAAATTTCTCCAACTGAACGGAATTATGACGTGGGTAATCGGGAGTTATTGGCCATGAAGTGGGCTTTTGAAGAGTGGAGACATTGGCTGGAGGGAGCCAAACATCTGGTGGTGGTCCTCACGGACCATAAGAATCTGGTTTATCTGGAATTAGCCAAGCGACTTAATCCTAGACAGGCCAGGTGGGCCTTGTTTTTCACACGTTTTAATTTTGTGGTTTCCTTTCTTCCTGGCACTAAGAATGTTAAAGCGGATACCCTCTCGAGGAGTTTCCTTGCGGACTCTCCTGAGTTATCTGATCCTGCTGTTATTTTGAAAAAGGGTGTAGTTCTTTCCGCCATCTCGCCCAATTTGAGACTGGCTCTGGAAGGGTGTCAGGAGGATAAACCCGAGCGCTGCCCCATTGGGAAATTGTTTGTCCCAGACCGGTGGAAAAAGAGTGTGATGTCTGAGATTCATTGTTCCGCGTTGGCTGGTCATCCCGGAATTTTTGGTACCACAGGCTTGGTTAGTCGGTCCTTTTGGTGGCCTACTTTGTCTCGTGATGTCAGGGAATTTGTGCAGTCCTGCAGGACTTGCTCTCGCTCCAAGCCTTGCTCTCGCTCTAGTGGTTTGTTGATGCCATTGCCTGTGCCCAAGAGACCATGGACCCATATCTCTATGGATTTAATTTCCGACCTCCCTGTTTCTCAGAGAATGACCGTTATCTGGGTGATTTGTGATAGGTTTTCCAAAATGATACATCTTGTGCCATTACCTAAGTTGCCTTCCTCCTCCGAATTGGTGCCTTTGTTCCTTCAGCACGTGGTTCGGTTACACGACATTCCTGAGAACATTGTGTCTGACAGAGGAGTCCAGTTTGTTTCCAGATTTTGGAGGACTTTTTGTTCTAAACTTGGTGTTCCATTGTCTTTCTCCTCGGCTTTTCATCCTCAGACCAATGGACAAACTGAGAGAACAAACCAGACATTGGAGACTTATCTGAGATGCTTTGTGTCTGCTGATCAGGATGACTGGGTCTCTATTTTGCCTTTGACTGAGTTTGCTCTTAATAATAGGGCTAGCTCTGCCACTTTGATGTCTCCATTTTTCTGCAATTTTGGGTTTCACCCTCGATTTTCTTTGGGACAGACGGAGGCTTCTGTCTGTCCCCGGTGTTGACTCTGTTGTGGAGCGTATGCAGCAGATTTGGGACCAGGTAGTGGAGAGGTTGTCCCTCTCTCAGGAGAGGGCCCAGTGGTTTGCCAACCGGCATAGGACTGATGGTCCTCGGTTTGAAGTGGGGGACTTGGTCTGGTTGTCCTCAAGAAATATCCCTAAGAGAGTTGCATCTCCTAAGTTTAAGCCTAGTTCATTGAACCTTATAAGATCATGGAGATTCTTAATCCTGTTTCCTTTCGTTTACTTCTTCCAGGGACATTTAAGATCCATAACGTGTTCCACAAGTCCTTATTGAAGAGGTTTGTCGAGCCAGTGGTTCCTATGACTGCGCCTCCTGACCCTGTTTTGGTTGAGGGTAATCTGGAGTATGTGGTTGAGAAAATATTGGATTCTCGTTTTTCTAGACGGAAACTCCAGTATTTGGTTAAGTGGAGAGGTTATGGCCAGGAGGACAATTCTTGGGTGTTTGCTTCGGACATCCATGCTAGGAGACTGATCCGTGCATATCACAGAGCTCATCCTGACCGACCTGGTTGCACAAATGAGGGTTCGGTGACCCCTCCTCAAGGGGGGGTACTGTTGTGAATGTTTTAGAAATAAATTCTGAGCAGAAGCTCCCTCTGGTGGTTACAAACAATACTGAACCATTCAAAGAGGATTGGCAATCAGGATTCACAGACTGGCTGGATATAAGGGAGGTTTCCCCCCATCATGGTTGCCGGTGATCAATTGTTCTTGTCTCAACTTTGGTTCCTGGTTCACTTGGAAGCTTGCTGTGTCTTGCCTGCATCTTCTGCTAACAGATAAGATATTTTCTGTTTTTATTTTTGTGCTTGCTTTTTGCATTTTGTCCTGCACTTCTGTGGAGGTCAGCCAGGTCCCCTCCGGGGCTTGTGCTCCTCTCAGTTTATCTGAGCCACTGTTATTTATTCATTTGCCTTTTCCAGTTTTTTCAGTGGCTGCTGCTTAGTTTTGTTACACCAGAGAACTAATTTAGGTGGTAGAGGTTGTGTGATCTCAGGTGTTTTTGCTATTAGTGAGTTGGTATTTTTTTAGGGTTTTTTGGATTGCAGTAAGTGTCCTTCCTATCCTTTTCTTTCTAGGAAGCTTGGGCCCCAACGTTTGCTCATACTATTTTCTGTCTGTGTCTGTATTTCCTCTTGTCTAACTGCCATTACATGTTTGGGGGCTTCCTATGTTCTTTGGGGATCTGCTCCGGGGCAGATAGTTTTCCTCTTTCTATCTTTAGGTGTAATTAGCTTCTCAGGCTGTAACGAGGCGTCTAGGACCAACGTAGGTACGCTCCAAGGCTGCCTTTAGTTGTGGTGGTTAGTCAGGGTACTGCAATCCAGTAGATTCCAACCTCTCTGGTGTATTGCCTTTTTTGCCTGCTCTCCTCAGCTACCAAATCATAACAGGAGTCGCTGCTGTAACCGAGCATGTGACCCCTGATCTCCAATGTGAGATCTTGCCCTGGGCATGCTCAGATGGAGAAAGCGAGGACTTTGTCCCAGGACTGCCTGCTCCAGCACTGGTTATAATAGAGGAACCAGGAGAGGCAGCAACAAGCCTCTGCACAGCATTAGACCGAGCAAGATGCTGGGAGCGACGTCTCTGCTGAGCAGGCTCCACTGCGGCAGGAGATGGATGGGGGACTGCAGCGGGACTGGTGCGAGATTCCCCTTGAGCAGCAGCGGAAACTCGATCCTTAACATTACCCCCCTCCTAGGGCCCCCCTTCTTTGGACTCGCTGCGTTCAAAGGCAGCGATGAGCTGCGGAGCGTGAACGTGCTCAGCAGGCTCCCAGGACCTATCCTCAGGCCCACAACCCCTCCAATCCACAAATAAGATTTTTTGCCCCGTACCAACTTACACCCTATGATGGCGTTCACCTCATGATCGTCCATAGACGAACCCGATGTCCTTGCAGATGACTCGGAAAACGGGGACATGAGCACGGGTTTCAGGAGGGCTACGTGAAAGGTGTCGGAGATAACCAGGCGTGTGGAAGGGCCAAACGGTATACCATAGGGTTAACCTGCTTGAGGACTTTGAAAGGACCGAGGTAGCAGGGTGCCAACTTGGTGGACTCAACTCGCAGCCTGATGTTACGGGCGGAGAGCCACACCAAGTCCCCAGGAGCAAATGTCGGAGCGGGGCGCCGATGTGCGTCGGCGGAGGACCTCATCCTCTTCTTGGACCCCTGAATGGCATCCTGGGTACGATCCCAAATGTCCCGTGCCTCCACAGCACAGTCTGCCACCCTGGAGTCGGCGGAAGACATGGGCATGGGCACCGGAACCCGAGGATGCTGACCGTAGTTTAGGAGGAATGGAGTCTGTCCGGTGGAGTCAGCCACAGCACTATTAAGTGCAAATTCAGCCCACGGTAGCAAGGATGCCCAGTCTTCCTGCCTGGCTGAGACAAAATGTCGTAGAGAGGTGACCAAGGTCTGGTTGGCCCTCTCTACCAACCCATTCGTCTCGGGATGATACGCAGAGGAGAGATTTAACTCAATGCTGAGTAGACGACACAGCTCTCTCCAGAACCGAGACGCAAACTGGGGACCTCGATCACTAACGACTTTGTCTGGCATACCATGTAAAGGAAAATATGGCTAAAAAATAATGCTGCCAAGGCCTGTGCAGACGGTAACCGTGGTAACGGCACCAAGTGCACCATTTTGGAGAAGTGGTCGGTTATCACCCAGATGATGGTGCAGCCCCGAGACTTGGGTAAGCCCACCACAAAATCCATCCCGACCATCTCCAAGGCCTGTCTGCCACCGGCAAAGGAAAAAGTAACCCAGCCGGCCGTTGTCGAGGGGACTTATCTTGGCACAGGACACGCACGCCTGAACATATTTCCTGATGTCACGGACCATATGTGGCCACCAATACATCCTCGCCAGCAACTCAGATGTCCTTTTTGTCCCGAAATGTCCACTCACCCTGGAGGAATGTGCCCAAGAAAGTACTTCCGGTCGCAAATTGGTGGGTACAAAAGTCTTGCCCGGAGGCACAGACTCAAGCGAAACCGGAGCCACAGTTCTTAAGCTCTCACAGAGGACAATAAGCCGAGGCTCCTCCTCCACCTCCTCAGAGGATACGACGGAGCGAGAAAGAGCATCGGCCCAAATGTTCTTCTCACCGGAGAGGAAATGGAGGGTGAAATGCAACTGGGAGAAGAACAGGGACCAACTTGCCTGGCGGGAATTCAGCCGCTGGGCTTTTTGCAAGTACACCAAGTTTTTGTGGTCCGTGAAGACCTGGAAGGGAAAGCGAGCCCCCTCCAGAAGATGTCTCCACTCAGAGAAGGCCAACTTCATAGCCAGTAACTCCCTGTCCCCGATGGAATAATTCCTCTCTACTGGTGTAAAGGTTTTAGAAAAGAAGAAGCAGGGATGCTTCCGACTTTGAGCATCCTTTTGATAAAGGACTGCTCCAGCACCAACAGAAGAGGCGTCCACCTCTAAAATAAACGGCTTATCATCATCGGGCCGATGTAATATGGGAGCATTGGAAAAATGCGACTTGATGGAAGAGAACGCCAAGGAGACCTCCTCAGACCACAACTTGGAATTTGCTCCCTTCTTGGTGAGGGCTACCAAGGGAGGTACCAAAATCGAGAAATGGGGAATGAACTGGCGATAATAATTAATGAACCCCATAAAGCGCTGCTCCGCTTTAAGAGAATGGGGTTCTTGCCAATCCATCACAGCCTGTAGTTTGGCAGGATCCATAGCCAAGCCCTGGGCGGAAATGATATAGCCCAGGAAAGGTAAAGACTCCTGCTCAAACATGCATTTCTCCAACTTTGCATAGAGGGAATTCGCCCGTAAAAGGTTGAAGACTTTGCAGACATCCCTCCGGTGAGAGTCAATATCTGGAGAAAAGATGAGAATATCATCCAGATAGAGTACTACAGAGGTGGAAAGCATATCCCGGAAGATGTCATTGACAAAGTCTTGGAAAACCGCTGGGGCATTACAGAGCCTGAAGTTCATCAACTGGTATTCATAATGCCCATCCCTGGTATTAAAAGCCATCTTCCATTCGTCCCCTTCACGGATGCTAATCTGGTTATAAGCACCACGCAGATCTAATTTAGTAAATACCCTTGCTCCCCGGAGCCTATCAAAGAGCTCATAAATCAGGGGCAACGGGTACTTATTCTTAACTGTGAAGGCATTAAGACCCCTGTAATCTATACACGGACGTAATTCTCCATTCTTCTTCTGCACGAAGAAGAACCCCGCCTCTGCTGGTGACACCAACTTCCTAATGAGCCCTCTTGCCAGATTCTCCTGGATATATTGAGACATAGCCTCCGTCTCAGGAAGAGAGAGGGGATAGACCCTTCCACTAGGAGGTTCTGCTCCTGGCAAGAGGTCAATAGGACAGTCATAGGGACGATGGGGCGGAAGAGTCTCCGCAGCCTTTTTAGAGAACACGTCTGCATATGACTGATAGCACTTGGGAAGAGGAGTAAGATCTGCGGGTATCTCTGTAGTGGTAACCTGAATGCACTCCCTGACACATCTGCCCTTACATGTCTCACTCCAGCCCAGTATTCTATCGGAGGTCCACTCAATATGAGGGGAGTGGAAATGGAGCCAGAGTACTCCCAGTAGGATTTCGTCTATTCCCTCGGTAAGGACGAGAAGGGAAATAATTTCCTGATGGGAAGGGGATACACACAAAGTAAGGGGAACAGTCTGATGTGTAATTTGTGAGGGCAATTTTAACCCATTCACTACCCGGATAGTCACTGGTTTGTCGAGCGCTACCAGATGTATTGCGTGGCGAAGAGCAAAGGTGGATGATATGAAATTCCCCTGTGCTCCCGAGTCCACACAAAGCTCGACTGTAAGAGTGGAAGAGCCTACAGTGACTGTCCCTTTAAATATCATTTTGGAGGAAAATGCAGCTGTCTCCAGTGAACCTCCTCCCAGGGTCACTAGACTCGATCGCTTCCCCGATCGCTGTGGACATCTGTTAGCATAGTGTCCTGTCTGCTGGCAAAGATTACAGACCACGGGTAGTAGAGCGGCCCGAGACTTAGGTCCCTCACGAGGAACCTCCTTGGCCTTTTGGGGTTCGGACGCCTGAACGGGGGATTCGAGAGGTTTGCCAAAGGTTGGAGCCAACCGAAACCTTTGCCTACACTGGGTCCGCTCCAACCTCCGCTCGTGAAAACGGAGGTCGATGCGGGTAGATATGGAGATAAGCTTCTCCAGTGTGGCGGGAATCTCCCTGGTAGCCAAAGGGTCTTTAACATGGTCAGCCAGTCCTCTCCAGTAGACCGGAATGAGAACTTTATCCGACCATTCTATCTCAGAGGCCAGAGTCTGAAATTGGACTAAAACTGACTGACCAAAGACGAACCCTGTGCCAATGCCAGCAGCTGGAGCGCCGCATCGTGGGTGACCTGAGGTCCTAAAAAGACCTTTTTAAGAGCCTCCAAGAAACAAGGAGCACTCCTCACCACACAATCGTCGCTTTCCCACAGTGGCGTTGCCCACTCCAACGCTCTGCCCGAGAGTAGAGACTGTTATGTTTCGGTAGCTGAGGAGGACAGGAACAACAGCTGGGCAGCCGAACACCTGAGATGTTGGTAACTGATGGGTTGCAGATTCCTAAACTAACGACACAACTAGAGGTAGCCGTGGAGCGTTCCTACGTTGATCCTAGGCGCCTCGTCACAGCCTGAGAGATAACTACATCTAAAGGCAGAAAGATGAAAGCTATCTGCCCTGGAGCAGATCCCCAAAGGAAATAGGAAGCCCCCAAACATATAATGGCGGTTAGACAAGATGAAAATACAAACATAGGCAGAAAATAGACTGAGCAAACGCTGGGCCACAAGCTGACTAAATAGGATAGAACAGGAGAGATTACTTTCTGCAACCCAGAAAACCCTACAAAAATCCAACAATTCTGATAACAAAAATACTGAGATCACACGATCTCGCCACCCACTAAATCAGATCTCAGTGTGAATAAAAACCAAGCAGCAGCCGCTGAAAAAACAGGAAAAAGCAAATGAGAAAATAACAGTGGCTGCAGAAAAACTGTGAGGAGCTCAGGCCCCAGGAGGGGACCTGGCTGACCTCCACAAAAGTGCAGAAAACAATGCAAAAAGCAAGCACAAAAAGAAAAGCAAAACATATCTTATCTGAAAGCAGGAGATGCAGGCAGGACTCCAGCAAACTTACAAATGAACCACAATTGAGACAAGAACAATTGATCACCTGCAACCATCATGGGAGGGAACCTTCCTTATATCAGACCAGTCCGTGATTCCAGATTGCCACTCCTCGCTGAAAGGTTCAGTACTTTCTGTAACCACCAGAGGGAGCCTCTGCTCAGAAACCATCTCTAGCACATTCATAACAAGAGACAATACAAAACCCACTTGTGTCTGATCCGGGGGGAAACATGCAGCCAGAAGCTCGAGCTGTATAGAGCACTGACTCACGAATCCCCGACATTGCTTGCTGTCACCGGCAAACTTGTCAGGAAGCGGGAGGTGGGATAATGTAGGGGCAGAGGTGGCAGAGGACAAACTGGCTGCAGCCACGCTAGCAGCCTGAACAGCGACTGCGGTAACATCCACAGCTGAGGTTGTGCGCTCAAGAGCTGCCAACCTACCCTCCAGCTGCTGGATGTGCTGGATTTTACTAGCCAGACCCTGGCGCTAATATTATGTTAAGGGCCTGCAGAATGCACCTAATAGATATTAAGGAGATGTGCGTTCGCAGCCCGGGGTCCACCGTGCAGGCAGAGCCTGCTGCTATTAAGATGGTGCAAATAGGCAGTATGAACGAACTCTGTTATTCCGCAGTCGCAGATGTAAACGCCGTAGCACTATATCGCAGTATGGGCGAACTCTGTTATTCCACAGAGTCGCTAACTAAAATGCTGCTGTAGCGCTATATGGCGATATAAGCGGACTCTGTTAACTCACAGAGCCGCCGTGACAAAGACTGTGTCCTGTCAGCCTCACAGGGGACACAGATGACTGCTAAGTGGATTGCAGTCTGTGGTCATGCAATCAGAAAACAAGCAATAATCTCCTCACCGGAGTAGCCGGTATTCTAATGGCGTTTTCAGCCGAGCCCTGAACACATGCATACAAAACTCCTCACCGGAGGTGCCGGTATTCTAGGGGCTTATTTCAGCCGGACCTAACCACATGCATACATGACCACACTGGCGCAAGCACGTAACAGATTTGATACTAGCGCTCGGCCGTGCGGTTATGCCACCTTTTTATAGTAGCAGCTACAGGACCTTCCAGAAAAGGACCAATGAGAAAGTGTTCCAGAACACAAGCACTTTCAGGTCTTTCCTGGCGGACCAATGGGAGTCGCTGCTGTAACCGAGCATGTGACCCCTGATCTCCAATGTGAGATCTTGCCCTGGGCATGCTCAGATGGCGAAAGCGAGGACTTTGTCCCAGGACTGCCTGCTCCAGCACTGGTTATAATAGAGGAACCAGGAAAGGCAGCAACAAGCCTCTGCACAGCATTAGACCGAGCGAGACGCTGGGAGCGACGTCTCTGCTGAGCAGGCTCCACTGCGGCCAGAGATGGATGGGGGACCGCAGCGGGACTGGTTCGAGATTCCCCTTGTGCAGCAGTGGGAACTCGATCACTAACACATTATGGCTTAAAAATTCTCCTCATCACAGTATGTTTTACTTGTCACTCTTTGCATAGAGAAACGATACTACATAAAGTGACACTTATAAAATTTGGCCTATTAAAGAAGGTGAAAACAGGCTCACAGAAGAAGGGGTTTATGTAGTTGTCTACTACTAGGACAAGCCTGCTTCATTCTTCATGTATGGCCCCAATTCAGTAAAAACACTTGCAAAAACCTCCCATGCCGGCGGCATTCCTGTCCAATCACCGCTAGCATCAATATCCCTGCATTCAGATGTATAAATAATTAAGAAGAAATGACTGACCAGTTGCAGCTCTCATTTCCTCCTGATTACTCATACGTTCGAAGGGCACTGGGATCACATGTCATAATAACGGCACTGGAACGGCACTGACACCGCTGGAATGTAAATGGCACAGGAGGTAAATGTAAGTGTTTTTTTTATCAGCACCAAAAATGGGGTATGAGAAGGAGCTGTCCTAGTTTTGGACAACCCCTTTACAAAAGATGTGAAACTATTTACATAATTATTTTAATTAATTGTAAATTCAAATAATTTATTCACACATTCTTCAAAATTAAGTTTATAAATATCATCTAGAAAATACCACTGGGGCAGTAATTTACCAAAACCAATAAAAAATGGTAAAATATCTTCTTAAATAGAGTAATCATATAGACCAGTAAAAAAAATGCACACCCCACCTAACCTTGAATTTGGCCTTGTGTTATCATTGGATATTCAACAAAAAAGTAGAACATGCAAATTGAATCAGCTACACGTACTGTCTTTTCAGTCAAGACAAGTTCAATATAGATGATTTATCTGCTTAGACAAATGAAATTATTGTCACTTGATCTATCAGAAATGTTCTGATGCTTCGGCAGAAAAAAATGTAAAAGAAAAGCGCTGTAGTTGAAATTTTTGCTGGAATGGATATTTTGCTTACACTTTATTTTGTTGAGAACGGAAGGTCATCCAATTTGCTTTTATAATGCAGCATGCTGAAATTGTGTCAAAGCTGCAATATATTTTGACATTGGTTCATTTAATTTTGAAAGTCTTGCCTAACCTAGGTTACGTGTTTTCACTATTGCTATTATGTACGGTATGTGAATATAACATTGTTTTAATGTTTTAAAAATGTTTGATTTTATATATCTTTTTCAAAAACAAATTGCTGTGAGCAAATTATGATTTTATGAAATTTCAAATTTTACAGTCAGAAATAGAAACAGTATATTTTATTAGTATAGAGAACTTTAACCCCTCAACAACATGTGATGTACATATTTAATCAAAATTATCCAACCCCAGTGCAATTAACCAATCAAACAAGAATAATACAAACAAACAAGCTCAACACAACTATAATAATAAGTTATTTTTCCCATTTCAACACAAAGAGCAACTTTTATTGACTACTTCAGTATGAGAATAATTCAAGCCATTCATGACAAGCAACTTTAGTTTGGCTGTTATGACCTATTGAAAACTGATGTATAGCTAGACATCAACTATGGGCAGTATTACTGAAAAAATGACATCTTTGCTCATAGGCAATGGCCTCAAGTTCACTAATATTACTATATACTGATTCCATTTCACACTTAACTACTTTTGATATTAATTGGGTTCTCTTGGGTTCTCTCACTACAAACTATAAAATTATCTTTCTGTGATATGCCATTAAGTCCTAATCAGTTAAGGATCCAAACAACTTTAAGAATGAAGAAGGTTAAGTGCAGCTCTAAATTGGAAATTATTAATTTAATGGTTTTGTATAATTCTACCACTTTTGTATTTTTAGTTTCAGCTTTGATTTGGGAACGGAGGTACCATGGACCACCAGGTATTCCTGCCTTGTCATATTTGGATATTCACACTATGTAGACACTTGTCTTGATTCTATAATGGTCTATGTTAATTTAATTTTTTTAAAGAGTTTTTTTATAAATCTCTAAGTGTAATAGAAAAAGCTGAAAATTTGCTCACAAAGCAATTAGATGAGGCAACAAATCGGGGCAAAATAACTATTACGAGGAACTTAACTACCTTGATATAAATCAGGAGCAGAAACCTACAGGTGTAGGAAATTAAACAGGTTTTTTTTACAATAATAAAAGGCAATTACTTCTTAACTGGTGCAAGACCCAACACAACGGGCGTCACTTATGGACCTGATTTTAACAAATAGACCAAACAGAATGTAGGGAGTGCAGTTCACTAATAATAGTGATCACAAAATAATTAATTTTCAAATATTCTTTAAGAAAATATTTATTAGAGAGTTTACAAGAATACTAAACTTAATCTTATTGCTATGAACTGGGACAATGTCCTTAATAATATACAATAGAAATGGTATACATATATAAGCATCCTGAAAAAGATATGCAAAATATGTAATTGGAAATAGGAGAAAGCTGTATGACTTAGCTCCTGTGCTATTACACCATGTGTTGGAATGTGGTCAAATGCCTTTTTCTTTACAGTATTTACATAGAAAAAATGTAATGACACAAGTCATGAAGAGGAATACTATAAATTCTCTATTAAATGTCACTTGGCTTCACCCAAAAGGAAGAATGGTGACACCTCAAAATGAGTAAAATAGACAAGTGATTGTACCCACTGTCATGGAAATATATATGTATTCCATATATTCAAAGTATATTCATATATATGCATTCACAGTTAGATAGATCTCACTTGCTAAAAATCCTGTGCCCACACATATCTATGCAAAAGCTGATGCCAGCTATAATCAGTCGTTAAAGACGAAGCTGGCCTTCATAAGGAACAAGTACAGAGAGTCTTAGTAGATATCTATTGTTTTCTTTACTAGTCATGCAAGAAAGCTAGGGCAAAAGAACAAAAAACAATAAATCTGCAACTTCAGCCCTTTTATCATAATTATCATAATTATCATACTTACACTAGAACAGCCAATAATCTAGCAGCTTTTAATTGTATGTTAATTGACTAACCAGCCCCTTTTTGTAAACGTATAAAACCTTGAATGAATAATAAATGTGTAGTCTTGACAAACTGCTATACTGACACTTCCGTGTGGACAGTTTTCATTTAGTTCTGAGCACTCAAAAATACATTTAATAGAAAATTGGGAACAGAAGCAGCAAACACTTCAGGATAGATTTATCCTAATTAAATTTCTATAACTCCCACATCGCATATACCCCAGAGTATTGCAGAAATTCAATGCTATTATAGACAGACCATTATTTCTAATTTTCAAGGGTTACATAATAACATGGTCTAGATCAAAGAACCAGCATATAGCAAGTTTAGGGCCAATATTCAAAAAGGGATACAAGGGGGCTTGGCTTGAAATGCTACTGAAAGGTTGCACTGTGCTGAGGCTCCATAAAAAGTGACAAAATGTGCCTTAAAAAGCATAATTTCTACCAAAATTCAACCTCATCATGCTCCGGAACACTCCAGGCACCAGGATGAGAAAAACCAGGAAGAAGTATAAAGGCACTGGGTCTTTCCTGGCAACACTGCAAAATTAACTGGGCCGCAACAAAGCCTCAGCCTCTAGTAAGCTGCCTACTCAAAACCACAAGTTCTACCTGTGGCCTGCAATACTAGATTCCCTATCCATGTCAGCAACTAGTCTTCAGAGGGTCACAGAAAACTTCTCTGTACTTCAGCACACCCAGGAAGACTCACCAATCGTGAGTATGGAAATTAAAAGTAAGATTCATGTGAGTGACAGTGAGAGCATGAAAGAAGTCACAACCATGAACTTTCCTGTTATATACACTGGCAAGGATGAGTCAATAAATGACCCAGAACATGAAGTAGACAGGGACTCACAGTTCCCAATAAGCAAAAGCCCAAACTGGACCTTGCAGACTCTCCCAAATCAATACCAGCACATTTAAAGGGGAACTCTGAATCATATTTCAATAATTCTGGTTCCACTCTGGATGCAACAAACATCAAAGATATTATGGTGGTACTTAATAATACCCTATAAAAAATAACAACAAGAAGTTTGACAAACTACAAGCTTCCATTGATGATATTAAAATCAGAATTTTGTAGTCTGAGAAGCAAATTGATGTTATATCTAGATCCCAAATTGCCATACAAAATGATAACATCCTTTTAAAAGAAGTTACAAAACTGAAAACGAAAATGGCAGATATAAACCACACGAGCAGGAGGAATCATTTCAAGCTAGCTTACCTTTCAAGCAATTTTATTATTATTATTATTTATTATTATTAAAGCGCCATTTATTCCATGGCTCTTTACATGTGAGGAGGGATGTACATAGCAAAAACAAGTACAGTATTCTTAAATAGTACAAGTCACGACTAGTACAGGAGGAGAGAGGATACTGCCCGAGAGGGCTCACAATCTATAAGGGATGGGTGAGGATACAATAGGCGAGGGTAGAGCTGGTCATGCAGTGGCTTGGTCAATTGGTGGTTACTGCAGGTTGTAGGCGTTTTCCCAGGTCATCTGTACCGCCCAGAGGCTCCCAGGTAGTTGTTCCTTTTTTATCCTGCTCATTTCCCTGCTTTACCATACTGATTCTTTTTCACTAGCACAAGTGTTTATTGTGTCTTGATACTTCCTATGCACCGGTATATGCACCTTTTAAATGTTGCAAGCATCGCATGCAGATCTATTAGTCACGATACACATCTTCTTCCTCATTTGTTAGCTATTTACATTATTGGCACTCTTAATTAAATTTTTTTTGTATTTTTTCAATATATTGGTTGGCACATATTATTTGGTATTTGGAGCTATTTTATACATCATTTAATTCCTGGTTGACTAATTTGAGCCTCTGCATATCTGGGCTTATTATCAGATGTACTTGGTGTTTTAATTTTGTTTTTTATCATGTTGTGCAATATTGCTGAATAAAGATTATATACTTTTGCATATTTTGACATTTTTTGATTGTTTTATTATATAGATAATACAATTTTTTTTATTTCATTGTCACACCAGTCTGTATTTTTCCTCCTCAAATCACATCCGGTGCACGGTGTCTTTCTATATTTCTCCGGGTGGTTTGCCATCCATTTTTCAGGTTTTGTGGACCATTCTATTTTGATACATATCCTTGCAACATTAGGGGTATACAGTTATTTATGTGAAGTCCAACAAATCCTGTTTTATTGTTCAAGAGATGATATAGTAAGAATTCATTCTTACCACATCAAGGACCAGCTCATGTCCTACTCGAGAGTAAATAAAGCTCTTCCTCTACCTTTCAATGGGATTAGGATTTTCCTCGATTTCTCAAAGGAAACTCTTCAAAAAAGAAAATCTTTTAAGAGCTCCCTTCTGCACTATGCCAGAACGGCATCCTATATAGATACATCACTACAAAACTACTAGTCCACAACAATGGCAACATATCAGTGCTTTTACATCTGAAGAAGGACACAAATTTATCCACAACTTCCTAAAGCTTCTATCTTTTCAAGGGGACCAAATGAATACAGAAAAGAAAAACTACAAAAAACTTCTTCATTATCCAGGAAACTCTTCTACAAAACTTTTCTGCTGAAATAAGTTAAATTTACTTATATTTCAACAGCAAGCATCCTCAGACTACCTATACCACAAAATGTTGGGGCTGTATTGGCCTTCTTTGCCAGAACTTTACCCACCTATGGAGGTCATACTCAGAAGAATCTACATCTGGAATCTTCTAGTCGGATGAGGCCTGGATCAAATGAACATTAAATAATCTGTTCTTTATGTTGTATTTTTTGTTCTTTGTTCTTTCTTCTCCTTCCTTCTAATGCTTAAAGATGAGTCTAAACATCTTATCATTAAACATTAAAGCACAAAATTTTCCACAAAAGAGGTTTCACACCTGGAAAGAGGCAACAACATGTAACTGCACCAAAGTTGGATTCCAAGAAACTAAACTATCAAGTAGTAAACCTCACAAATTTAAAAAAAAAAAAGTTTTCTAGCACATTTTTGAATCTTCAAACATTAGAAAGAAGGCGGGAGTAGTGATTTTAATAAGAGACACAGTCAAATTCCAACTTCTTTCAGAAACATGCAACGAAAATGGCAGATACCATATTTTTATTGGTAACATAAGCAACTCTATGTATAACATTAAAAATATCTACCACTTTAAATAAAGAAACAAATCCCTTGTTGGATAAAATAATATTCAAAGTATCATAATTTGCAAAGGTTTACTAATATTTTATGGAGACTTCAATATAGTTCCTGAAGCATCCTTAGACTCCACCTCTTTAACAAGACACCAATCTCCAACACTAAGTAACTGACTAATTAAAGAGGAAATGTAAGATGTCTTCAAAGCCCTAAATTTTTCTTCTAAAGAATATACCTATTACTCAGTTTCACGACTCTGTTGTTGGGTGTACAGGGATTAGAGGCTCCTTCCCTGTCCCTAACACTAAGGGTGTCCTAGTTCCTAGCAACTATTCTCTTGATTACTTTTGATGGTGAAGACGACTGAGGTCCTGTGCCTTGCTTTAGAGCCTGAATACGCCCTCAGTCTGTACCCTTCCCTTACCTAGGGAAGTAATTATGTACCGTAATACACCAACCAGACTAACAAGGTAATATGAACAGGGGTAACGAAAAATACCAAACATACAAATATACTTACACATACAATAGAAGATTGCACCTGGGAGTGGAGGATGGTGTTAAACCAAAGTAAGAAAAGAAAAGGGAATTATCACATACTCAAAACCTAGCAATAGTCACAGACAAATGTACCAAATGCCGTCTTCAATAATAACCACCAACAATTTCCAGCCATGCAGCATAAGCTACTCTGACAACGAGAGCTAGCCAGGGTCTAGATAATATAGGAGACGGGAGTGGCTAACAGTGGACAGCTGAGCCTTAACACAGGAAAGCTTCCAGGAGCTCTCAACTGAGCAGAATAACCCCTACACTGCTAAAAGAAACTTGTACCATATAATATGAAGGTGTAGTGCTTTTAATCAATGCAGGAGTAGAAGAAATCAGACGCTTTGGTCTTCTGGCTCCTCTCTTTTGCAGTTAAAATAAATCGTTATTATTTTAACAAAATTACCATATTAATGGCTAATAGAGTTAAAAGATCAGAAATAAAAACAAGAATAAAATAAATAATAGACAATAAGAATCCAAGAACACATCCCAAAAATAGTAGAAGCCTTCGCATCCTATTATACCCAACTTTATAATTTAAAAGAGGATACAAACATTTCTCAGCCCAATCAAGAAACTATAACAAGTTTCCTTAAAAAAAATCAACCTCTACACAATATCTGAAGACCAACTAAACAACCGAAACAGTCCATTTACAGAAGATGAAGTCCACTCTGTCTTCAGGGCATTGAAAAAGGGGTAGAGTCCAGACCCTGAGGGTTTTTCTCATGAATATCTACAAACATTTGAAGAACTTACAATTTCTCCATTAATTGACGTCCTAAATAAAGCAGCAATAGACAGATTTACCGAAGAAATGTTAAAGACCACAGTTGTAGTTATGCCTAAAAGTGTTGCATATCCAACCAAAGTAACCAGCTATAAGCCTATATCTTTACTAAATTAAGATGTAAAGGTATCCGCTAAACTTTTAGCCCAAAGGTTTGCAAAAATTATCCCCAGTGTGGTTCATTCCTACCAGGATGGCTTTGTCAGTGAAAGACAAGCCTCTGACTCCACTAGAAGAATTATTAACATTGTCTCCCTTATAGAAAAACACCGAACACCTTTTCTGCTTCTATCTCTGGATACAGAGAAGGCGTTCAACAGAGTACACCAGGGATTAATGACACCAAATTTAGAAACATTTGGATTTACTGGAAAAATATTAAAACGCATCATGACCTTATACTAAGTCCCTCAGTTAATCTACTAGCTAACAACTACTTATCATCAAACTTCTCTATGTACAATGACACGACTCTCTCACCTCTTCAATTTGTCATGATAATGGAGCCCTTCATGGAATCTATAAGATCAAATAATAACATCAAATTTATATCGACTAGCATCAGACAGCATAAAATTAGATTTTATGCTGACAACAATCTCTGTAATAGTCGTAATGAATGCACTAAATTTTGTCTCAGAGACCATACAAACATTCACAAAAACCTCTTTATACAAAATAAACTCTGATAATGCTAAAATAATATGTTTCTTCTTGAACAACAAACAAGAAAAAAATTAAGAAATTAATAAAACTTTAAATGGGAAAAAACAATATTCCAATCTTCGGCATACAGATCACAAACCCAGGTCCTCCAATGATCAAGGAAAACTTACACAGAGTGTATAAGACTAGAGATAAGCGACTTTCCCTTTTTTCGGGTCAAATCGGGTTTCATGAAACCCGACTTTCACAAAAGTCGGGTTGAGCAAAATCGGCCGACTATCGGGAAAAGTCGGTGGGTCGACCGAAACACAAATCCAATGCAAGTCAATGGGGAAGCAAAGTCGGTAGGGAGTATAGGACAGTAAACACACCTACAGTGCCCATTTGAATGGCAACAACATCAATCATTATTACTTAAGCTTGGCAACCTTAATTTACTTTATAATAATGGTTAAGCATTGAAAAATGTGGGTTATTTGGCTCAACTTGTGGGGGGGGTAGGGATGGCGCCCGATTTTCGTGGGCCCTGGGCCAAAGAGTGTCAGTCGGCCTCTTTAACACATGCCACAGTTCATGATGCTCCCATACGGCACAGAAATATAGGTATAGTACAATGAAAAATACTTCACTTCTTACATGACATGACTGAAATCTATGTTAAAATCTACGATAGCTAAAAAAACAAACACTATATTCCTCCATACAGTATTATGGCCACCACGTAGTGCGCCATACAGAATAATGAGCCCCATATAATGCTCCATACAGAATAGGACCCATATGATGCTCCATACACTATATGATGCCCCATAAATAATGAACCCCATAGGATTCTCCAGTGTATGATGGGCCACATGGATGATGCTCCATTGTATGATGGGCCAAAATCATGCTCCATATATAATGTGCCCCATTATTAATGTTCCAGTGTGTAATGGGCCACGTAAATGCTGCTCCAGTGTCTGATCTGCCCCATTTAGAATGCTCCAATACATGATGGGCCCCATGGATGATGCTCCAGTGTCTTATGGGCCAAAAGAAAGCTCCATATATAATGGGCCCCATTATTAATGTACCAGTGTATAATGGGCCCCGGAAATGCTGTCCTGTGTCTGATGTCCCCCATTTACAATACTCCAGTATATGATGTGCCCCATGGATGATGCTCCAGTGTCTTATGGGCCAAAAGAAAACTCTATATATAATGGGCCACATTATTAATGCTCCAGTGTAAAATGCTCCCCATATATTCCTCCAAACATTACAAAAAATGAAATATCTCTTCTCGCCGTGCACTGCTCTACTCTGGACTCCTCAGCGTCACCATCTTACAGCTCTCTGCAGTTGCACTGTTTAGGCAGAGGGAGTACAGATGTGATGTCATTGCGCTCTGTAACCTGAATGTTACTGTCAGGAAACGCGGAAGACGTCACAGCGGTGGAGCATTGAGATATAAGTATTGCAAGTACTGGGGCCCTTAGCAAGCAGGGGGGCCTACTTGGTGGCACATCACGGGCACATGGCCCCTTATAGTAAGCCGGTGTGTCTGACGGCGAGTGAGCCCATTCCACCGTCAGAGACAAATTTTTGTACTATGTGGGGCCCTGTGCCAGTGCAGTCGCCCACGAGTCGCCCCCCCTAACTGCTCAGGGAACTGGCACTTGCTCGGGTGCGCTAGGTGCTGACGCCGGCCCTGGGGGGGATTTGTACGTTTTGTAGTCCGTCCATGCTTGCAAGTATGTGGCACCCCAGGAGTTTGGTTACCACAGTGACCTTGCCTCCCTCCAAGGGGGAGTGATGTCATGCTTGAAAGCAAGGAAGGATCCCTTTAACAGGTAACACAGCATACAACACCTTTCCTACTCCAGACCAGAATGGGGAGATCCAACACCTGATTTCAGGAGAGCTCCTCGAGAACATTCTGGCTGGGGGAGGAGTTAGTGAGTGTGGCTGGAGGGACAAGAGAGAAGAGACGTGTGGAGACAAGCTGTGGAAAAGAGGGGCTATAGAGAGCTCACCACCAGGTTGGAGGGCCAGAAACCGGACCCCCGGAGTCCAAGGCTGAGTGGGTAAACTAAAGTCCCAGCAGCAGAATCCGGAGGGCAGAAGACAGCAGATTCTCTGCCCCAAGTAATACTGTACTACACAGCAGCAGCACATGTGAGTCGGAGACTCCATAAGTGAGTGATTCCTGAAGCAGGTTACAGCTGCCTGTTATGAGAGTGAAGTTCTATCAAGACAAGAGACAGAGAGAGGAACTTGGACGGAGCTTATAGCAGCCAGTGACCAAGTTAATAGCGCTAAAAAGGAGACCTCACATCCCACCTTAAGTAAGGGGATTCCAAATTGCTTTCAGGCCGACCGACTCCAGCACCATCTGTACTCAGTGCCCTGGACACTTTGCCTGCAAAAACTGTGAGTAAAGCTTTGGAAACTGCATCTGACTGTGTCTCCTCAAGTCCTTCCTGCAAAACACACTCCACTCTGCTACATCTTTCAGCACCATTACTTTCTATACCATCTCTCTGCCCTGGGACAAGCTTCACTCGTGGGAAGCTATTCCAACTCTGCTGCATCACACCATCTGTCCCAGAGGATCTGCACTGCAGCGCTTGTCACCTCTGACCAGAAACCACAGTTGGCGTCACGAATACCTTACTACAAACTCTATCATCCACTGTACATATTCCCCTTTTATTGGATGCCCAAGGCCACTGACCGGGTCACTGCCGCTGTGACACATCCCCTTTAAGACACCGGCCCGGTACAGAGTATCCCACTGCCCTAGCGGGCGATCCAAGTGCATGTTCAAGAAATGTCTAAGCATGCAACTGGTATTCAAATTTCTGAGATTTTTCCCTCAGCTAAAGGTCCTTCTGCACTGTTTACAGATAACCTTTGCCTCATCAATAGGATTTCGGTCCAAAAAGTGCCACACTGGACTGTTCCTACTATGGTATCAATTTTCAGGGCTTGCACGCTGTGCAAATTTGACCGTCTGGCCAAGCTGTCCTGCAACTCTCTTTTGGTTTTTTAACACCTTTTTGGACTGCTACGGGCCTGCCATATAACCGCTACTGCGATGTCGATGCCTGCTGTGGATCCTTCTCCTCTTCTGAGCTATTGCCAGCGGCACCCTCTTCCCCAAAAGGATGCCAATCCGTGTAAACAACTGGATCATCCATCACCTCCTCTTCAATGTAATCTGGGGCACCTGAGTTTCATCAGGGTCAGATTCTGGAGCAGTAGACTGCGAAGGAAATGTAGTGCTCTGGGTGAATGTACATGCAGAATCATCTAGCAGTGGCTGTGCATTATGATGTGCACTCCTGTTATGTACGGTAGCTGAGGAGGACAGGAACAACAGCAGGGCAGCCGAACACCTGAGATGTTGGTAACCAATGGGTTGCAGAAACCTGAACTAACCACACAACTAGAGGTAGCCGTGGAGCGTTCCTACGTTGATCCTAGACGCCTCGTCACAGCCTGAGAGCTAGCTATACCTAAAGATAGAAACAGGAAAGCTAACTGCCCCGGAGTAGAGCCCCAAAGGAATAGGCAGCCCCCAAACATATAATGGCGGTTAGACAAGATGAAAACACAAATGCAGGCAGAAAACAGATTGAGCAAACGCTGGGGTCACAAGCTGACTGAATAGGAAAGGACAGGAGAGATTACTTTCTGCAACCCAGAAAACCCTACAAAAATCCAACAATTCTGATTACAAAAATACTGAGATCACACAATCTCGCCACCCACTAAATCAGATCTCAGTGTGAACAAAACCAAGCTGCAGCCGCTGAAAAAGCAGGAAAAAGCAAATGGAAAAACAACAGTGGCTACAGACAAACTGTGAGGAGCACATGACCCAGGAGGGGACCTGGCTGTCCTTCACAAATGTGCAGAAAACAATGCAAATAGCAAGCACAAAAAGAAAAGCAGAAAATATCTTATCTGAAAGCAGCAGATGCAGGCAAGACACCAGCAAACTTCCAAATGAACCAGGAACCACAATTGAGACCAGAACAATTCATCACCGGCGACCATCAAGGGAGGGAACCTCCCTTATATCAGTCCAGTCCGTGATCCCAGATTGCCATTCCTCTCTGGAAGGTTCAGTACTGTCTGTAACCACCAGAGGGAGCCTCTGCTCATTCACAACACACTCCATCCCTGATTCATGTTGGACTGGGGATTCAGTATTTCACTTGATAACCCAGGCATCGTATGTGAAAAGAGCTCCATGGAGTAATCTGAAGTGTCGGCTGCTGCATCCTTCACTTTTGATGGGGATGAAGCTGACCAGGAGCCAGCACTGACGACTTAGTCCTTGCATTTTTTGAAACTTCAGAAGAGGAGGCGATATACAAAATAAAGGAAACACCTAACGTTTTGGCATCATCATCTTCGAACATGTTATAAACATGCAAACCGTGACATATGGTAATGTTTTGTTTTTGAATATTTGTGATATGTCATATGTGTATGTCACTTAACTGTTTGTTTTGCATAATTGTAAGAAAATTGATGAGAAACTGATACCAATTGCAGACCTCTCGGATTTTCAAAGAGGCAAAATTATTGGTGCTCGGATGGCCGGCGTTAGTGTAACCAAAAGTGCCAGAATGCTTGGCGTGTCAAGAGGTACTGTCTTCAAAGTAATGACAGCGTTTGAAAGAGAAGGAAACAAAGCAACTGTAAAAGAAAGGAACATTTCATAGAAGAGGAAAATATACATGAGCGTATACTACAGGCATATGAAGCCACAGGAGAGGAAGATTCTAAGGATTCTCAGCGGGAGGATACTGAACAGTCACCCATTGGAAAGCGAAAATCCCCCCCTTCTTCTCATCCCATATTTGATGCTACTCTGGCTGCCTTGAAAATATTTGCTAACCAGAAAAGAGGTACTAATAAATTAACCTTCCTTCAAAATCTCCTTCTCCACTTAATCTGCTCCCTCTACCATACAGCCACCGATCCCATTTTGTCTGAACATGATGTTAAAAAAATCAAGGATTTGGTCAGTGAATCTAGTCTTATACCTTTCTCCCAAATAAAAGAAAAATTTCAAGTCCCCTCTTCTTCATTCCTCCAGTATCTCATGTTGAAGTATTTGATTGTGCTATTTCTTGCCTCTAAACCAAGCCTATCTGAGCATGCCGCCAACCTTATTACCAACGTTAATCATATAATTTTTGGGAGCACCTCTTACATTTATATGTGGCTCAATAAAAGTCATATATTCATCAAGGACTATAACTTTCGGAAATGGGACCAAGAGTTACATATATCCCCAAGTCCGCAAGAATGGGAACAGGCTTGTTTTACTTACAGCCAAAGCGAACGGACAATACTCTATACTCCTCCTTCTAGACCTGTCCTCTGCTTTCGACACAGTTGACCACTGCCTCCTACTACAGATCCTCTCTTCCTTTGGCATCAAAGACCTCGCCCTATCCTGGATCAAATCATACCTCTCCAACCACACATTCATCATCTCCCACTCCCACACTACCTCCTCATCCCACCCTCTCTCTGTTGGAGTCCCCCCAGGCTCGGTTCTAGGACCCCTACTCTTCTCAATCTATACACTTGGCCTGGGGCAACTCATAAAGTCCCACGGATTCCAGTACCACCTTTATGCCGATGATACTCAGATCTACCTCTCTGGCCCAGATGTTACCTCTCTGCTTTTCAAAATCCTGGAGTGTCTATCAGCCATATCCTCCTTCTTCTCCTCCCGCTTCCTCAAACTGAATGTGGACAAATATGAACTGATCATCTTTCCCCCATCTCACAGATCTTCCTTACCTGACCTATCTATAACAATTGACAACATCACTCTTTCCCCCATACTGGAGGTCCGCTGCCTTGGAGTAACCCTTGACTCTGCACTGTCCTTCAAACTGCACATAAAAGCTCTCTCCACATCCTGCCGCCTCCAGCTCAAAAATATTTCCAGACTCCGTCCCTTCCTCAACCCTCACTCTACTAAAATGCTTGTGCACGCCATCATCATCTCCCGTCTCGACTACTGCAACATCCTTTTCTGTGGCCTCCCTGCTAACACCCTCGCACCTCTCCAGTCCATCCTTAACTCTGCTGCCCGACTAATTCATCTCTCTCCTCTCTACTCCTCCGCTTCTCCCCTCTGCAAATCTCTCCACTGGCTCCCACTCCCTCAGCGCATCCAATTCAAATTACTAATACTGACGTACAAGGCCATCTATAACCTGTCTCCTCCATATATCTCTGAACTAATCTCCCGATATCTTCCCTCATGTAATCTCCGATCCTCCCAAGACCTCCTTCTCTCCTCCACACTAATTTGCTCCACACCTAACCGCCTCCAAGACTTCTCCTGAATAGCCCCCATCCTCTGGAATTCTTTGCCCCAACACGTCCTACTATCAACCATACTCGGATCCTTCAGACGGCACCTAAAAACCCACCTCTTCAGGAAAGCTTTCAGCCTGCAATGATCACCACTGCCTCCTCACCACTACTGGAGCTACCGCTTCACCATCACTGGAGCTGCTGCAACCCCCCAACCTACTGTCTCCTTCCCCACCATCCTGTAGAATGTAAGCCCGAAAGGGCAGGGTCCTCTCTCCCCTCTATATCGGTTTGTCATTGATAGTTTGTTTACCGTAAGTGATATCTGTAATCTGTATGTAACCTCCTTCTCATGTACAGCAGCATGGAATCAATGGCGCTATATCAATGAATAATAATAATAATTTCCTACTCCGCTTCTATCTCTATGTCGCTCCAATAGGCTCGATATTAAATAATAAAGCGTTGGTATTTCACTCCAGCCCGACTCTCTTGGATTAATTCAGAACACTCCTCGTCCTGCTGGAGAGGTTGTGGCCAATATGACAGTTTGCTTCATATACTGTGGTACTGTCCCCATATTAGGCCTCTTTTGAAAAATATTGCGTCTCTAATTAAATCATTACTCACAAAATCCATAACTCTATCTCCGCAACTAGCTCTTTTATCCTTAGACTCGGAGGGCATTGCTCATTCCTCTATTCCCTTTGTGGTACATGTTCTTCTAGTAGTTAGGCAACTAATTGCCTTCCATTAGAAGAGGCCTGACCCTCCTGTTATCCAAGATGTAATTGACAGAATGACCCTCCATAAAGCCTTCGAGCACAAACTAGCTCTGGTACATAACAACCTAGACAAATTTTCTCGAAAATGTTTCAGCTGGATACCTTTATTCCCTTAAAAGTATATTCAGATAAGACATATTATTTTGTCTTTCTTGATTAATGGTTACTATTTATAATATTGCCTTTGTAGTCATACATGTGTAATACCTGTATAAATTAATATGTTATTTTCCTGTAAATTGGGACGCAGGTTCCACTTGGTCCCTTCTTTCCTTGTTGTATTTCCCCTTCCCTTTTCCCCTTCTCCCCACCCTTATTGTTTCATAAATACTTAATAAAAATTTTGGAAAAGAAAGAGAAGGAAAAACGTCCGCAGAAAAGCAAGTTGACTGAGAGAGCCCGTTGGACTGTAAAGCGAAATGTGAGAGAGAATCGCAAGACCACGACTGAGAAAATCACTGCTGAGCTCAATGAACACATACAGAACCCAGTTTCCACGAAAACGCTTAGTCGGGAGATGAACAAATCTGGATTCCACGGAAGAGCTGCAATTCGAAATCCGCTGCTCTCAATGACAAATGTTTCCAAGCGTTTACAGTGGTGTAGAAACATCCAGAATTGTTCCCTCGACCAGTGAAAACATGTGATATTCTCCGAAGAATCATCGTTTACCCTATTTACGACCTCCGGCCGAGTGTACGTTTAGAGACAGCCGAAAGAAGCATTCCATCCAGATTGCCTTCTCGCAAACGTAAAACATGGCGGAGGTTCTGAGATGATCTGGGGTGCTATTTCATGGAGATCCGCCAGGCCAATGATATCCCTTCATGTAAGAATTAACAGCCGCGATTATTTAGGCATTTTGGCCGACCAAATGCATCCTATGGTTCAAGCACTGTTCCCGGAGGGGAACGCCATCTTTCAGGATGATAATGCACTAATTCATACAGGTACAATCGTAAAATCATGCCACGAGGAACATTGTAATGAAGTTGAGCATCTCATCTGGCCCCCACAATCCCCAGACCTCAACATTAAAGAGCATTTATGTTCGATTTTAGAGATTCAAGTTAGACGTCCATTTCCGCCGCCATCGTCGCTCAAAGAACTGGAGGGTATTTTAACTGAACAATGGGCTAAAATTCCTTTGGAAACAATTGACACCTTGTATGAATCCATACCTCGGAGAATTGAGGCTGTAATCGCCGCAAAACGTGGACCTACACCATATTAACCCCTTAGTGACAGAGCCATTTTGCAGCTTAATGACGGGGCCAATTTTTACAATTCTGACCACTGTAAATTTATGAGGTTATAACTCTGGAATGCTTTAACGAATCCAGCTGATTCTGAGAGTGTTTTTTCGTGACATATTGTACTTCACGTTAGGGGTAAAAAAATTTTTATATGACTTGCTTTTTTTTATGAAAAAAACGGAAATATGGCGAAAATTTTGAAAATTTCACAATTTTCAAACTTTAAATTTTTATGCTCTTAAATCAGAGAGATATGTCACACAAATTTCTTAATAAATAACATTTCCCACATGTCTACTTTACATAAGCACAATTTTGGGAACAAAATTTTCTTTTGTTACGAAGTTATAAGGGTTAAAAGTTGACCAGCGATTTCTCATTTTTAATACACCATTTTTTTTTTAGGGACCGCATCACATTTGAAGTCACTTTGAGGGGTCTATATGATAGAAAATACCCAAAAGTGACACCATTCTAAAAACTGCACCCTCAAGGTGCTCAAAACCACATTCAAGAAGTTTATTAACCCTTCAGGTGCTTCACAGGAGCTGAAGCAATGTGGAAGGAAAAAATTGACATTTTAACTTTTTTTGCAAAAGCTTTACTTTGGAACCAATTTTTTTTATTTAAAAGAAAAAATGAACCACAAAATTAGTTGTGCAATTTCTCCTGAATACGCCGATACCCCATATGTGGGGGTAAACCACTTTTTGGACGCACGGCAGAGGTCGCAAGGGAAGGAGCGCCGTTTGACTTTTTCAACGCAGAATTGGCTGGATGCAATGTCGCGTTTAGAGAGCCCCTGATGTGCCTAAACAGTGGAAACCCCCAACAAGTGACCCCATTTTGGAAACTAGACCCCTTAAGGAACTTATCTAGATGTGTGGTGAGCACTTTGAACCTCCAAGTGCTTCACACAAGTTTATAACAGAGAGCCGTGAAAATAAAAAATCATATTTTTTCCACAAAAATGATCTATTCACCCCAATTTTTATTTTCCCAAGGGTAACAAGACCCCAAAAGTTTTTGTGCAATTTGTCCTGAGCATGCCGATACCCCATAAGTTGGGGTAAACCACTTTTTGGGCGCACGGCAGAAGTCGCAAGGGAAGGAGCGCCTTTTGACTGTTTCAATGCAGAATTGGCTGGACGCCATGTCGCATTTATAGAGGCCCTGATGTGTCTAAATAGTGGAAACCCCCCACAAGTGACCCCATTTTGGAAACTAGACACCCTAAGGAACTTATCTAGATGTGTGGTGAGCACTTTGAACCCCCAAGTGTTTCACAAAAGTTTATAATGCCCGGGCGTGAAAATAAAAAATCATATTTTTTCCACAAACCTGATAGTTTAGTCCCCAATTTTTTATTTTCCCAAGGGTAATAGTAGAAATTAGACCACAAAAGTTGTTGTCCAATTTGTCCTGAGTACGCTGATACCCCATATATGGGGGGGACCACTGTTTGGGCGCACGGCAGGGCTTGGAATGGAAGCAGCGCCGTTTGACTTTTTCAAACCAAAATTTGGCTGGAATTGAGATTGGACACCATGTCGCGTTTGGAGAGCCCCTGATGCACCTAAACAGTGGAAACCCCCCACAAGTAACACCATTTTGGAAACTAGACCCCTAAGTAACTTATTAGATCTGTGGTGAGCACTTTGAACCCCCAAGTGTTTCACAAAAGTTTATAATGCCTGGGTGTGAAAAAAAAAAAAATTCCACAAAAATGATTTTTAGTCCAAAATTTTTGATTTTTCACAAGGAAATTGGACCCTAAAAGTTGTTGTCCAATTTGTCCTGAGTATGCTGATACCAAATATGTGGGGGGGAAACTGTTTGGGCGCACGGCAGGGCTTGGAAAGGAAGTAATAACGTTTTGGAATGCAGACGTTGATGGGGGTCATGTTCCGTTTGCAGTGCCCCAGATGTGCCTAAACAGTGGAAAACCCCCACAAGTGACCCCATTTTGGAAACTAAACCCCCTAAGGAACTTATCTAGATGTGTGGTGAGCACTTTGAACCAGAAAGTGCTTCACAGAAATTTATAAACACAGAGCCGTGAAAATAAAAAAAAAATTTCCTCAAAAATGATTTTTTTAGCCAGCTATTTTTTATTTTCCCAAGAGTAACAAGAGAAATTAGAACCCCAAAATTGGTGTGCAATTTGTCCTGAGTACGCTGATACCCCATATGTTGGGGTAAACCACTGTGGGCGCACGGCAGGGCTCAGAAGGGAGGGAGCGCAATTTGACTTTTTGAACGCCACATTGTGTTTGGAGAACCTCTGATGTGCCTAAATAGTGGAAACCCCTCAATTCTAGCTCCAACCCTAACCCCAACACACCCCTAATCCCAACCCTAATCCTAACCCTAATCCCAACCCTATTTCCAACCCTAATTGTAACCCTAAAACTAATTGTAGCCCTAACCCTAATTGTAACCCTAACCCTAATTATAACCCTAACCCTAAGGCTAGGTTCATTTTACGTTTTACCAGCCCGTTCAACACATAGCGTTGATGGGCTGGTAACGGTATAGCATAACGCGATCGCGTTATGCTATACCCGCTAGCGCAGAGGAATCAGCCCGCATCTGAGTCTCCGTCACTGAATGATGGCACGTCACGAACGCATGCCACTTTACGGCATGCGTCGAGATGCACCCTCAAATGGGGGTGAATGGCAGCGTTAACAGACTGCATTACACCGCGTTATACTGCGGTGTAACGCAGTCCGTCTAACGGACTGCCATAACGCAGTATGAGCCCAGCCTAACCCTAACCCTAATTATAACCCTAACCCTAACCTAGCCCTAACCCTAACCCTAACTCTAGCCCTAACCCTAACCCTAGCCTTAACCCTAACCCTAACGGAAAAATGAAAATAAATATAATTTCTATATTTTATTATATGTCCCTAACTAAGGGGGTGATAAAGGGGGGGTTATGTACTGGTTTTTTTTATTTTGATCGCTGTGATAGTTTATCACAGTGATCAAAATGTACTTTTAGGAGAATGAATGAACATTTTTTTGAATCTTCCGCCAGGCAGATTCGGCGGGCGCACTGCGCATTCGCCCGCCATTTTTATTTTACAGGAAGAAGACCCGGGAGCCTTGGACCTGCCGGAGGACAGAGGACACCGTGAGGTATAAGGGGGGGATTGGGGGTACTGGGGACCCTAATTCTCTCCCCTCTGATGTGCAATCACATCAGAGGGGAGAGAAATCTTTTTTTTATTTTTTTGCGGTCACCGTTATACTCAGTATAGCGACGATCGCGACACCGGGGTCGGTAACTACCGACCCGGATCATGTTCTCTGGGGTCTCGGCTACCCTCGGCAGCCGAGACCCCAGAGAAAATTGCCCACCCCTCCCGGCAGATCGCGGTGGGCGCACTGAGCATGCGCCCGCCATTCAAGATGGCGGCGCCCACCGGAGGAGGCAGGTGGGCCCGGGGGCCACAAGGGGCAGATTGGGGGCCACAAGGGGGGATCGGGGATCCTTTTTCTCTGTCCTCTGATGTCCGATGACATCAGAGGACAGAGAAATTAAATGGCACATCAGATTTTTTTTTGCTACGATCGCCGTTATAGGGTAGCCGAGAGAAAATGTGCCTCTGGGGTGCGCTATTCACTGGGTTTAAGTACCCTTAATGACCGCCGTTAAAAAGCGTATCGGCGGTCGTTAAGGGGTTAAACAAACTTTTGTTGATGTTTCCAGGTGTTGACATTATTTTGTCCAACCCCTGTAGATGGAGGGTGTTTCGGGAATGTAAGCCAAAATCTGTTCCTGATGCTCCGGCTTTAAAAGCAGTTTACCTACTCCCAGTCAAGGGAGCCTTCCAGCCTTTCTTCAGCCAAAAGACTCTTTATAATAGCACACTATTTTCAGGGCAAGCGAGCTCCTGTATAGTCAAAAAAATATTCTGAATGTCCATATATATTTCAGGAGGCAGACATTGACGCTCTCAGGCTCAGTCCGGATTACACAATAATATAAAAAGATAAAAAAGAGGTACTGTATCACCATATACAAGGTATTTATAGTATAGTGAAAATATAATAAATCTCCTTATATATTTCAGGAGGCAGACTCGTACGCTCACAGGCTCAGTCTGTATTACACAATAATATAAAAATCTGAAAAAGGGTACTTTTTCACCAGATACAAGGTATATATAGTATAGTGAAAATATTGTAAATCTCCATATATACTGTATTTCAGAAGGCAGACTTGGACGCTCACAGGCTCATTCTGGATTACGCCAGAATATAATAAGAAAAAGGGGTACTGAATCACCAGATAGAAGGTATATATAAAGTAGTATAGTGAAAATATTCTTAATCTCAATATATATTTCAGGAGTCAGACAAAGACGCTCACAAGCTCAGTATGGATTACACAAGAATATAAAAATCAGACCCGCAAGAAATAATCACACATGTGGGTCAATGTTCGAGGTGTCAATGATGCACTTAGAGTGGTGGGTGGAGGAGGATTTTATGGCAAAAAGGGGACTGTATAACAAGCGTCCAGCTGTATACAGTCTAGGGGTAATTGTAAATCTCCCTATTTATTTATTGAGTAACAGACAGACGCTCACAGGCTCTGTATGGATTAGACCAGAATATAAAAAGTAGGAAAAGGGTAATGTATTAGAATCGTACAGCTGGATAGAGGGTTGGAGAAATTGTCAATCTCCGTATATTTTGACAGAGAAACAGACTGGCTCTCACAGGCTCAGTATTGATCACACCATAATATAAAAAGTAGAAAAAGGGTAATGTATTAGAATCGTACAGCTGTACACAGGGTTGGGGAAATTGTTAATCTACGTATATATTTAAGGAGAAACACAAACGGTCAGAGGCCCAATCTGGATAACACCAGAATATGAAAATCAGAAAAAGTGTACTCTATCAGTAGCATACAGCTCTATACAGTGTTGGGGGAATTTTAAATCTCCGTATATATTTCAGAAGGCAGACTCTGATGCTCACAGGCTCAGTCTGGATTACACAAGAATATAATAAGAAAAAGAGGTACTGAATCACCAGATAGCAGGTATATATAGTATAGTGAAAATCTTCATAATCTCCATATAAGCAGTTTACCTACTCCTAGGAAAGGGAGCCTTTCAGGCCTTCTTGAGCCAGAAGACTCCTTATGATAGTACACTATTTTAAGGGCAAGCGAGTGCCTGTTTAGTGAAAATATTCTAAATCTCCGTATATATTTTCAGGAGGCAGACACTGACGCTCACAGTCTCAGTATGGTTTACACAATAATATAAAAATTAGAAAAAGGGGTAATGTATCAACAGATACAAGGTATATACAGTATACTGAAAATAGAATAAATCTCCGTATATTTTTCCAGAGGCGGACTCGTACGCTCACCGGCTCAGTATGGATTACACAATAACATAAAAAGATGAAAAAGGGTACTGTGTCACATGATATTAGGTATAAATAGTATATTGAAAATATCATAAATCTCCGTATATATTTCAGGAGGCAGACACTGATGCTCACAGGCTCAGTATGGATTACACAAGAATATAATAAGAAAAAGGGTATTGTATCACCAGATACAAGGAATATATAGTATAGTGAAAATGTAATAAATCTCTGTATATATTTCAGGAGGCAGACTCTGACGCTCACAGGCTCAGTCTGGATTACACAAGAATATAATAAGAAGTAAAAGGGGAACTGTATCAGCAGATACCAGGTATATATAGTATAGTCCAAATATTCAAAATCTCGGTATGTATTTCAGGAGGCAGACACTGATGCTGACGCTCACAGGCTCCGTTTGGATTACACAAGAATGTAATTAGAAGTAAAAGGGGTACTGTATCAGCAGATACCAGGTATATATAGTATAGTCCAAATATTGAAAATCTCAGTATGTATTTCAGGAGGCAGACACTGACACTCACAGGCTCAGTCTGGATTTCACAAGAATAGAATAATAAAAAGGGACACTGTATCACCAGATACCAGGTATATATAGTATAGTCAAAACATTCTAAATCTCTGGATATATTTCAAGAGGCAGCCACTGACTCTCTCAGGCTCAGTATGTATTGCACAAAAACATAAAAACCTGAAAAAGGGTACTGTTTCACCAGATACAAGGTATATATAGTGAAAATATTATAAAGCTCCGTATATATTTCTATATTTCAGGAGGCAGACGTGGACGCTCAAAGGCTCAGTATGGATTACACAATAATATCAAAAGATCCACAAGAAATAATCACACATGTGGGCCAATGTTCGAGGTGACAATGATGCACTTAGAGTGGTGGGTGGAGGAGGACTTTATGGCAAAAAGGGGACTGTATCAGAAGCGGGCAGCTGGATACAGTCTAGGGGGCATTGTAAATCTCAATATATATTTTTACGGAGTACCAAACAGACGCTCACAGGCTCAGTATGGATTAGACCATAATTTGAAAAGCTGAAAAAGGGTACTGTATCAGCAGATACAAGGTTTATTTAGTGTTAGGGTCTGCGGAACGCACCTAATAAATAATGTAGAGACTTGCGTTCGCAGCCCGGGGTCCACCGTGCAGGCAGAGCCTGCTGCTAGTAAGATGGCGTAAGTAGCGAACTCTGTTATCCTGCAGAGTCGCTAAAATAAATGCCGTAGCGAGCTGTGGCAGTTAGTGTGAACTCTGCTAATCCACAGAGCCGCTAGCGGGAATGTCGCAGCGCTATATGGCGATAAGTGAGAACTCACTTAGCTTCTGTGAGCCGCAAAGTAAAACGCTAGGGCGCTGACTAGTGTTTTAAAGCGAACCCTGTTGCATCACAGAGCCGCTGAGAAACCCCACTACTGTGTCCAGGTACACAGTTGAGTGCTAAGCGAACATAGGAAGTGGTCATGCGCTATCTATGGCGTCTGTACGCCAGGCCCTGAATACAGCAACCAAACTCCACACCGATTATGCAGGTATTCTAAAGGCATCTACGACACCGACCCTGACCAGCTAGCATACCAAGCTCCTCACCGATTAGGTCGGTATTGTAATGGCGTATTTCAGCCGCCCTAACCACACACGCATGACCATACTGGCGCAAAGCACACAAAGTTTGATACTAGCGCACGGCCGTGCGGTCAGGACAACCTTTTATAGCAGCTATGAGTAGAAGACCTTCCAGAAAGGACCAATAGAAAGCTGCTTCAGATCACAAACAGCTACAGGACCTTCCTGGAGGACCAATAGGAGTCGTAGCTGTATCTGAGCAAGTAAACCATGATCTCCAATGGGAGATCTTGCCCTGGGCATGCTCAGAAGAAGAAACAGAGAATTTAGTCCCAAATATGCCTGCTCCAGCACTGGTTATAGCCGAAGATCCAGGAGAGGCAGCAGCAAGTTTCTGCACAGTATTAGATCGGGCAAGACCCTGGGACCGACAACTCTGCCGAGCAGGTTCCACTGCGGCCGGAGATGGATGGGGGACTGCAGCAGGAATTGCTCGAGATTCCCCCTGTGCAGCATTGGGAACTCGAACCCTAACATTTAGTATAGTTAAAACATTCAAAATCTCTATATATTTCAAGAGTAGAGTTGAGCGATACTTTCCGATATCCAAAAGTATCGGAATCGGAATGGTATCGCCGATAACATTAAAATATCGGCGATACCCGATACCGATACCGGAAGTCCCATGTAAGTCTATGGGAACAAAATATCGAAATTAAAAAAAACCCCATTCTTGCCTTGTTGGTTAATTGTACATGAAGGAAAACAAGAAAGAGTAATGTAGAATGTATTGGGGAAGGTTGAGGAGACATTAAAGGCATAGATGTTTAACCCAATCAAATGGAATAGCATAAATATTTTTTTTTTTAAAGATGTTCGGATTGACGAAGAAATTGACAATGTTGTTAACGTTTTTTCTATTTTGGCAAATATGTATATTACACAACTTCCATGCTCTTCATCTTCACCTTTTTAACTTTTCACACACTTTCTCCTTCATAATCTTCTGCAGCATCATCTTTTTCATCAAATTATTCTTCATCTTCACCTTCTTTATCTTCTTCTTAAACTTCTTGCTATTCATCTTTGTTAACATTACTCATATTCTTCTTATTAAACTATTATTCTTATTCATATTCTGCTTCATCTTCTTCATCATATTCTTATTTGTGACAGAGAATCCTGTACTTGTAATCTGTCAAAGTATGAATTTTTCATCCTTCCGTTCTTGCTGTCACAAAAGATTTAAATTACAACAGTATTTGTCCGTGTTCAGTTTAGCCTGCAGCAGCAGGCATTTTCCAGGGGCACCACGAGGAGGAACGGACTCACCCCCATACACTGCTTAGTCTTCTTCTGCTTAGAATTTAGAGCATATATTTTGCTCTTCATTTTGGTCTTATACTTCATGTTCTTCTGCTTTTAGATCTTCTGCTTATTGTTCTTGTGTCTCTTGTTCCGTATCTTGTATTTGTATCACAATCTTGTACCAGCTGATGTTACTGGGACACGGTTACTAAGCAGGAGGTACCTGTGCTCCAAAGCACTACCAAGGACCAGCAGACGTTGCTGGAACTCGGATACCGAGATGGAGGCACCTAGGCCAAAGGCACTGTGGAGAACCAGCTGACGGTACTGGAACCCGGAGGGGCAGCAGAAGGAAAAGAGCCAATGGCACAACCGAGGACCAGCTGACGTTACTGGGACACGGTTACTAAGCAGGAGGTACCTGTGCTCCAAAGCACTACCAAGGACCAGCAGACGTTGCTGGAACTCGGATACCGAGATGGAGGCACCTAGGCCAAAGGCACTGCGGAGAACCAGCTGACGGTACTGGAACCCGGAGGGGCAGCAGAAGGAAAAGAGCCAATGGCACAACCGAGGACCAGCTGACGTTACTGAACCCCAGTAACACAGGAGCAAGTGTTGACTGTGCTAACAGCACTTCCGAGCAACAACTGGCGGTGTTGGAGCCCAGGGTCAAGGAGGATGTTTAAATACTAGATCAAGTAATTTCCTTGTTACCTGTCAATTTTAAATGTCTATACTTCAAACAAGAGAAAGATAACCTTTACTACCATAAGATGATGATTTCATTTAAACTAATATCTAGATAAATAAAGAATTGACAAACATAAACACATACATTAACATGTTGAACAGCAATGCAAACCACAAAATAAATTAGTTAAGGAATCTGCTATACGGTTGTACATAAAAGCATACAAGTACATATCTGAATCCATTAATGATGGATAAGTAACAGTATGTACACCATTTTTATTGTATAGACAATGAATGTCTGACTTCAAAACATCATCAGCATTACAAGTTATCTGTGACATTACTAAAATGTTACATTTGCTGAATAATGTCACTAAACAGTTTATACAAAATTATACAATTTCCATCATGTAATACTCATAATATGTGGCAATAATCATTTTTATTAACAAACATAACCTTTAAAAAGTGCATAGTGCATAGTGAAAATTGGTATTTATGGCTGACTGTCGACTTGGAAGCATGACAACAGATAGATAAGGTATATATAGATGAGACTGCATAGCCACAGATGGTGAATGGCGATGTAATACTGTACCTCAATAAAGTGTGCGTCACTACTACATAATTTTTTTTATATAGCTTTATAAACAGGGTACATGGATGTATGCTTGTGCCTTTGTTTTGACGCACAGACTGCCTTCCTGCTGAGACGCATTGGGTAGTGAACAGTTGTGTGCAGTGTTCACTGCAGTCTCTGCGGAATAACCACACTTAGACCTTATAACTTTTCAGACTTTCTTTATCAATCTACCAAGATGAAGAAGGCAGGGAGTAAGGCACGTGGTCGTGGAGTTTCTTCAGGGAGAGGACGTGGGGATTCTGTGGCTGCTGCGGCCCCCAGTGACACAGCATCCACCAGTTTTCCCCGTGAGCGTTCCTTTATGCGCACTTTTGTAGGAGCTCGGAGTACCCCCCTGCTGCGGGAAGAACAAATTGAAGCCGTTGTTGTTTGGATGTCAGCCAATGCATCGACTTCAATTGCTTCCACCTCCTCTCAGGACCACAGCACTGTTGGGCAACCA
>JARQOD010000001.1:623794443-623808627 GCA_033576555.1 Oophaga sylvatica | reverse complement strand
GTCTCAAGTCTGGTGAGTCCCTGACCTAATGTGAACATACCTCTCTTAGGCTGATATCTGAATTTCTGGGTGAATGTGGCACCTCTGTCAGTAATGCCTGCATTTATGGGTAAGTAGGGACCAGCTGTAATTAAAATCACCACCTAGTGGGGGCGGAGTGCTCGGTCAGTAAGCTAACATTCAAAAGACAAAAAAACCTGACTGGCGCATCCAGACTAATGTGAACAAGGTGCAAACCAAGGGGAGCTACCCCCATGTAAAACATACGAGAAAAGGCTTTGGAGTATAAGGAAAAATTTGAGGTGCTTAGTATAAACATTGGTTTGCCAATGAGTGGTGCCGCTTTGTCGGGGTATTTGAATCCTGCGCCGCTCATTGACTGAGCCGGCGGGTGGCTCAGCCAATGAGCGGTGCACATGCGTCTTTGGCGGGGAATTTGAATCCAGCGCCACTCATTGGCTGAGCCGGCGGGCAGCTCAGCCAATGAGCGGTGCACGCGCAGCTTTGGCGGGGGATTTGAATCCCTCGCCGCTCATTGGCCGAGCTGGCGGACGGTGCAGCCAATGAGCGGTGCCGACGCGGCTTTGGCTGGGAATTTGAATCCAGCGCCGCTCATTGGCTGAGCCGGCGGGCGGCTCAGCAATTAGCGGTGCACGCGCAGCTTTGGCGGGGATTTAAATCCCGCACGGCACCGCTCATCGGGTGTTCCAATATGGCGTTCGGCGTACTTCCGGTCGCTGTGAATTGTGGAAGCGACACAATCTCCGGAAGTGTGTGACAGAATTTATTGGTAATTATATATTAGATGTTAACCCACTGTTTTTCTGTAAAATCCAACATGAGTGCAGACGTGTATGGTCAAAGTATTTTTTTCTTGCTAAACACTATATTATACTTATTAGCAGAAAATATGCACTAGCGCTGCCACTTATATATGGGTGCTAAAAGCTGCTCCCATTAACCACATGCATAGAAACAGTGCTCACTGGAAAAAATGTACTGCCATGCACTAAGAAGCTCCCAAGATGAACATAAGTAGGTAAATGAACCTTACCTATCAGTGATAATTATCTCTGTCTGACCAGCTTTTGAAGCTCTCTATGATTACCAATTGTCCGTGATATGACGGATATTATTGCGGTGTATCTTGTAACTTTAGATTTGTGCTATGTAACACAAACAGTGACGGCTGCATTCCAGTTGCTCATGCTCGCTTACACATCTGTTTGAAAAAGAAAACTGCTGCCCTATTTAACTGTGAAGTCACTAGGTACGGGCTCTCTTCGAGGCAATCAAGCGTTTGCGATAACTGGTAATGAGTCTTTTACAACACTCTGGAGGAATTTTAGCCCACTCATCTTTGCAGAATTGTTGTAATTCAGCCACATTGGAGGGTTTGCGAGCATGAACCGCCTTTTTAAGGTCATGCCACAACATCTCCATGGGATTAAAGTCAGGAAAGTCTTAATTTTGTTTTTCTTAAGCCATTCAGAGGTGGAATTGCTGTTGTATTTTGGATCATTGTCTTGTTGCATATCCCAAGTGAGGTCATGAACAGACATTTTCCTTCAGGATATTTTTGTGGACAGCAGAATTCAAGGTTCAATTTACCACAGCAAGTCTTCTAGGCGCTGAAGAAGCAAAACAGCCCCCGATAATCACACTACCACCACTATATTTTAGTATTGGTATGATGATAATCTTTTTCTGAAATGCTGTGTTAATGGAAATACACCTTCCAAAATGTTCAACTTTTATCTCGTCAGTCCACAGTCTATTCTCCCAAATGTCTTGGGGATCATCAAGAGTTTTCCTGGCAAAACTGAGACGAGCCTTTATGCTCTTATTGCTCTGCAGAGGTTTCAGTCTTTGAATGCTGCCATGCAGGCAATTTTTACCCAGTCTCTTTCTTATGGTGGAGTCATGAACACTGACCTTAACTGAGACAAATGAGACCTGCAGTTCTTTGGATGCTGTTGTGGGTTTTTTTGTGACCTGTTTGGTGGTTGTCGCTATGCTCTTGGGGTAATCTTTGTAGATCGGTCACTCCTGGGAAGGTGCACCACTGTTCCATGTTTTTGCCATTTGAGGATAATGGCTCGCTGGAGTCCCAAAGCTTTAGAAATGGCTTTAGAACCTTTTCCAGACTGATGGTTCTGAATGACTTTTTTCTTGTTTTTTCCAGAATTTGTTTGAATTGTAGCATAATGTCTAGCTTTTGAGGACCTTTTGGTCTACTCTACTTTACTTTGTCAAACAGGTCTTATTTAAGTGATTTTTTAATTGAGAACAGGTGTGGAAATAATCAGTCCTGGGTGTGGCCAGGGAATTTGGACTCAGCTTCCCAATTATGTGAAAAAACCACAGTTAATTTAGGTTTTGAGGGGGAGGTGGCAATTACTTTTCACACAGGGCCCTGTAAGGTTTGTGTTTTTTTACCATTAATAATAAAGACCTTCATTTATAAACTGCATATTGTGTTCACCTGTGTTATCTTTGACTAATATTTAAATTTGTTTGGTGACCTGAAACATTTAAGTGCAACAAACATGCAAATAATAGGAAATCAGGAAGGGGAAAACACTTTTGACTCAACTATATATATTATAACAGGAACAGTCTATGGAAACTGTACCCCGTTATTCCAGTAGATCTGACGGTGTTTTGAACTAGGAAGCTCTTATTCATAAGAGATAAATATTGAACTAGTCACCGATTTTCTAAGTAAATATATTTCATGGATGCCCATAAATTAAGTTTGTGTAATAATGAGAAATGACACAAGAAAAAAGTATTCCAACAGTCTTATTGAATTTTAATTAATACTTTGTACAAAATAGCCCTTGTCAGTAATGACAGCTTCAAGATGCCTCCTATATGGAATAACTAGTAGAGTACATTGCTCAGGTGTGATTTTGTCCTATTCTTCCACACATTCTTCAAATCCTGAAGGTTCTGTGGGCTTCTTTTATGAACTCTGAGATTTAGCTCCTTCCATAAATTTTCTATTGGTTTCAGGACAGGTGACTGGCTCAGCCATTCTGGCAGCTCTCTTTCTTTCTCTGAAACCAATTGAGAGTTTCCCTTGTGTTTGAGAAAATTGTCTTGCTAAAGTGGCCACATTCAATTCATCTTTATCATCCTGGTATATGGCAGCAGATTTTATCAAGAATATCTCGGTATACTTTTCCATTCATCCTTCCATCAATTATATGAAGTTTGACAGTGCTGAATGTTTGTACTTGTGAATAATTGTGTGTACAGATGAAAGAGGCACCTTCTGGTATCTTGAAATTTTACCCAAGGATGAGCCAGACTTGTGCAAGTCCACAATTCTCTTACTATTATCTTGGCTGATATATCAGACTTTTCCATGATATTACGCAATGAAACTGTGTGTTTCAGGTGTGCATTAAAATACATCCACATGTGTGTGTCTAATTAACTCAAATGTTGCCAAATAACTTCTAAACACATGACATCATCATATGGGCAGTCCAAAATTGCTAAAAGGTATAGTAATCTTAGTGTATGTAAACCTTTGACTTTGCAGTAAGTAATAAAAATGCTTTAAAACATTCTCTCTCTCATTATTCTGGCATTTGGCATATTAAAAATTATGGTAATCCTAATTGACCTAATGTATCAATATCAATATTAGATATATGTTTTACAGTTTTTAAAATCTGTCAGTGGATTTTAGAGCACAAATCCACAACAATGCTGTTATTTTACTCTTAATTATGCCATAAGTACAGATGACCTAAGAATACATCTAAGGCTGGTTTCACATTGGCGTTTTTTAGCGCAGCGCATCGTGCTCATCCGATCGCGTGCGCATGCGCCCCTATCTTTAACATGAGGGGCGCATGGTTTAGCGTTATCATGCGATCATCAGCGTTTTCGTGCGCTTGCGTTATTTCGACGTGAGCGACTTGGCGCACAACGCAACATTTTGCATTTTTGGGTCCGCCCAAAGACGTTAAAAAGGCGCATGCGCTCGCATTGTGCACCGAATGCGCCAAAACAACACATTACAGTCTATTTGATCGCTGACGTGTGCTGGGACAGGCGCACGTCAGCATTCTACTACGCATGCATTGTCCGAGATAAACATGTCTAGACACTGGTTTAAACCACCCACTAAACAAAGAAACATTGTATGGGGGTAGTGTATATAAAAGAAGGTGTTGGCACTTCTGTCCACTACTCTACAGCCATCCAGCCAGAGAGACAGCAGCTCCAGACACAGACACAGCAGCTACTGCATTGCACAGGAAAGAAAACTTGGATAATGTGAGTATGAAATCTAATGTCTTTCTTTCTTTTTTCTCAATTTATTATGTACTAATGTTTCTGTAAGGTTCTTTGTCTCTGTTGACATGTTCCTTGAAACTCAGTTTTCGTCGGCCATTTTGCTTTCTGTCTTTCTGCAGCTCTTGCCCTCAGTTAATATGGAGTTTCCAGTTTTCATGTTCCCGCCCTGATTCTTCCCTCTTGCTTCTTAAGCAGCCTCAGCTGAACAATCAGTGCTCCTGAATCAAGCCTCAGTCAGTCTGTGACCTGACTCCTGGAAGCCTTGGACTTGTACTCCAGCTATTCCCTACTGAGGAACCTTGGAACACTTTTGGACTCTGGAAACCTGCTGTTTGGTGAATCCATGTTTGCAGAGGAATTACGGTACAGAGAAGAGATCCTGAACCTGCTTTGGAGAGTTATTGTAGAGCTTGAAGTTACTCTGGCCTGCTGTGTCTCCTGTTGCTGTTCCTGCAAACTGTGTGAACTTTTCAGCATGCTTGTATGAAGTAATACAAGTCATTTCATTTCAACCTATGTCTGTGTTTTCCTCGCACCCAAGCACAAGACGCTATAGGAACTGTACACTATACATGACAGTTTCTTTTTTATTGCAGCATGTCTTCAGGAGATGAATATGTTCCGGCCCCTGGTGAACTGGCCCAAGCAGAGGGTGAAGTGAGTACCTTCCTTCCATACTGATTGGTAAGTATTTGCTGTTGCATGGACACAAGTGGCAAATTTTTTTTTTCTCTTTTAGTCCACATCGTCCACAGCAGCGGAGGAAGAGCGGGAGCAGCCAGTCCGAGTGCAGGCGGGGAGGTGGCCTGTAAGTATAGACTGACAGATTGTACTGTCAGATTTGCCCCTGACTTTTTTATCGCCTGTTTTTCCTATTCCATCTTGCTTCTATTCTCAATCTTTCTTCTATTCTGTATTGTTTTCTATCTTTTTCATTTCCAAATCTTTCCAAGATTAATGTTTTGCTTTCTTTTCTAGGCTTCACAACAGGATGAGGAACTCGCCCTGGACAATGATGCCCTGATAGGGTTGGTCTAGATACGAGGCCCGTTGTGGGACAGCCGTGATCCACTGCACTGTGACAACGTGGTGATCCGGCGACTCTGGAATGAGGTGGCCGCAGCGCTGATGGATGGCTGGGACAACGCCTCTCCCCGGGTCCGGAAGGAATTTCATAAGTATTTCAATGTTGTGTGATGCTGCAGTGACCTTGGCCTGGATCACACAGCTGTGTGTGATGCTAGTAACTCCTGTGAGTTTCTAGCATCACACACAGTTGTGTGATCTAAGCCTGCAGTGCATTGCCTAAATTTTATTTTTGATTTTCCACAGTGAACAAGGCCAGAACCCGTTGGCGCTCGATGAAGGACAGCTTCAACAGGGACCTGAGGCAGGAGAATCGGGTTGCCAGTGGTGCTGCGGCAAAGACCACAAGAAAGTACTGTTACCATCGGGCTTTGGCTTTCTTAAGACCTGTCCTTGCCACCAGAGCGTAAGTATTTTGTTGTTGTATTGTATTGTGTTTACTCTGTGTTGTTTTTCTATTCCACAGGAGTTGGAGCTTTTACTATGTTAATGCATGATCCTTTCTATTCCACAGGAGTTGGCGCTTTTACTATTGTAAATGCATGATCCTAATTTTTTTTCTTTTTTGTTTTTTTTCACAGCACATGGAGCAGCACCCTGCAACCTGGTCCTGGAGCGGTCCTTCAGAGAGCTGCCTCGGACCCGTCCCAGCCATCCACCAGCCAAGAAGCACCTTGTGGGTCGGCATCACAGCCATCTGGAGAACAGGAAGCTGGTCAATCAAGTGTTCCCCTGTCACAGGTCTCTGCCACTGGTTTTGCGGGCACTTCCGTCCACGGCAGAAGGCCTCTGACAGGAATCTCATGCCTGAGTTCATTCACTTGAGCACGGTTTTCCAAAATGGCCTCAAGGCGATGGGCGACATAGTGGATAGTGGCCTTGACTATCTTGAAGCCGACCTCAACAGACCAGCGCACCATTTTTTTCAACAAATTGAACGGGGCATGGTGGAACACCTTAGTCCTGATCTCCAACTGACTGTGATGCATGCCTGCAACAATGCTTACATGCAGGCTATGCAGCAGAGTCGGTATGTGCAGCAGCCAGTGGTGCCTTTCCCACCCGTGCCACCACTGACTCGCTTCACCTCACTACCGATTTCTGCTGCATACCACTGCACGGCCACCAGCATTCCAAGCCACGCTAGACCACACTACACCACACAAAGTCACAGTGCAGCTGGACACTCCCCTGCCACCACCATGCCAAGCGCTGCTCCTGTTTGGACTTCCTCCACCCCTGCTTGGACCGCAACCACCTCCAGGGATGCCATCACCACCGAGCAGCAGCTGGGGACCTTCATTCGCTATTCAGGGCCATGGACCCTGGCAGGAGGTCTACCAGCACACTGTGGTCCCCAAGCACTAGGAGCTCCACAAGCACCAGTAGGTCCCCAAGCCACAGGAGGTCCCCAAGCACCAGGTCCCCAAGCCAAAGGAGCTCCACAAGCACCAGGAGGTCCCCAAGCACCAGGTCCTCAAGCCAAAGGAGCTCCACAAGCACCAAAAGGTCCCCAAGCCACAGGAGGTCCCCAAGCACCAGGTCCCCAATACACCAGGTCCCCAAGCCAAAGGAGCTCCACAAGCACCAGGAGGTCCTCAAGCACCAGGTCCCCAAGCCAAAGGAGCTAAAAAAAAAGTACAAAGATTGGACGAAGAGTCAACAAAAAATTAAAGACTTTTGTCCTCCCTCCCCCTCACCTCCCACTGTGTCTGACTCGCTGCCTTCCCCCACCACTTTCATTGCCCCTTCCCTCGAACCCCTTCATCGCCCACCCAAAGTCAATCCTCGTCTCTCCACACCCCCAAGTTATCCCCATCTTCCCCCAAACGTCAGCCCCATTAATTTTCTTTTGTGAATGAGTCTTGTCAAATAAATGTACTTTTTTTTTTCCCCATCTCTTTGGTTTAATTGTGTTTTTCGCCACCTACACACACAGCGCCGTACACACACTGCGCCGTACACTTTGTGATTTTGCCACCACAGAGCTCCAGTACCGACACATGCTTCTTGTGTCAGTCGTATACAGCTGGTATCTTCTGATACAGTACCTTTTTTCTGCCTTTTGTATTACGGTCAAATACATACTGAGTGAGCATCTGTGTGTGACTCTGGAAATATATACGGAGATTTAAATTTTCCCCAAAACCATATACAGCTGTCCGCTTCTGATACAGTACCGTATATCTGCTCTTTGTATTACGGTCAAATCCATACTGAGAGAGCGTCTGTGTGTGACTCCGGAAATATATTCGGATATTGAAATTTTCCCCTACACCGTATACAGCTGTCCGTTTCTGATATAGTATCGTATAACAGCTTGGCCAGACGGTCAAATTAGTACAGCGTGCAAGCCCTGAAAATTTATCCCATAGTAGGAAGAGTGCAGTGTGGCACTTTTTTGACCAAAATCCTATTGATGAGGCAAAGATTATCTGTAAGAACTGCGGAAGGACCTTTAGCCGAGGGAAAAATCTCCGAAATTTGAATACCATTTGCATGCTTAGACATGTAAACACCATGCACTTGCAAGCGTGGACGGACTACAAAATCTCTGGTAGCAGACATGCACCTGCTCCGATTGAATGTAGCCAGCAACACTACATGGCTTCCCCCACTGTAAGCCCACCAGTTAGCACACCATCAGCAAGAAATATTGGGGTGTCGTCGCAAGGCCAAAGCAGTCAGAGAATCACAATGTTTTTGCAACGAAAGACTGAATCTAGGCCATCACCACCACCACCACCATCACCATCACCAACCCCCTTTTAGTCCGCCATGTCCACCGCTAAATCCACCATATGAAGCTCTCAAGTCCAGGTCACCCTAGCAGAGACTCTGAGTAGGACAAGAAAGTACTCATCCTCTCATGCACTTGCAAGCGTGGACAGACTACAAAACCTCACTGGCTTTGAACGCCTACTTTGCCAAACTGATCTCATTAGAGATGATGCCCTTCCGTTTGGTTAAAAGCGTAGCGTTCCGAGAGCTCATGGCCTAAGCTGTCCCACACTATGACCTACCCAGTCGGCACTTCTTTTCTAGAAAAGCCATCCCTGCCCTCCACCTGCATGTGAAAGACCACATTGTCCATGCACTCAAACATTCAGTGAGTGGAAAGGTGCACCTCACAACAGATGCATGGGCCAGTAGGCATGGCCAGGGCCCTAACGTGTCCATCACTGTGCACTGGGTTAATGTGGTGGATGCAGGGTCCACAGGGGACAGCGGCGGTGGGACAGTGCTGCCTAGCTATGGTATAGGCAATAGTTGGCTGTAGGCACTCGACCCTCCTCCTCCTCCAGAAGCGAAAGCTCGTCGACAGAGCGCAGTCGCACGAGCACTCCATTCGCAACTGCCAGTGTTGCACACGAGGTGTCCCACTATCGAACAGCTAGTGGTGTCAGCAAGCTGTTTTAAAGATGATGTCTTTGGGCAACAACAGACACACCAAGGAGGTACTGGCCGACTACTTGCAGCGAGTCATGGCTAGGCAGTCTACATCTTGAGCCAGGCAAGGTAGTCAGTGATAACGGATGTAATTTTATGGCAGCCATAGCCCTGGCAAAACTCAGACACATACCTTGCCTGGCTCACATCTTGAACCTGGTGGTGCAGTGTTTCATAAATAATTACCCGGACTTACCAGCCCTGCTCCATAAGGTGCGGAAACTGTGCTCACACATCCGTTGCTCGCCCGTAGACTCTAGTCGTATGCAGAGGCTGCAGTGATCGCTCCACCTCCCCAAGTACCGCCTAATCATAGATGTTGCAACAAGGTGGAACTCCACCATGCACATGGTTGAGAGGTTGTGCGAACAGAGGCAGGCTGTAATGCATTTGTGGAGGATACACGGGCAGGCAGTTTGAGGGCAGACATCGAGTTGTCAGGTGTGGAGTGGTCAAAGCTGAAAGACCTCTGTAAAGTCCTTCAGTGTTTTGAGGAATGCACACAGCTGGTAAGCGCAGACGACGCCATCATAAGCATGAGCATCCCACTTATGCGTCTGCTCATGCAAACTTTGACTCACATTAAAGATCAGGCGTCTGCAGCGGAGGAGGAGGAGGGAAGCCTTGATGACAGTCAGCCATTGTCTGCCCAGGGAACTGTCCTGGATGAGGTGGAGGAAGAAGAGGAAGAGGAGCAGGAGGAGGATGAGGGGGATGATTATTTTGGGGAGGAGGATGCTTCTCAGGGGGCAAGAGAAAATGTTTGCTTGCCAAGGTCAGATACAGGGTTTTTGCATGACTGGAGGGATGTGGATTTGGCAGAAAGTGCTCCTACACCCACCACTGGCAGTGCATCCCTCACACCTGGAACATTGGCCCACATGTGTGATTATGCCTTGCGGATCCTAAAAATGGACCGTCGCATTGCCAAAATTATGAAGGATGATGACTACTGGTTGGCCAGCATCCTTGATCCACGCTATAAAGACTAATTATAGAACATCATGCCACAGGAGAACCTAGAGCTAATATTGGCGAACAAACAAGCAACTCTGGTAAACCGTTTGTTAGAGGCATTCCCAGCACACAGTAGCAGTGCAGGTTTTACCACGAGCCCTACTGGGCAACATGGAAGAGGTGTTCGTGGGGCACACAGCTGAAGTGGAATTGGAGACAGGGGTTTCATGACCATGTTGTAGACTGATTTCTCAAGTACCGCTCACACGACTGGTAATACTGAATCGATTGCAACAGACAGGAGACAGCTGTTGTCAACTATGGTTACAAATTACCTCTCCTCCCCTATTGAGTTCTCCCTCACAATTCATTCCCCTTTGACTACTGGGCCTGTAAACTGGACATCTGGCCTGAATTGGCACAACATGCCTTACAGGAGCTCGCTTGCCCTGCTGGTAGTGTGCTATCAGAAAGAGTCTTTAGTGCTGCTGGATCAATCCTGACAAAAAGAAGGACCCGGCTGTCGACTCAAAATGTAGGTTATCTCGCCTTCATCAAAATGAACCATGCCTGGGTTTCAAAGGATTTTGTACCACGTTCCCCTGATGACACATAGGTTGCCAGCAAAATGGCTCGCTTTGTCCTCCTCTTCCTCCGACTTCTCCAATTCCTCGTTTGCAGCTGCTGAATGTCCAGCCTACACCTCAACATATGCCAGTTTTTCCACATCCCTAACTGGGCTGTACCCCCCAACAACATTAGCCAAATAACCCCCAGTTTTCAATGCGTTACCATTATTATAAAGTAAATTAAGGTTGACAAGCTTAAGTAATAAGAATTGATGTCGTTGGCATTGAAATGGGCAATGTAGATGTGTTTACTGCCCTCCACTGGTGACTTTTATTCCCCATTGACTTGCATTGGGGTCGGGTTTCCGACACCGACTCGACTGTTTCCGTTAGTCGGTCTACTTCGTTGACTCGACTTTTGTAAAAGTCGAGTCCACCAATACCCAACTCAACCCTCCCGGATGCAAAGTCGCTCATCTCTATATGTTATACAATATTCCAGCCTGCTAATGACAGGCATGTTCTTTTGAAACAGAGACAAGCAAATCAATCAACAGAAGTTTGAGCCGAATTACCTTAAATTTGTGGCTTCATGCAAATTCAAACACGTTAAGATTTGTGGTTTGCAAAAATAAAATCTCTTGTACGACACTATTTCCCACGCTGCTGAAGCATGAGAGAGCGACGTAATGTATTTTGCACTGCCGCATGGGCGTCTCCATAACGCTGTGTAGCTATGACATCTTATGGATTGTCATTCCATGCACAGTTGTGGTCAGTTCCTTGGACATCACAGATCAGCGGTACCTGGTAGACCACAGTTTGAACAGTGGAGTTGTTCTCCATCTCTACAGTGACTGGGTAAGTCTCTATCTTCTGTAGTGTTTTAGCTCTTATGATCTGTGAGGTCCTCTCTCGCTTCTCATATAGAGTGTTAACCTTTTAAAATTCAGCGGAGTTCTCTCTCTCTTTTCCCCACAGGTATTTTCCGAGCGTTACAAGCTTTCTATATAGAGATTCACATAAATTTAATCACCGCAAATGACATTTTTGAGGCAAATTGTTAAAGCCAGCAAATTTGAATTTCAAAAGATCCACACACCTCTAGTCAGAAGCACTTGCAGAAGCGTTTTTAAAAAGTCAACCCACATGTGAATAATTCGTTTTTTGTAGTTTACAAAGACCTTTTCAGGTATGATAAATAAAAAAGCATATGTCACAATCTTATAATTATTTTGCATATTTATTAAAATCTAATTGATAACTGAATGTTACCAAAAATTTGAAATATACAATGGGTCAGGCTTACCGTACAATCCAAAAAATCCCAAAGGAAAAAAATGACAAATGCTAAATGTTAACATCTGGATCTAAATAAATATAGTTCATCATTGCATAATTTGATTACAGTTGTTCCCTGTTTGGTTTTGCTTAGTGGATTGTGAACTGCCTACTGGGAAAACTACAACATAAGAATTTCTGTTGCTAAAATATTAGTTATCTTTACTTTTAACACAAGAAAATTTTATATGAAAATAAAAATAGTTTAACAGGGACAACAGCTCATATTTTCTATATTAAATTTTAATGTTTTTACTAATTTCTTTTCTGTAAAACATTTTACATTACGCTCTAAAGGGTACATTATGTCAAATCAACTTACTCATGGATCACCTCAGCAGGTGCTTTTTATGCTGGGATAAAAATCCCAACTCAATCATAAATACTTCAAATAACAAATATCAAAAGCAATTGCAGTACACTCAGAAGATGAAACGGAACAATATTTAAAGCTCAGCTTACAAATTATCAAAACTTTTCACTTGAACTGCTTTGTAAAGTACAATTAAAACTTTGTATTAATAAGATATTTCAACTTCTTGTAACGAAAGATGAATACTTGAAATCATAAATTAATAAGAATATTGCGTTATGTATAAAGGAACCTGTCATCAGAATGTATAAAGTGTACTTTGGAGCATTGTATCACACTTCTAAAAGGTTTCTAATCATCAACAATATTTCTTATAGCTCGGTAGTGTAGCCATTTAATTAATAACACAGTTTAAAGTGTAACAGGTTTTTTAATTAACTTCTAAGTCAATAGTACACAAGAAATAAGCAAATTTGTTATATACAGTATCTTATTAGGGAAATCCACCCTTTCTCATCCTGGATGATTTTTTCTTTCTCAATTCAATGGCAAAATTTGTTTTCTGTGAAGACAGATTATTATCATTGCTGAGAAAATAGATGACGGTAGCTCCCATAATGTTCTGTGCAAAATAATTGGTAGGAGAGGAAGAAGAGGAGGATGGAGCTAAAGCAGACTTAACCAATTCTGCTACAAGTTCATCTGAAATGACAGTATTACTTTAAGTTCCGTGCTCCCTTCCATGTTCTACATGCTACAATAACTCTCCTGTGGATGTGATGTAAGCATATTGGGCCCGTATCTGCTGTCATCACTCTGCTGTAGATTTAGCAATTGGGTCTGTATCTGCAGTTAGTCACTTGCTGTGGATGTGAAATTAGCATACTGGGCCTGTATTGCTGTCAATCTACTGTGGAAATTTTGATTTTAGCATATTGGGCCCAAATCAGCTGTCAATCACCTGCCATGGATAAATATTAGAAAAGGGCCAATATCTGCTGTCAATCACTCTGTGTGGATGTAATATTAGGGTACTGGGCCTGTATCTGCTGTCAATTTCTCTCCTATGGATGTGATATTACTTACTGGGCCTGTATCTGCTACCACACTCTGCGTGGTATGATATTAGTATCTGAGCCTGTATCTGCTACCAATCACTCTGTTGTGGATATATATTAGTATACGAGCCTGTATCTGCTACCAATCACTCTGCTGTGGATATGATATTAGTATACTGAGCCTGTATCTGCTACCAATCACTCTGCTGTGGATAGATATTAGTATACTGAGCCTGTATCTGTACCAATCACTCTGCTGTGCATGTGATATTAGTATACTGAGCCTGTATCTGTACCAATCACACTGCTGTGGATAGTTATTATATACTGAGCCTGTACTGCACCAATCACTCTGCTGTGGATATGATATTAGTATACTGGCCTGTATCTGTACCAACCACTCTGCTGTGGATATGATATTAGTTACTGAGCCTGTTTCTGTACCAATCACTCGCTGTGGAAATGATATTATTATACTGGGCCTTATCTGAACCATCACTCTGCTGTGCAGGAATATAAACTGACCTGTATCTGTACCAATCACTCTGCTGTGGATAGATATTAGATACTGACCTTTTTCCTGTTCAATTACTCTGCTGTGGATGTAATATTAACATATTGGGCCAGTATCTGCTGTCAAAACTCTGCTGCAGATGTGATGTTAGCTATTGGGCCTGTATCTCAGTTATTCACTTATGTTTATGTTTATATACATACTGGGCCCGTATCTGCTACCAATCACTCGCTGGGATATGAATTCATATGGGCCCGTACCGCTTCAATTACTCTGCTGTGGATTAATATTAACAATTGGGCCAGTATCTGCTGTCAATAACTCTGCTGCGATTGATGTTACATATTGGGCCGTATCGGGGTTATTCACTCTACTGTTTAGGAAATTAGATAAGGGCCTGATCTGCTACCAATCACTCGCTGTGGATATGATATTAGATACTGACTGTATCTGCTACCAAACACTCTGCGTGGATATGATATTAATACGAGCCTGTATCTGTACCAATCACCTGCTGTGGATATGATATTAGTTACTGAAACCTGATCTGCTACAATCCCTCTGCTGTGGATATGATAT